>OX388345.1:240475-780127 GCA_947579665.1 Sympetrum striolatum | reverse complement strand
TAAGACCTCTGATAACAGGAAACAAAACTATTTCCCTCCATTATCCACTGCCTTAGGAACGCGACTTGCGTACTTCATATTTTCGAAGACAATCGCTATTCTCTTAAGGTTTGGCGCGTAATCACCTGGTAGATGGAGAGAAGAAACTCTGAAATGGCGTTCTAGAGTTGGAATACTATTTAAGTGCTTATAAGTGTTCATATTCGTGGAATAAGTTTGATAACAGTACTTCAGATAGTGTACTTTCTGATTTTATTCACTGTGAGTGTGTAATTGAGTGCTACGCAAAAAAGTATCTGTGGATTGATCAAATTGTAGCAGATATTTTATGGAAAACCCGCTATTTTTGTCGATACGAAAACACCGAATATACTGTGAAAGTACTTGAAACCAGTGCTCCGATAAGCACCTTGTTATATTTTATCTTATTGCTGTAATTATTGCTTTGAATTTCGATCGTTGTGTTTAAAGACGTTAAGTTGTTGATTCCCAAGTGTTTGATGTTAATTTCGTCATTTCTTATCGTTAACAGATTATTTTATTTAACTCGTGGTTAGAAAGTTGCATTTAAGGACAGCATCTTGGCTGGTTTATCTAGTATTGTTAAACATTAACGAAGAATGTCAAATTTTGACGATCTGACTGTCAAGCAGTGACTTCCTTAAATAATCGTGGACACGTGTACTATTATATATCGGCGATGAAACAACCATCAACGAGACGAGCACACATGGTGAATGGATTTCATATCGCAGTTCTAAGAGCTCGGAATCCTTCCATTAAACTACATTTACCACCGACGCAAGATGGAGGTCATGTAAGTACGATGAGAGTGGTATTTGCATTAATTTGAATGACGGTGAATGCACTTCATAGATTAGCAATGAGATATTCATTGAGGCTGTTGTTCGTCTCATAGAGCAAATATTTTCCTATTCTAGAATATTTCGTTTTGCGAGGCATTGAGTGGTCAATAGTACTTTCCCGGTTGGTAATCGATTAAACTATATCATAATTCGTTACATTCAACGGTTGTATCATTCAATCTACTTATATATCTCGTTTAAATGATTTTGCTTTTTAAAAGCATCTTTGGTGGACATAGCAGCATACTTGTTTGATTAGCGATTCGTAGCAATTGGTATAGACAAAAATGTAAGGTTTTACCGCTTTATTCGTAAACATGGGCGTCATTTCTCGTAATACACTTCTACACTTAATACACTCTGCACTTCTATTGATCAAAACGTATCCTTGCAATGAAACCTGTTGGTAATTACTCTGTGCGTCGATTAATTAGTATGATTGCTACATTTTTCTCTTTCTGGATGAATAATTATGATATAAATTTATGAATCGTAATTTCATTTTCGAAAAAAAACATAACAATCTTAACCATCCAGACCAAAATAAAGATAATATTTAAGAACATGTAACATTTAGATTATGAAAACTTTGATATTTTTCGATCCAGCACTTCGACGATTTGACGAAATTAAAAAAAAATAAAATCTACGAAAAAAATTAAGTATAGATTTAAAATGATAATTTAATAAATTCGTTAAAATATGATTCCTATCGTTAGCAATGGAAAATTTTCATGACGGTTGGTGGGCGGGGTGAAGTTCAAAGACGGTTAAATTTGAACCAATCAGGTGACAGCAATATTGTTCATCGGTTGCGCAGACTTATTTTTCGTCATTTGCTGCCTGGATTTCTGCGAGCGAGGTCGTGCTGACAACCTGTGTTTGAAAAACAGTTGAAATTCGTTGTCACGTTCAACGTTCATCGTTGTCACCCAGGATTTCCAGTTAACGGTAAGTCTCATTAAATACTTTATTAGGTATTTTCTGAGAAAATATTGATAAACTGTGTTGGTAAATTAAAGAATTTAAGTTTCTTCCTTGTTTAATATCTGTGTATGTCAGACGTATCATTTGTTTCATATTGTGCTTGATTTAAATTTAGGGTGAATTAATGAGATGACCTTATTCTGTTTATTATGCACCGGAAGTGATTAGTACGATGTGTTAAGTACAATTTCCGGTTTAAAAGCTAGTTGAGCATGGTCATTAGCGAATTAAGTAAACATGTTTGCGTGTATCTGAGACAGATCTCCTGGCATGGTACGACGTTTTGAGAGTAAGAAGCGAAGGGAATGTCGCCGGGACTAGAAACCGGTTCTCACCTATTCTTCTCGAGAAACGCGAATCTGTAAGTTTGCCTACGTCGACTCAATACCCGAATGGAAAAGGCAAACATATTTTCTCTTGATTTTTGTGATTCGATAAGTGGAAGTATGTCATCGCGTGGGAATGGTCTTGCTTCTATGATTACGAGAATAAGTTTATTTTCGGTTCAAGATTGTAATTCATCGTCTTAGGCATTTTTTTAAATTTCAACTGCCTCTTCATTAGCATCCGAAACCGTACGAGTTACACTCTGAATTTGCATCTAAGAAACGAGGGAAGAATTCCGACAAAGCATAGACCATGGTTTTTTGTATTTGTATTATGTATTTTCAATCTGTCTAGAATACAGATCTGAATTCCCGTTTTCCTCTGTTTATGCCCAACATGTTTATCTGTATATATTTTAAAAATAGTTCTGACAATAAATTTTATGTTTCGGTAAGTGCATGACGTCATCACATAAACAAAGGAAAAACGGATTTGAATTTTAACGGAAATTGTGGACGCATCGTAGCTGTTCATTTATTTATAGATATATTACCTTGATATAGTGGAAGCTTAATATAGTATAATAGATTAATATCGTCTTTATATCTACGTAAAATGTATTTCTTTTTCATTCGCAGTAGTATTTCCGGTCTTCTCGCGTCTATGATAATGCTATAATGATATTAAGTTGCTATGTCCCTCTAATGAGAATAATAATCATTTCTCACCAAAATACTTTCCGATTTAATATTGCGTTATCATTTTTTGGAATTCAGTTCGAATTTGACGTTGGATTCTTGTTTCGTTAAACATTTATTCTCGTAATCGGAATTAAACTTCTGTATTGATTCTCTGATGGATAACTCGTACCTATGCAACTAGCTATTTCAAGCCGTCATCTGAAATTTGTTTTTAAAGTTAAAAGTCATGCCAATTCCAACTTCCTTTTCATTACGTGTAGCACGTTGAAATTGAAATTATGAATCGAGAGAAAAAATTCCGAGTGAGCCAAGACTCGAACTCGGAGCAGTTTTAATGCATAACTTTTAAATTTTCTAAGAATACAGTTTTCCGGTTTGAATTGTCTCCTTTCGTAATTTATAAACAGTTTAATACGTAGTAGTAATAAAAACGTAGTTTTACTTGAATATATTTTCCAATTAGTCATTCTGTTAATTTGTGTTTATTTATTTTTAGATCATGCGTGCCACTCATAAACATTACGGATATCCTCGTTTTAATTTAAAAGGGAATCAGCAGTTGAAGGAAACTAAAATAGATTCATCCTTATCAACGGCATCGATTATATTTATCAAAAATTCTAAAATTGATTTATAATCGTTTCTATAGCTTAAATTTCAGAAGTTCAAACTGTTCCGCGATGAAAGTGCCTTTGTCATCATTAACATTAAATTCATTATCTACAAATCAGAACCGAACCTGTTTCTAATAATTGTAATTTAGATTTAAATTAAGCCTAATCATTTCAGGAATTCTATTCCATTTTTTACGAATTTTGAAACATTAATTCCCGTCAGCGGTCGTTATTTTTAAAACTTCTCTTCTCAATAATTTTCGTTGTTGTAACCATATTTATTATTTATTTAAATTCAAATTGCTAGTTTTACTTTAAATTTTCATGGGTTTAGAATACTCGTCTGATTTTTATCAATTTAGAAGAATTTTCAGAAGTTTTAGTTGATATAGTTCCCCAGTTCCTTGTTATCTTTAACTACGTAATTATAGGTTTAAACGGTATTATTTAATAATCTGAACCATATTTATTTCTTACGATTTAATTGCAATTTAAATATAGCTTGATCACTTTAGGAATATTGTTCGATTTGGTACGAATTAGTACTGATATTAAAATTTTTGTTTCGTGTCATGATTTCAATATCCTCAGCCAATGTCTAAGAGTTTAAATAAGGCTTCTTTAAATGTTAATTATTATTAGTTATTATTTTCTTAATATTGTGCGATGATGTAACAAGATATTTCCAACTGTTTGCTAAGCGGTTGCAAATGAACGGAACTACGTATTTTTCAAATTACTCGTTTCGCTTTATATTTGCATGGCTTTAGAATAGGATATAATTCTGATTTTAATCCATATATATTTAATTAATTTGGAATTTGTCATTTTTAATTCTTTGGGAGGCAATACATTTCACACCGATATTGCCCTAGCGTATTGCTCATTCGCGTCTTCTGGAGGCGAAAGGCGTACAGGAGATCCTTCGATAGTAGAAGTCAGTGGATTGGAGCTTCAGCTTAGGTAAGCACAATATTTTTTTATCAATCCCAAAAATCACACTCTTTAAAAAAACCTTACGTCATGGACTGTGAAGTTTTTTTCAGATCGTGCATTATATTAAAAAAACTTTAGGAATTAGTTCATATTGTTGAAATATTTCCGGCCAGTAACGAACGGACTATTAATTAAGAGATATATTGATCAATAGTTTTGGGGGTGAAATAAAACTCTTTCATAAGTACTTAGAGAATTACAGCAAAATCTGAACAATTGTGTAGTAAGTTTTATTTTTACTTACTCCATATACGAAGTATAGAGAAAGTATTGTTTTCATGAAAAAATTCGACTTCGAGATTTCAACGGAAATACACGTTTTGGGGTCCCTAGAACACGTTTTGACCATTTTCGGAATGATGTCTGTGTGTGTGTGTGTGTTTAGTTTTTTGAGTAAATCGGTTAACCGGAAGTCGAGCTTCATTCAACAAAGCTCATTTCCGGTTTTCAAAATATCTCCCTAAATATGATATATACGTGTATTCTATTACTTATAAAAGTTTTTGATAATGTAATTTACTATAACTTTTGTATTTAACATATTTTTGTATCACCGCTTGATTAGGAGTTATTCGTGAAAAACCGATAAACCGGAAGTAGCTGATATGTACTTTGTGGGCGCTCTAACATGAACACCATTCATTGTATCAACACCAAAGTTCATATATAGTATTTTGGTTGGTGTCGTTAGAGTCGATTAGTTTTTGGAGTAAATCAGTTAACCGAAAGTTGAGCTTCATTCTTCAAAGCTCATTTCCGGTTTACAAAATATCTCCATAATTATGATATTTAGGTATATACTATTAATTACAAAAGTTTTAGAAAATGTCATTTACTATAATTTTTGTTTGAAATATATTTTTGTATCACTGCTTGTTTAGGAGGTATTCATGAAATACTGATAAACCGGAAGTTGCTGATTATGTACTTTTTGGGCGCTCTGGGCTCTATGGGCGAAAGGCCAATTTCATCGTTTTTCATCGATCATGTCCCGAAAAACATTATTTATAAAGTTTTTGGCGTCAAAGATAATAATATATATATTAATCACTCATCTTCCAAGTTTAGATGGAATATAGAGTTCGAAATTACTGTCGTAGATAAATATTTACATCTTATATATGGAGAAAGTCATGTGCTGGCCACATCAGATTTTTTTAATCTCATTTCATGTAATTTAATGGAGAATAATTAGTACAGTACAGTAATGCAATGGTCAGACATACCCTTTCCCTTTTGCTTCTTCCGAAATTTCTCTGATTAGAAGCAGAAATGCATTTTCGCTTACTTCGATGCGTTATTTCCAATACCTATTGATATTTTGCTTCCTTTCGCCGTTGCTTTCACTTTCAAAGCACTATAAAAAGAAGCTGTGATCACGTAAACAAAAATTCTTAGACCAGTAATGGGTTTCCAACGTCCTTCAATTCATTTCGAATTTTCCAAGCATCGTTTTGATTTCCTTTTCCGTTGCTTTCACTTTCGAGGTATCAGTCAAAGAATTAGGCTCATGTTCACAATGTCTTCATACCAATAATGGCCTTCAATTCCTTGCGTCGCTTTTCTTCAAGTTCAAGGCGAACTCATCGTTTGCCTCTGTTGAAACTATGTGTTTGTTTTCTTTCGTGCATTTACGCCTTGTCTGGAAAACAGATACAATCAAAGAATATAATGGACGCATAAATAAAATATATTGTTAAGATTACTACTAGCTTGAAATAATATTATAATTTTTACATTCCTGACGCTCAATTTAAATCCAATTCAATAAAATATGCGTCAAGCGATACTCAATTTTGTAATTTTATGCTGCAATGACGAGAGGCGTAATCTTCACGATATGACTGTTGATTAAATCCAGCGATTACTTCCTGCATTAATATCTTCAGCCGATTGTTGTTCTTAAAACGGTATTTGTTACATAATTATCTATTTGTATGGCAAAAGATATACTCCGGGAGTGATTAACTGAATTTGAAAAGCAATAGATCTAATTAGATGATTTTCACGTTATCAAACTGAAAGAAAACAAACATAATTCCCGCGGAGTACTAAATTTCATGGCGTCCATTAGAGTTAGTGCACGACAACAAATACCTAAGAGTCACCTTTAGCAGTAACTTATCTTTCAAAGAACATTTTCGTGATGCAATAGGAAAATCGAATAGAATGCAAAGATTAACTACTAGAACGTTGAGAGGATGCTCATCGAGAGTCGAAGAAATAGCTTATTTTTCTCTTATTCGGCCGAGTTTAGAATACTGCTGTGCCGTTTGGGACCCACACGAAGTAGCTTTAGTCTCAGATTTGATCTTTCTTTCGGTATGTGGCACAGGACTCCCAACATCTGTTACCTTGGATTGGTATGATATACGAGATTGGCAAATTACGAAATTTCTTTTCTAATTTCTTACTTTGGATATCCACTCTCTTTTAACACGTTCCCACTCAGTAAGCTATATAATCCATATTTAAACAATCAAAATCAAAGTCATTATATATCCTTCTATATGAAAGAAACATTGGGGAATTTTCCGAGATTTTATTAAATACTGCCTTTAAAGTTCATTGCATTTAGACAATATCCAGATAATGGTCTGTGTTTGAAGAAGGTTTATGCAGTTATTCAGGATCGCCACTTCAACACCAGACAAGTAGAATAATTTCGAATACGAAATCAAACTATAATTAGTTTTGTTTTTATTCTCTACTTCTCGCGAAATATTGGACTAGTGAGTAAAAGCACAAGTATTATTCAGAATCGGGATAACTACGATAAAAAAATAAATGGTTGAACAATTCTAACATAACTCTGAAGGATTTTTAGGACGTTTCTATTTGCAGATAGGTAATTCGAAAATATTAAAAGGAGATGAAGTTCAGTTTGATAAGAAAAAACGTGAACTTTTAGCCAATTTCGTTGTAAAGTAAAGTATAATTTACACTTTTAAAGAATATCTGATTTTAATTCTTGTATTTTTTTACAGGTGAATGCAGCATCTAAAACTCCTGACTGCGACTTCATTTGTGAGTAATCCAGTTAATCTTACAACTTATTTTGCAGCTTAATTTTCAAATGCCATTATTTCACCATTGATAGCGAGGCCATCTGACAAACTCAAGCAGGTTTTGGAGCTCAGGGTTCGTGGTAACAGATGGTACTTGATGTATCTGGAATCAGTTATTTTAATCCGATCTTAAGTTTTCCTTTAGAATAAGTAATTAACCATGCAATGAATGGTAGTACAGTAAACTCCCGTTGATCCGAAATGATCGTGGCGGCGGCTGGTTCGGATAACAAAAATTCCGGATAAACCGAAGTCCCGCGTGATACACCTCGAATTGCCTCAATACCGCGAAATATGATCGTAAAACGTTCGTTAATAGTATAGTATAATACTATTGATATGGTTGTGAATAAGCCAGTATGTTTTTGACTGAAGATTGTGGGGACGTGTTAAAAAGGCGCCTAAGTATGATTGAAAACAATTTTGTTTAGATGCTATATAACAAAGCTCGTTAATTTGCGTTCTTACTGAAAATATCCGCCTTATTTGGCAGTGGGAAAGAACAGAAGTTTTAAAATGGTGTCTCGAGCAAATAAGTAATGGGTCGGGAAGGTATTCGGTGGTTGGGGGTGGGTGAATTCGGAAAAGTTTGTTCGGATAAAGAGGATTTCGGATAGACGCGATTCCGGTAAACGGGAGTTTACTGTATACTTCTATTCAATCTTTTCTAAATTCCCCAAAACAATTAGTAATAATCAATCGCTGCCTATTTGATTTCTATTTAGTGGAGGCAGTGTTTGTTGGTAGTAGTTTAGTAAGAAGTGCATATTATAGTATTAAACACCTTTTCCATAGGGGCAGAGGGAATAATTCTTCTCAACCCTAGCCGTGGGGCCTACGGATTAACGAACTGTATCTCCTAGTTGGTTGCTGATCTGACCGGCATGAGCACCCGTTTAAGCCTAGAGTTCGAGGCTCGAGCCCCACCACTCATCTTGTCAATTTTATTAGGAAAATCATGAGGGATATCTGGGGGTAGCTATTTTGAACAAACTAGTTCTAAATTAATTGCAACATGTAGCTAAATGTCACTAGTGACATAGTTTGGTCTCCTAAGACCCTTGCAAGTGAAGTTGAACCTTTATCTTTACGTATTTCTAATATTATTTTTATCAATTATTCAGATGTTTAAACTACCATCGTTGCGTAGTATCGTAGACTCGTCTCCATACGATCTACACTAAGTTCATTTTCCTCTTACGTCAGAACCACCCTTATTTCTATTCCTGGTGCCCACGATTAAAATTTTCGTACTCTTATTGATTGTTTAGAAGTGTTAATGAGCAAGGTTCGTGCTTTAACATCGAAGTGGATCACCGTTATATAACTTTATAGATATACATTAATGCGATATATATCTTTGTTACCGGGAATTTTATTTTTAAATTATTCTCTTCTTGATATGACCATATTCACTAATAATTCATTTATTATTTTCGTTTCCATTCTTTCCAGTTTTAAAAAGTGAACTCGCCCAAATTTCGATGAGGCTTTGCCGTATGACTTCATAGATGCGAGTGACCACCGTCAACGGAAGAGGCTCGAGGGACAACTGAAGGCTGGATCTCCAAGTTAAGTGAACAGACTCTTATTTCGTATTTTGCAGATTAATTTTTATTTTCATTTCTTCATCTAATGCTGTTTCGAAGTATTGAACATTTTTATATTTCAAATTAAGGAGGACATTTCTGATGTGATTAATGATTTTAATGCATAGTTTTTGCTTATTAAAGTAATTATATTTTAATGTTTTCGCTTCTAAAATTCCAAGTCATAGTTGAATCAGTATTTTTTTCGTTCCTCCATTTTTAGTTTTTTTTGCTTGATTTGCGTTCCACTATCGCTTTCCCATCTTATCTTAAACGAAGTGAAACGTATATTCGTGCATTCCGTCAAATATCTGGAATGCCAACCGCTATTTTTTTTCCTTTAGGTTTACTTTCTCTGCAATATTTATCTCAAGATAGAGGAATTGGTTTCCAAATCTGGTGTTCTACCAGTACATGGTTTTATTTTACTTTCCTTATCAAACAAAGAGCTTTAAATTAATTTTCTTGTTTATTCACTTCCTTACGTAGGCGATAACATGCAGTAAGATCATATTTTGGTTCGATATCAGTTATTATAATACAGTTGTAATTTCGTGTTTCATACTTCTGAGCTACTCACACATAAGTAAAAGGTATTGTTTAGTTTTACTAGAAATAGTTGCCCTTCCCATCCTCCTTCGCAAAGGAAAAATATGATAGTGGTTAGAATTCTAAATATTTAAGAGAACTTCACTTTCTAATGGCATGGATATGTCAATCCCCCGACGCGCAACTTCTAATCGCTTTCGTATAGCGACCTTCAATAAGTTATTTCGTCTCTAACCATAAATGTCTTCTTATGACAGGCACTCCGATCAGTTCGAATCATTGCCTTTTATCAATCGCCTGAGCCCGATCATCAGGAGTGGACCACATGAAATCCAGTCACTTCTAAATTCATCTCACTCTAGTAAATGTTACGTCCAGAAATCCAGAGGATGACTCTGAGAACTCGATGATATTGAAAACAAAATTTGATACTTCCCAGAAACAGGTGAGGTATTGTGTAATAATTATGAGGAAAATATATTTTTCCCACAAATTAAATTTTTGTCTACTAGTAACAAAAGCACGATCAGGTGACGACAACCATTAAACGAAACCGGTCGTGTTTTTGATGTTGCTAGGCTGAAATACAGCTTGTGGAATGAGTACAATTTCCTGAGATTCTTAGATATTTCTGCTTGTAAGTTACATCTGCACTTTCTTAACTCCTGGAATTGAGACGGAACTGGATATTCCACATGAAATGTTTCTTTAATGGAAAGTTAAATAGTTCTTGCAATCGCGTTTTTTATATATAAATAATGATACAGTCTAGTTATTAATATTAGTTTTTTTCTTGGATATATGCTTATATTTATTTCCCTATTCATTCATAATACTTAGATAGCATCTAAACTTTAAAAATACATTTCGTTTCGCCTCCGGGTGCGGGAAGGAGCTCTGAGGTCCCTGCATTCGGCATCAGCGATACGGTCTCCTCCTCTAGCGTCTCCACAATCCTGCCCAATAATCCAGGGAAGATTTAGGACTTCCACTTAGAGCACATCACTAGGGTACTGCACTATCAGACAACGACACAGGTTGCGAAGCTGGTGTAGAACCCGAGGGCGAACCCCTAAAGCATCACCCTACCCCGGAAGATGAATTAGAAGTGAGATGCATTCTTTTTCTTCCGAGCCAAAATATATTTTCAATTATGTATAGAATAAAAATTTGTAAGGCCGGAACTTTTATAGCGTACCATGACTTGAAATGTATATACAATATGGATATAAAATTCCTCTGCGCCCTTATCCAAAATAACTATTGCAGAATGTATAGATTTGTTATGAAATGTAAGGCAGGGCTATGAATAATCATATATTCTGTACCTTTTAATTGAATTGCCCGTTTTTTTTCCTAAAGTCAAATTGGGAAGACAGTCTGAAAGTATTGGGAGTTGGTTATGGGAGAAGAAAAGAAGGATGCGATTGATTTAATATATTTTCAATTACGTATACAATAAAAATTGGTAAGGCTGGAACTTGTATAGTGTACCATAACATGAAATGTACTTAATATGAATCTACTTTGCGCCCATTAGCCAAACTAACTGTTGCTGAATGTATAGCTATGTTATGGTGTGTAAGGCGGGGCTATGTATAATTTACATATTCTGTACCTTCTCCTTGAATTTTTCCCGTATTTTTGCTAATGTGTATTTTGAATAAAGAGTGAAGAAAGGAGATGGGAGATGGTTTGGGAGAATAAGAGAAGGAAACGATTAATTCGGAAAGGGGCGGGTTGGAGTAAGTTTTGGGCTTTATAATGGAAGGCAAGGTTTGGGATGGTCATAAGGTACGAATTGGGTAAGCAATAGGTTTTGAAACGGGAGGTAAGTGTATAGAAGGAGCTGACGGCGGAAAGTGTGGTAGTGGTTCGAATAGTGGGAGGGATGGATATGGGTTCGGTAAGGGTGGGACGGGAGTAGGTTGGGTAGGAGGCGGGACGGTAGAGGGTGGGTTAGGGAGCGGGGAGGGAGAGGTTGGGTTAGAGGGTGGGACGGTAGAGGGACGGTTAGGAACGGGGAGGGAGAGGGAGGGTGAGAGGGTGGGACGGTAGAGGGTGGGTTTGAGGGTGGGACGGTAGAGGGCGGGTTAGGGAGCGGGAAGGGAGAGGGTGGGTGAGGGTTAGGGACGGTAGACGGTGGGTTAGGTAGCTGGGAGGGAGAGGGTGGGTTTGAGGGTGGGACGGTAGAGGGCGGGTTAGGGAGCGGGAAGGGAGAGGGTGGGTGAGGGTTAGGGACGGTAGACGGTGGGTTAGGTAGCTGGGAGGGAGAGGGTGGGTTTGAGGGTGGGACGGTAGAGGGCGGGTTAGGGAGCGGGAAGGGAGAGGGTGGGTGAGGGTTAGGGACGGTAGACGGTGGGTTAGGTAGCTGGGAGGGAGAGGGTGGGTTTGAGGGTGGGACGGTAGAGGGCGGGTTAGGGAGCGGGAAGGGAGAGGGTGGGTGAGGGTTAGGGACGGTAGACGGTGGGTTAGGTAGCTGGGAGGGAGAGGGTGGGTTTGAGGGTGGGACGGTAGAGGGCGGGTTAGGGAGCGGGAAGGGAGAGGGTGGGTGAGGGTTAGGGACGGTAGACGGTGGGTTAGGTAGCTGGGAGGGAGAGGGTGGGTTAGAGGGTAGGACGGTAGTGGGCGGGTTAGGGAGCGGGGAGGGAGAGGTTGGGTTAGAGGGTGGGACGGTAGTGGGCGGGTTAGGGAGCGGGAAGGGAGAGGGTGGGTTAGGTAGCGGGGAGGGAGAGGGTGGGTTAGAGAGTAGAACGGTAGTGGGCGGGTTAGGGAGCGGGAAGGGAGACTGTGGGTGAGAGGGTGGGACGGTAGAGGGTGGGTTAGGGAGCGGGGAGGGAGAGGGTGGGTGAGAGGTCGGGACGGTAGAGGGTGGGTTAGGGAGCGGGGAGGGAGAGGGTGGGTGAGAGGATGGGACGGTAGAGGGCGGGTTAGGGAGTGGGGAGGGAGAGGGTGTGTTAGAGGGTGGGACGGTAGAGGGCGGGTTAGGGCGCGGGTTGGGAGAGGGTGGGTGAGAGGGTGGGTTAGGTAGCGGGGAGGGAGAGGGTGGGTTAGGTAGCGGGAAGGGAGAGGGTGGGTTAGGGAGCGGGAAGGGAGACTGTGGGTGAGAGGGTGGGACGGTAGAGGGCGGGTTAGGGAGCGGGAAGGGAGAGGGTGGGTTAGGGAGCGGGGAGGGAGAGGGTGGGTGAGAGGATGGGACGGTAGAGGGTGGGTTAGGGCGCGGGGAGGGAGAGGGTGGGTGAGAGGGTGGGACGGTAGAGGGCGGGTTAGGGAGCGGGAAGGGAGAGGGTGGGTTAGGGAGTGGGGAGGGAGAGGGTGTGTTAGAGGGTGGGACGGTAGAGGGTGGGTTAGGGCGCGGGGTGGGAGAGGGTGGGTGAGAGGGTGGGTTAGGTAGCGGGGAGGGAGAGGGTGGGTTAGAGGGTGGGACGGTAGTGGGTGGGTTAGGGAGCGGGGAGGGAGAGGGTGGGTGAGAGGGTGGGACGGTGGAGGGGGGTAAGGGAGTGGGGAGGGAGAGGGTGGTTAGAGGGTAGAACGGTAGTGGGCGGGTTAGGGAGCGGGAAGGGAGACTGTGGGTGAGAGGGTGGGACGGTAGAGGGCGGGTTAGGGAGCGGGGTGGGAGAGGGTGGGTGAGAGGGTGGGACGGTAGAGGGCGGGTTAGGGAGTGAGGTGGGAGAGGGTTGTGAGAGGGTAGGACGGTAGAGGGTGGGTTAGGTAGCGGGTAGGGAAAGGGTGGGTGAGAGGGTGGGACGGTAGAGGGGGGTTATGGAGTGGGAAGGGAGAGGGTGGGTGAGAGGGTGGGACGGTAGAGGGGGGGTTAGGGAGTGGGGAGGGAGAGGGTGGGTGAGAGGGTGGGACGGTAGAAGGGGGGTGGGGAGCGGGTAGGGAGAGGGTGGGTTAGGGAACAGGGAGGGAGAGGGTGGGACGGTAGAGGGGGGGTTAGGGAGCGAGGAGGGAGAGGGTGGGACGGTAGAGGGGGGTTAGGGAGTGGGGAGGGAGAGGGTGGGTGAGAGGGTGGGACGGTAGAGGGGGGGTTAGGGAGCGAGGAGGGAGAGGGTCGGTTAGAGGGTGGGACGGTAGACGGCGGGTTAGGGAGCGGGAAGGGAGAGGGTGGGTTTGAGGGTGGGACGGTAGAGGGTGGGACGGTAGAGGGTGGGTTAGGGAGTGTGGAGGGAGAGGTTGGGACGGTATAGGGGGGTTAGGGTTCGGGAAGGGAGAGGGTTGGACGGTAGAGGGGGGTTAGGGAGTGGGAAGGGAGAGGGTGGGTGAGAGGGTGGGACGGTAGAGGGTGGGTTAGTGAGCGGGGAGGGAGAGGGTGGGTTAGAGGGTGGGCCCTCGGGGAGGGTGTTAGGGAGCGGGGAGGGAAAGGGTGGGTTAGAAGGTGGGGCGGTAGAGGGTGGGTTAGGGACCGGGGAGGGAAAGCGTGTGTTAGAGGGTATGAGGGTAGAAATGCTAGATTTTAAACCCGATTTTTGCTCCGACCTAGCATCGAACTATGAATAGCATTCCTTTTTTTCGTTGGATATGCACGGCTTCTAGCCATCCCTTCAATTTCAACTCTCTACCTTTCCGGGAAGTGCCCCAAAAATATTTTCGAAAATCCTCACCATGTATTCTTATGGAGAAAATCGCGACTTTTGGGCCATCTGGAATCGAACTCGTGAAACTGAGGTTCAAAGTCTTTTTCCTGGAGGTTACACGTTTTGGCCAATATGTCGTAAAAATTTCAGGGCAGTGGCACTTCTGGAACATGGTTAAAATTTTGAACCCCTATATATCTATTATATATAGACTTTTCTCCGGATGTACCTTTATCAATTGCGAGTAAAATGTTGCTTGCATACTGCAAGCACATCGATAACATTAATTTAAAGTTGGCATCATATAGAGTGTGTCCTCGAAAGAAAAAAGAAATGGATTGAAAATATTCTTAATATTCGCTTAAATTTATTCGTCCGGCATCGATCCCGCGTCTTCCCGGTGATACTTACTATTCAGCACAATAGAAAATCACCATTTCTAACCATGTGTGTAAATTCAAGCAGAAATATTAGCTGGAACTGCCTCAAACGACGTCCTACTTTTCCATTATATTTCTTATGAGAGAAATGTTAATGTGCTCTGGCACCGAACCCAGGAATAGTACGGTCTTATAAAAAGTATTTTCTGAAACCAATTTTTTCCATACGTCTTCCAGCAAAGCACAAACCTCCCTTTCATTTCGATAAGTGTATCAAAACAATTAATGAAAAACTATAAATTCACCCTCCTGAATGTGACAGTTGCTTTTTGGCGTCGGAAAGACCATTTCTTTATTTTCGATCATCATACCGTCGACGGCGAGCGCAAATTTAAATTTCATGGCATCGATAATCCAGCCCGTATTTTTAGGTGCGACGGATACTCATCGTTGATAACATTATTGTTAAGATGGGTAAGACGTCCCAGATGGGTTAGACGTCCCAGATGGGATAGAGTACGTGACTACAGTAGGTAGGAAAAGTGCGGGTAGGCAAAGAAAAGTCAAACGTAGATGACTGAAGCTTCTTAATAGCAGTTGGGATGAGCATCTGTGGTGATGGTGCTCCGAGGCTAAGAAAAGGCATGCAACCGTGAACCTAGATAAGCACAGTGCAGCAGTGCTGTGTTACGCTAACTAGAAACCAGATGTTAGCAGAGAAGTCGTTTGGCATTACTATGCCAGATTTGGAACATGTTATTACGTCCAGTATAAATTCGGTGAATAAGGATAATGAACGGCGAAGCCGTTCGCTGGGGTCGTAACGGGGCGGAGCCCCCTACTGAGCGGAACGAAGGCCATGATCATGCCTTCTCCATCGAGGCGTTTCACCATCGTAGCCTCGGGCACATTTAACCAGGCGAATTTAATTCTATTGGGGCAAGCAGTGGATATCGAACACTTGTCTCACGTGCACGATTCTCTCAATCCCGCATCTGGTGAGGCTATAGAGGAGAGCGTGCCATCACTTTCCAGCAATTTGGAAGAGATCATGTCCATGAATGGTATAACGTTGGTTTTACTCCTGATTGATTTTTCATTATGGGCAATTGATTCATCTACAAAATACATTAAACTGTGTCAATCTACGCTTTGTCGCCAGAGGTTCTTCAACACTAGGTGAAAAATTACCCAAAATGTCCGGTTTTCCGGCTGTTGCTCATAAACAAATAAATCTATTGTTCTCAAACGAGGTTTCCCTGGTAGCTCAAAATACCATCTAAACCGTGATACAGACTTTATGTTCTGACGTTTCGTAGTTTGTGACTTACATGTGTTCACCTTCGGAAGTGCTTTTCTGCTTTCTTTTGAATTTCGCGCGCTAAGGAGGGGAGTTAATTCAACATTTTTTGTGTTTACACCAATTTGTATCAGTATGAAAGATGAATGATTTTTGTAGGTCAGCATTAGGGTCTTAATGTCTGGTGGTGTTCCCTTTTTTGTAAAAGTGTCAATTAAGGTTACTCCTCAGTAATAAAATTGGAGTTCAATTTTATTAGATATGGCGATTTGCAGCGGTAATGCTCGACGCCGGAGGCACTGTAATGTGGAATACTGTAGACACATTATTCCTCTTAATATTCTTGATTAATTATTTTAACTAGCAGGTTATTCTATGCTATGGAGGTAACCCAGAGCGGCAAGGGCTTACTCTTGTGGTGAGCTAACTTCGCCTCTCCTTCTCATTAGCGGAAGGCACTGGTCGTCGCATTGTTTCCCATGGTAGTCTCTTTCGCCTACCTTGGGAAGAGGGCTTGAATCTCCTAGCATTTCCAAGGGAATCGAGACAGTAGAGCTAAGGCCAGACGATTGAGTACGTCGGTGAAGACTTCAGGACGGGCTGTACGTATACTATAAATATAATCGTCCCGTGTTCGTCTTCATTATCATGCCTTCTCCATCTAGGTGTTTCACCTTCGTAGCCTCAGGCACATTTAACCAGGCGAATTTACTTCTATTGGGGCAAGCGGTGAATATCGAAGACTTGTCCCACGTGCACGATGCTCTCAATCCTGCATCTGGTGAGGCTATAGATTAGAGCGTGCCATCACTTTCCAGCAATTTGGAGGAGATCATGTCCGTTGGATTTCTATTCACCGGCCTGAATGTGACCGTTGCTTTTTGGCGTCGGAAAGACCATTTCTTTATTTTCGATCATCATACCGTGAATGGCGAGCGCAAATTTAAATTTCATGGCAACAATAATCCAGCCCCTATTTTAGGTGCGACGGATACTCGCCGTTTGCAAGATTATTGTTAAGATGGTCCCAGATGGGTTCGGGAGACGGTGTACCATCACCTAGTTGCGCTTCCAGCGACCGGTTTAACAACACCATCCTTTTCCTTCTACGTCGCCGAACCCAGATCATGAGTCAGTCAATACCATATTGAATTCTACGAAACCTATAGTAGTCCTTACTCCTTTAGAGTACGTGACTACAGTAGGTAGGAAATGTGCAGGTAGACCTAGAAAAGTGAAACTCGGACGCCTGAAGCTTCTTAATAGCAGTTGGGATGAGCAACTGTGATGATGGTGCACCGAGGCTAAGAAAAGGCATGCCACCATGACCTTGACGTGTACAGTGCAGCCGTGCTGCGCTACATTACTTAGAATCCAGATGTTAGCAGATAAGTCGTGTGGCATTACTATGCTAGATTTGGGAAATGTTATTACGTCCAGTATAAATCCATAAATAAGGATAAGGAACGGCGAAGACGTTCCCAGGGCGTAGCCCCTTTTACCGAGCGGAGCGAGGTAGAACGAACGGCAAAGCCGTTGGCGGGGGTCGTAAGGGGGCGGAGCCCCCTACCGAGCGGAGCGAGTCTAAGCATATATAAAACCCTCCGTGTAATATATACATGTATACAAATTCCCAGACGTTATCGCTCGTGCTAGAGACTTGAACTTTTGCACGAACGTTCCTTGGCCAAATTCATCGGAGGAAAAATTCCGAAAACCGGCAAATTTTTACCGGAACCTGCCGAAAAAAAACAAAATGGCGGTTTTTTTACCTTTTCGAAACGCAGACCTTCGGTTTTTACTCCGTATCTTTTTAACTTGTGTTCGGATCTTGAATCTGATAAATATATTCAGCTTAAGAATAGTGTCCTCTACAAAACGAGCTCAACCGAATCTCGCTACGCCTCTTGGTTCTCCCACCAGATGGTGTTGAAAACCAAATGTAGTGAAAAATCTCTCGATTTTCAAGGTTTTTGGACTTTGGCTCCTAAACTAATAGTGAAATGTGAATGAAATACATCTAATTTTATAGAAGATGTATAGTTTTACCGATGTCTATCTTTCGTTTTCGTATATGTGTCATGATTCTATGGTTTCGTGGTGCCGATTTCACATTTACATAAAATTTTCGAAATTTTTCAAATACCTCGAACTATTACGCCTCCAATAATACAGTGCTGACTTTGATATTGGCCTTACACATGCTACATAATATGACTCAAAATATAAGATTCAGAAAACTGGATGTTTTTCACCGGAACCTGCCCAGAAAAATTCGAAATGGTGGTTTTTCGACGTTTTCGAAATGCAGACCGTTGGTTCCCGCTCCGTATCTTTTTGATTTTCGTTTCGATCTTATATTTATAGATATATTTACAAAAGGTATAGAATCATCTACAAAACTAGCTCAATTGAGTTTCTCCCCGCTTTTTAGTATTCCCACCAGATGGCGTTGAATACAAAATTTGGTGAAACATTTCCCGATTTTCGAGGTTTTTGGACCTTGGCTCCTAAAGTAAACGTGGAATGTCAGGAAATACATCTTTTTTATAGAAAAACGTTAGTTTTACCATTGTCTGTGTTTTTTTCGTATATGTGTCATGATTCTCTGATTTCGTGGCGCCAATTTCGTTATTATGCAAAATGTTCGAAATTTCTCGAATACTACATACTGTTACGCATCCTATAATACAGTAATAACCCTGATATTGACCATCCAATGCTACATAATCATCATTATCATTGTGTTTCTGTCCGCGGACAGGTCTCAACGGAACTTGCTCCTCCAGGCATCTCTATCCTGTGCCTCTCTTTTTAGAACTTGATATTCTTTTTCTTGTTTTAAATCAGTCAGCATTCCGAATTTTCTTCTTCCTCTTTGTCGTTTCCCCTTGATCTTTCCTTCAAAAATCGTCTTCTGTAGGCAATCTGCTCTCAGTATATGGCCTATCCATCTTGCTTTCCTTTTCCTTATGTTTCCCAAAATTACTTGTTCTTCTCCAACCCTCCTCAGTACCTCTTCATTTTTTATCTTGTCTTTCCAACTTATTTTCTCCATTCTTCGCCATAGCCACATTTCAAAGCTCTCTATGTATTTTTCTTCTCTCCTTCTCAATGTCCATGTTTCGGATCCATATAACACAATACTCCAGATAAAGCACTTAGCAAATCTTTTCCTTAGCTCCATCTTGATGTTCTTTGCTGTCAAAAGATCTTTTATCTTCTGGAAGTTTGCCTTTCCCTGAGCTATTCTACTTCTTATTTCCTCTGAACAACTGCCATTAGATGTGATGGTGCTTCCCAAATATTTAAATTTCTCGACCTGCTCCAATTCCTTCCCATTCAACTTAATTTGTATTGGGCCAGCCTTCGTTGATATCTTCATCACCTTCGACTTTCCAATCTTAACTTTCATTCCATATTCCTCTCCTTTTATACTGATTTTCTCTACCATTTCTTGCAGCATTTCTTCACTCTCTGCTATCACAGCCTGATCATCTGCATATTTAATGGTTTTCATACTTTCTCCTCCTACCACTATCCCTCCAATCCCCTCCAAGGCTTCCTCTACCAGTTTGTCACCATATATATTATATAAAATTGGTGACAAGCAACACCCTTGTCTCACACCTCTGCCTATCGATGTCTACTTCATCTCATCTCCCCCTATCCTCACCACTACTCTTTGTCCTTTATAAAGTTGTTTTAATGCCCTCCTATCCTTCCAATCCACTCCAATTTCCTTTAGAATCACCATCAGTTTATCCCATTTCACCCTGTCAAATGCTTTCTCGTAATCTATAAAGCAGATGAACATCTCTCTGTCTACCTCAAGTACCCTTTCACTCAGCATTCGCATGCACCCTATTGCATCCCTTGTTCCCTTTCCTCTTCGAAATCCAAACTGGTCCTCTCCCAAGTTTTCCTCTATCCTAGTCTCAATCCTCTTCATTATTATTCTGGTCATCATCTTTGTCACATGCGCTATAAAACTGATTGTACGGAAACCTTTGCAAGCTTGAGCGTTATTTTTCTTAGGCAATGGCATCATTATTGTTTTCAGAAAATCCTCAGGCCATTCCCCTGTGTCATATATCTTGTTAGCAAGATTAGTGATTCTACTAATTGCACCTTTCCCTAAGGCCTTCAACACCTCTGCAGGGATTCCATCAGAGCTCACTGTTTTATTGTCCCTCAGGTCTCTCATTGCTCTCTCAACATCATCTTTCAAAATCCTTGGACCCTTCGAATCCTCCTCGCATGTCCTCTCATCTTCTAGATCTACACTTCCATTGCATTCATGTGTACAGTACAGTTCTTCTATGTACTCCTTCCACAGAATCTTAATCTCTTCCTCATCTGTAGTGATTTTCCCATTTTTGTCTATCATTCCTTTCTTACTTATCCTTCTATGGTCTCACTTAGTTAGACATCTTGCGGTTCTATATATTTCTTCTATTTTCCCAGTCCTCTCCAATTCCTCTATCATGTGGCACTGTCTTTTTATCCAATCCTCTCTGGCTTTATCTGTCTCCCTCCTCTGCTCATTATTTAGCTTCCTGTATTTTCTTCTCCCGTGTTCTGTATTATCACATTTCCACTTTCTTCTTTCTTCCATCTTGTCTATCATTTCCTGAGTGATCCACTCTTTTTTATTTCTTTGACTTCTCTCCATCCCCACCTCCTGTTTTAGAACCTCTATAATACCAGACTTAATATCAATCCATTCTTCTTTAACATATTCTTTCTTTTCTTGCATTCGAAATTTTTCTTCTAGAGCTGTAGTGAATGCGGTTCCATCTGATTTCAACTTCTTTACATCCCATTTCTTTTCTTCCCTTCTTTCCCTTTTCATGTGTTTCAGTTTTGTCTTCAGGTCTGCAATTAACAGGTTGTGGTCCGAGTCTATGTCAGCACCTGGAAGGGTTTTGGCATCCTTAACGCTGTTCTTAAATCTTTGGTTGATTAAAATAAAGTCTATTTGGTATCTATTTATATCCCCCGGACTTTTCCAGGTGTACAACCTCCAATCATGATTCCTAAACCATGTGTTTGCCACCCATAGGTTGTTCTCTATACAGAACTCCAGCATTTTCTCTCCTCTGTCATTCCTTTTTCCCAGACCATATTCCCCTACCACATTATCTTTTCTACCTTTACCTATGACACAATTCCAATCTCCCATTATCACAACTCTCACCTGTCCCTTTCCATTTTCTTCATACATCTGGGATACTTGTTCGTATACTACTTCCTCATCTTCATCTTTTGCATCTGAAGTGGGCATGTACACTTGAATGACTAGAGTATCCACTAGCTCACTCCTTATTTTGACTGCTATCACCCTTTCACTAATTGCGATCACTTTAGTGACACAATTTTCTATTTCTTTCTTCATAATTATAGCCACTCTTCCAGTTCTTCTACTCTCCCCTTTGTACACAATCTTGTATCCATCTAATATTGCTTCCCCTTCTCCCTCCCATCTTACCTCTCCCAATCCAAGAATATCTATTTTGTTTTTTTCCATTTCTCTCTTTATGTTCTCTAATTTTCTCTTTCTATTCAATGTTCTTACATTCCATGTACCAATTCTTATTTCATTATTTATTGTTTTCCTTGTCCTTTCCTTTCTGTTGACCAGCCATGTGTTTCCTGGAATGCTACCCACCCGGGGATCCGAATGTGGGTAAGTTTTACCTCCGGAAAAATCTTTCATTACAGGAGCCATGTCTGTTTGTGCGTAGTTCTGTGGAACCAGGAATATCCAAATGCATCTCTAATGCGTTGGTTTTCCATTGCCTTTCGCATCCTATGCCGTTGGCCATTTACCTGGCTCATCCACCTTTGGAGGGGATTTCTTCCCTCCGGTTCAAGAGGGTGCCCCATACCCATCTTTCCATGGGAGTGAATACTTATCCCGGCATTCATTCGGTCCCCTCCCTCGTTAGCCGCATATAGTAGTGCGTTGCCCACTCTCTACCACGAGGAGGTGAGGGTAGGGTGTTTCCCTTCATTGAGTGCTGAGACCTAGCTGGCATTTCTCAGACCCTCCAGTACTTTGAGAGAGTGCTACATAATAAGATCTTTAATAAAAAAATTGCAAAAATAAGAAATGTTTTTATAGATGCCGACGAAAAAAATAAAATTGGTTGATATTTAGCTCGGATGCGGCCTTGGGTGTGAATTGCATCTGATTTGTAAAGCCTTCTAACAATAATTAAAACTCTTGATTGATTGTTTATTATGGGCAATTCATTCATCTACAAATTACATTAAACTGCGTCATTCTACGCTTTGTATGTTTCTCGCCAGAGGTTCTTCAACACGAAACTAGGTGAAAAATAACCCGAAATTTCTGGTTTTCCGACTGTTGCTCATAAACAAATAAATCCATTGTTCTCAAACGTAATTTCCCTCGTAGCTCAGAATACCATCTAAACCATGATACAGACTTTATGTTCTGACGTTTTGTAGTTTGTGACTTACATGTGTTCTACTTCGGAAGTGCTTTTCCGCTGTCTTTTGAATTTCCCACGCTAAGGACGGGAGTTAATTCAACAATTTTTGTTGTGTTTACACAAAATTGTATCAGTATGAAAGATGAATGATTTTTGTAGGTCAACAATACAGTCTTAATGCCTGGCGGTGGGTCAATACAATACAATGTCAATAATGCTAATGCAGCATCGAAAAACTAAGATGAATTCTCCATCTTTGTCTGATGTTATTTTGGTTGCCTTCTTTGTAACTGATCATTCATTACAAGAGTTGAACAGTTGAAGATGCTGAAGGTCAAGATATAATTTAAAATGAGTCAGTCTTGTTTGGAAGCAATTTAATGTTTTATTTTTTCTAGTGTCCTGTTTTGAGATTTAAAATTTGTATTGTAACTTAAGTTCACAATTGTGATTAGTAATGCATGGCAGGCAAAACAAATTATTCAAAACTATATTGTAGGTTAGCATCTAAAGTCATCTATTCAGTATCTATGCATCTTTCAGAATTATCGTAAACTTAAGTAACTGTTTATATTAGTGTTGCTTATTTTAAATTTATCTTCAACTTGTGATTCTTACAGTTAAAAAGCAAACAGAGATCTTTGAATTATGAAATTATACAGAATTAATTATTGTTTGCTTTCATCTTTTATAATGGTAACACATAATTTAAAATGCATCTTAATGCTTTTCAAAAACTCATTTCTAACTTAGGGACACAAAAGGGAAAATTGTACTAGTTATCACAATTGGTCTTATATAAATAAGAAAATATAATTATGAAGGCAAAATGGCTAAAAAACCGTTTGAATTAAGCAAAATTACAATCCAAAAATATTATTCCCAGCGCAATTAACACAGTGTATGCAAATAAATTTATGCATGTAAATTTCTTAAGAGCAACAAATGAAAATAATTAATGATTGTTTTATAATATTTCAGCATTTTCATAAATCCTTAAGTAACAGAAAGAAATATTATTTGTTCTCTTTTATAATGAGCTTTCAGATAACGAAACATTTTCTCAGTGTGCTTCATTCAGGGAGGCAGAGTAAAAATATTCTCAAGATTATGCATTAATCATAAGTTTTAAGAGATTTTTATGTGTTTATAATTAACATGATGTTAATAAAATGAATGGAATCTTTAAAGCATGGAAGTGTATATGAATAATTTATTGCAAAAAGTTAGCATTTTTAAAATCCTGATCTTCAATGATTTTACTTATAATTCAGTCTGAGAATTCACAAAGTTGTAGTAAAATCAATGAAAAATGTATCAGAAATCCAAGGTGAAATAGATGTTTATGCAGTTTTGTTAATGTCAGAATAAACTTTTTAACAGGTTGATATGACAAGAGGTTCATTTTACTTCTAACTAAAGATGTCATGCAATCTTTTGGATGATAGGTACCATGTAGGAATTTATCTGAAAAGTTGCACTGTTCTTGGCTCTAAAGAACTATAATTTTATTACCTTTCTGAAAATCAAGCAAATATTCTTAAAAAGGGTTTCATAACATGCAGCTTTAAACTTGATTATCGTTTACTTTTCAATAATTCTTTAAAATTGAAAACTTACATTTCAGTAAATCATTACTTTGAACTCACGGATGAAAAAACTTATCAGCAAAACTGAATAACAAGGAAAATCTTAAAACTTAGCTTTTACTGTTGGAGTACTTGATTTCATTATTTGAGGGTAAGGACTATTTTTCAACAACTGATATTCCACTGATGCCAAATGAGTGATAATGAAGTTCATCCAATTTACTTTTATTCTTTTACTAACATGAATAATACATGAATTATAGTTGAGCCTTGTCATCAGTTCATGAAACATTTCTGATTAAATAAGTGATCCTTGTAATGTCATGTATTACATAGATTTTAAATATCATGCAATGATTTTGTTATAGACTGTAACAAGATTTCTTTTATAACATATACCCTGGAATTATAATTCACTTAATTATGAGCAAAGTTTTGAATAATCCTTTCTTTAATTTAAACATGATTATTACAGAAATATTGTTGGTGTTTGTTGTTTAAGTGGGAACATTTTACATAAATATCAACAGCATAAAACATACTTTCCTTGTTCATTACATCAATCACTGTTATGGTTGTACGTTGTTTAATTTTTTGCCATAATTAAGGTTAATTATCATGATGTCATGCAAAAATTTAAATATAAAATGAGTGAATGATGATGACTTGTGAATTGAGCTGCTGCATTTATAACAGTTGATTTCATTTCTGAAATAGAGTATAAACATTTAGGATTAACAACTACTTTATAAAAATATTTCATAAATCATAACACAAGAGTTTATTTTACAAACTTTTCAGTATTAAAGTTTTATTTATACAATCTCAATATGTTCTTTCCATTACGCATTAAAATCTTTGATACAAAGTATTACATTTTATTGTCATAAAATTATAATTCTTGCATTTACACATATTAACACACATATGAAACTATTATTTATATTTATATAATTATATATATCTATATGTATGTGCACACACTCTCACGCACATTCATATATCAATATATATATACATATTTGTAAGTTTGCTACATAGGTATATATTTGCAATACTAATGGAACATTCTCATCATATAAAGGTTTTTGAATCAACATGTCATTTTATAGTTGATAAAAAAGTGACAAACAAGTAACAAGGTATTTTATTACATTTGGAAATTTACTTACATTGTAAGAACTTACATAGGTAATTCTTTCTTTTTAAGCTAGCAACAAATAATTCCTCATAATTAATCCTGTAATCTTTATAAAATGTCAACTCATTGACATCCTGTTATGGAAATAAAAATCAATTGGATTGCTAGTATCGATTATTTGCCAAATAGCGTGATTTAAAAAAATCTTCAGTACTTGTTGAGCATTAAACTCTTATAGTGATTTCAAAATAGGAGTTTCTGGGAAACCTTTCAAGCTATTTCAATACTTTTCACTTATTGCCCAGATTAAGTTTTATTTTGCAAGCCTTTCACTCCTTTTTGCTTCCTTATTTCTACTCTCCAAACAAAAAAAAAAATTTTAAAAAGTCAGAGTGAGTTTCTCTCATAAATTGTTGCAAAAATGATTAAAACTTTAATGTTGGAAGACTACACATAATTGCCATATTTATTTCTTCATGTGAAGAAAAAACATTTTGGTTAATTTTATAATATGACTTTGGATTAATTTTTTTATTAACCAGTGAAATGCCTCTCTTGATGATAGGAATTTGAATTAAATTTTAAGCATGTTCTGGATGATTGATGCTGAACTCATTTTATCAATACTCAAAAATATCTTGTATTTTTTGTGTGTCCAGATGGACAATTCTATTGGTTTAAAGCATGATTAAGAAATTTAATTACATTTCTGAAATAATATCTGTTTTTAAAATCAGTGAAGATCAGTGATATTTACACTATATTACATTGGAGTCAATTTTCATCAAGAGATGCACTTACACAAACACAGAAGAATCGACAATTTCAGTTTTCTCTGAACTGAAGAGTTGCTGTTTGAGATCATGAGATTCTCAAGAATTTTCCATTTATGTTTAAAAATTAACTTCACTATTTTGTTTTGTTAAAGAGAACTCTTTGATAGAAAAAAATCTTTGTATAACATACCTGAGAGATAACTGTTTGTAGAACCTGCTATTATAAATTAAACGAAATGTTATCAGTGTGATTCAATGCTAATATGCAATTCTACAAATATATGTTTTAAATTATATCAATATGAAGTACATGCAAAAATCTCAATTTAAAAAATATCCTCAAAATTAGACCGTTACTTATTATGACTGTCCGCTAAGATCAAATTTATTAACTTGAATAAATTATTCTATCAACAATTATGCTTGGTAGTCTTCAGGAATTTTAAAGTTGTTATCTTTCCAGAATATTAGCAGTGTTTTCAGTTATTGTGCTGGTTGGGGATATCTTAACAAATAAATTTTTACTGGAGGAATGAAATCAATTTAAAACACCCCATTTCCTTTTTTAAAATAGATAAAAAAAGTCTAAAAATTAAAACATTAATTTCATGGGTATAATCGCAGGTAGTACTTAATTGGATATAAATCTGCTAGAGGATTTTCACAGCTTTCCCTTACTTTGTCAGTTTACTGAATTTTATTATGGGTTTTCACTGATTTATGGCAATTGATAGTCTGCTTTACTAAGGTCAGTCCTTGTTATTTGAAATGTAAAATCTAATTAACCACAATATCTCTTCCTTTCCCACATATCTAATGAAAGTTTGAAAATTTTCATTGAAAATCATTTAAAATTAATATTAAAAGTCTTTTTATTTCCAATAGTTATTTAAAAATGTTTGTGCATTAATTTGAGGTTTTTCCTCATGAAATTGGTCTTGATTTGACTCACATTTTTCGAATAACATTTTCCGTTATCTTACAATGCTCCTGAATGCAATTGCTATGATACCCATTAAGCTGTACACTTTCTCACATCAATATTCCTCATGTACTCACAAACAAAAGAGGCAGCTAAAAAAGATTCACTTACCAGAATCAAACTTTGAGGGACAAGACCACGTGGAATTGTTTGCTGGGATAGGTAGTAAAAAGTGTTATTCCATGTAGAATATAAGGGGATTTTATCTCCATACCAAATTAGTGGTAGGGACTCATGACAAAAATTATAAAAAGGTGGCAATTAATTGAGATGCCAACATTTGCTAACTGATTCATAAATAATAGGGATAAAATTACGGCGATTTTACGGAGTTTTTTTGGAAATAAACCTAGAAAATGAAAACTGCGACAATGAATTGTATCAAGAAATTAATGAAACTGCAGGCTGTAATTGTCCTTTTTATTGTTACTAACATTGAATTTTTAAATTTCGTAGGTATTGAAGAAGGCTAACAACACACCCTGAGTAACTGACGTAATTGTACACTCTTACAGCTGACGTAATAGAAAAATAATGAAAAAATATATAAGCAATGATTATATAGGTATACTCTTTGAAAAAGAACCTCAGTAAAGTTCAGACTTAAAAATTCAATGAATTACGGTTGAATTTCGACCACTAGTAAATATAAATGGTCCAAAATTTGATCAAAATATCACAAATATCAGTTCTTATCACACGTGAGTATGATTCTCGTGAACAATTTTAATAGGTTAAACTGTGTAAACTTAGGAGTAAGAATAATATGCATTAAAGAGTTGGGTAAATTTCTAGAAGAGGTCTGCTATTCCATCGACGGTGATCATTTTCAGTATATCCTTTTAAGATGATGGTCAATCTCGATTGATTTCATTTATTATCATAAGCGGATTTCATATCTACATACCGTTTTATTGCATATCTATTCGTCGGTTTTACATTTCGCAAACTTGTCCATGTGATTTGGATCGAGAGCGAAACTAAAAGCTTGAAAGCAACTAACACCTCAATCGAGCAAAAATTTCATGATAACCCCCTAGGGCACTGATGCTACCGATTGTATTTTGCAATGCTACTGCGGCCTATGCAGCCTTAACTACAAACACGATCAAGGAAACTTGCTGCTGCCACCTAGGCGGTTAAAATTAGAACCCCGTACACATCTCCCAAAACTATACCAAAGATTAAAACGTTTATTTTATTCCACGTCCTTAGACAGATGCACGCTCCAAAAAACGTAGTACAGTGGCGGAAAAAATTATCGCAACACTTTGCGCGCGCACCAGTGGCTTTCACAGAAACTATTTGGAATTCTGCTTTCTGTGACTGACTGGCAACACGGAGAAAAGCCTCGAAAAGCGGTAATATTTGAGTCGGAGCCTAGAACTTGCACAAATTTCCTCTCTTTCGAACTCTTCTTAGAGCCTTCGCGCGATCTCTCCCCGAGTTCGTCATGTTTATTTCGGCGTTTCTCTTTCACAGATAGTTATCGTATTTATAGAACGATAGGTTAAATATATATTTATTCCAATTTCAATCTTAAATGCAATAAAATACATGGACAATAATTGAAATTTAATTCTAAATAATATGAAGAATGCTATTCGGTTTTAATAATGCGTAGCAATAAGGAATAAGTGGGATTGGAGTAGGAATATGCGATGTGGTGATTCTCACCTTTAGAGAACGAGAATTTTGGAGTCTAGAGGAAAATGATGTATAATGGTCTCTTTTTCTGGATAATTTGTGCGCTAATAAGGCGTTATTTTGGTAGTTTGGTTTCTCACTCGAACATACGTCATACGTCTTACGGCTGCAGGATATTAATGTAAATGTAATTCTTCAAACGTCCAGTTCAAACATAGGATATTCATTATTTGTGATAAACATTCCGAGGAGGATTTTTGATTACAAGGCTTATGTTTTCAATTCAGCAATTAGAATTCGAGAAGTCGTTAGAGCGATTACTGAGTTACTAACTATGACACAATGTAAAATTTGCATTTTGTCTACGGAATATAATTTTTCGCCAACTTAATCATGCAGACGAAGGAAATTCATAATATAAATTTATATACACCATTTGTCACCTAGAATACATGAAATCATTGTCCGTCCGGAGTTAAAAGGAAAAATACCAATTCCAAAGTTAAAACAAACATGATTTCATAAAATAGAACAATTTCTGCGCATATATCGGACGTCTTACATTTTGTAACAGGGAGCTCGGTGATCTTGGTCATTAGTCAATTGTGTTGCCTTCGCGCGGAGAAATTCACGTAGAAACGCATTAAGGCTTTGATAATTCGCGAGGAAAGTCTTTAACCACAAGTTGATCCCTTCAAAGTATTGCAGGCACCAATACAAAACAAACGTTGTAATGCATTACCTCGCGTGGAAAATCATACGTCGAGCACTTTTAAAGCAAGTATTGCAGGTGCCAGGTATATTTTTCCTTTTCGTGCCTATATCAGCTAGACTCAGGACCCTCATTTTACAGTCGCCCAGTAGAAGCTACCCTCTGGCTAATTCAAAGCTCCTTCCTCACCATGGTGCTAAGGAAATTAGATGTTATTGCACTCGTAAAAATATTCCCGAATAATATTATTATATTAGCGTATGTTAGTAAACAAAGACTTCCTAATAAACAACCCAAGTTTTTAGTACTGATACGTATTTTATGAACGTCTGACTTTATAAAGTTAATTAACCAGGATTATGCTGCCATAATAAAATTAATAATTAGCTGCTAAAATGGACTTCTCAGTTTGTTGGGAAGTGTCATAAATATAACTAGTTGCTAATTAAGAGGTGTTTTTGCAGCTGTCTGATACATGCTATTGGCATAGGAAGGGCACGAGCTCAAATTCCACTTAAGTTAAATGAGTTTTTTATCTTAAACTTCTCTTGTTCGGGAAATGAACGAATGTAAGATATGGTTTCCACATATATTTAAACGCCTCAGTGATCAACATATATATTTACCAGAGAGATGCAATTCATTATGGAAAAATAACCATTGGACATGAAAGATTCCGAACCGATTCATCACCAATTGTCGGTCAAGAACATGTTTCGCGTGTCAGTGAAAATTCCTCTTCTACCAAGGATTCGAGGTCGTTCGCTGAAAGACAATGTCTTATGACTCATCCACAATTAGAGGTATTTGACAGGGCCTCCTGATTTCTCGAAGCACGATGAACCTTTCGCTTTCAGTGCAGCGGATTTTCGAAAGCCTATGCGTCACTCGCAACAACAAACCGGTCGTAAGGCAAGGAGCTCAGGCTTACTTAGACTTATTGGCGACTATTTCTTCATTTAGGTCTTCACGACGATAGACGGACAACCAGCGGACCGCGCAAGCGAATCTTTTTCATTTTTACGCTTAAAAAAAAAGCCTTGAAAACTATTGACATTCTTATGCATATTATTATTCATTGTTCGCCTACAACCAGGGCAATTCGCAGGTTCACACTTTCCAATTTTCTCGGCGGTAGTTCCAAAACAATTACATAGATTTAGATTGAGATATATACCCCGCGAGCTGCCAGATGGGTATGGTAGAGGTTGTAATAACACCATCATCACGTAATCTACTCTATCAGCCTCTCTAATTGTCCGGGGATAAAAGCGACCAAAAGTAATAATGTTTTGTGTTTACCTCCCTGTAACGTTTTGTCGATGCTTTTCGAAGATCGCGATTAGGTCTTTAGTTGCACTAAAATTTCATTTACTTCGACTTTAGGTTCTGAACCGATAAAGCTTTCGAAGAGCTTCCGTCGGTTATTCGATCTTCTCATCTGGAGCGAATTCCAATAAAGTATTGGTTAACTCTATGTCTATGAGGCTGAATCATACAGAGGAGAATGAAGGAGAATGGATATATTATTAATCATTCTATATTTCTCTTGATTCCAATGAAATTCTCGATTATTAATCATAGTGCATATGTGCACATTGTTACCGAGTCTGAGAGAAATACGAATACATGTAAATATTTTCCACTAAATCTAAATTATGTTAAATAGTCTCCTTCTCTTAAAAACATGAAAATTGAGTAACATTACGGGGATTAAGGCCTATGGCGGAGCTGGCATTTTTTCATAATCATCTATTTGTAAGAATCTACGGATTCTATCGAATGTGGACATGAATATACAGATGATAATTAATGATTGCTTTGTCGCAGGGGCGCAACCAGGATTTGTCTATGAGGGAGAGGGTTATTGACAGTAGAAAGAGCGAAAACATTTCAGGGCCGGTATATTCATGCACGCTACATAATAGAAGATATGTTAAATTCTTAAAAAAAATAAAATGCACAAAAAACTAGGATATGTTCACGGTTATGTGGCAAAATTAAAACCTTTTTGAGATTTTAGTTTGTAAAATGAATAATTGAATAATAATGATGAATAATAATCCACAATGATATTTGGATTTCCAGTTTTGATAGGGCCAATTTCTCTTTCATTGTCATTATTTCTCTAGGTGTAAGGTTTTTATCATTGTAAATAATAATTTCGAGTGCCTTTGAGAGTTTTTGAAATCAAAGGAAGGTTAATTAAACTTTCCTTTAACTGTTAGTGAATGTGAGAAGAAATAAATTAGTAGTAGTGATTTAGGAGATGATATTGAAACGTTATGATTTTGGAGGTAGCACTACAATTTGGACAACCCAGTTACTTTGAAAGGAAACCGAGGACCAATCGTAGCGGAGACGGATGAATTTTTCCTCTTAAATTATATGTTGTTTTATAAGTACGATATATTCTGATTATTGAGTTAAAATGTCCACAGCACAAAAACACCATAAAAATATGTCTATGTAATAATAAAAAAAAACTCTTTATTTGGCGAGGTTAGGCCCATTAGGGTCTCTCTTACACCTAACCATTAAGGATTACTAATATTACTTACATAAAAGGAGGAAAAACAATACAAATACATATATATAAAAAGAAAATACAAAGAAGAGGTAAACAAATAAAAGAATTGTGGTGTGGGGAAAAACTCCTTGGCTGAAGGCTTTCGGAGAAAAACCCACTGTGCGGGAAAACGCTCACACAAGAAGGGGAGCGAAAAAAACCCGCGAAAACTCAGATGGAAATAAATACAAGCAGGTATATCACTATTTGCATAATTGATGACCAATATTTTTGAGTAATTTCTTGATGGTTGACCACGGATGTCATTTACCTGAAAAGATAGAAGAAGAAGAGTAGACGGAAAATAAAGAGCTTTCGGAAATTCGATTTAAGAAATGGAGGCCTGAAAGATTGAGATTAATAAGCAACTATAATGTAATTAATAATCCACAATTTAAATATTATATAATAGTTATACTGGTAAGGATAATTAAAGTTATATTGATAGATAAAGCATGATTTACCTGCTGTACAAATATTAATAAATCTAAAAATAGTATTAATACTAAAAGAAAAGAAAAAAAAATAAAATTAAAAAATAAAGAAAATAGTAATAATTATTATTATTTTAAAAAGGCAAGTAATAATGTTACCCTCGGGATTTGATGATGGTACTAGTAGTGGACATGTGAAAGGTGTCTGATGAAAAAAAATATTAGTTATCCTTGTTAATTAATATGTTAGAGACTGACTGTTTGAAGAAATGAAGTGAGAGGCATTTGAGATTGTGGTTGGGTAGTTCATTCCAATACTTCGCTCCAAGAACGATAAAAGATTTTGAGCAGATTTCGGTTCTATGAGAAGGAATCATTAGCTTGCCTGAAGAACGAGTACCAAAGGTATGAGTACTGTTGAGGTCATTGAAGTAAGAAGAGAGATACGTGGGACAACGTTGATTGAGTACTTTGTGTACAAGGTTAAGTGTATGTAGCTTTCGTCTGGAGTCAAGTCGTAGCCAATTTAGTTCTTTCAGAAGAGGAGTAATATGGTCAAATTTCTTGGCATTAAAGATAAATTTAATAGCATGATTAAAAGTACGGTTTAGCTTGGCATTAGCAGACGATGTGAGTTCGTTCAGAAGCACATCACAATAATCGAATATGGGAAGGATCAAGGCTTGTATAACAGTCTTTTTTAGCTGCATCGGAAGTGTAAATTTATGTCTTTTGAGGTTATGAAGTGTGGAGTACGTTTTTCTGCATATATTATTTACTTGAGGCACCCAAGTGAGGGATTGGTCCATGTAAACGCCGAGATTCTTAACGGAAGAGCAGTATGTGATTTCCTTGTCGTCAATTTTTATTTTAGGTATTTGCTGATAATTAATATTGCTAAGAATCTTACGGCTCCCAAATATGATGGCTTGAGATTTGTTTGAATTAATACTCAGTGCTATAGAATGTAGCCATTTATGTAGTCGAGAGAGATCCTGATTAATGAGTTCAAGAGATTTAGTGAGGTTTTTCGGGTAATCGGATAGATAAATCTGTAGGTCGTCTGCATAGAGATGATAGGAAGAATGATTTATATACTTTGGTAAGTCCTGAATGTAAAGGGAGAAGAGGAGTGGACCAAGTATAGATCCCTGAGGAACCCCGTGGTTGATAGTACTCACAGCAGAATGAGTGCCATTTATTTGGCATGTTTGAGATCGGCCAGCGAGGTAAGTTGAGAACCAAGATAAAACAATGGAAGAGAGTTTGAAAGTTCGCAATTTGGCAAGAAGTATGTCAGTATTAACGGAGTCGAAAGCCTTGCTTAGATCAATAAGCACAAGGATGGTGATTTTCCTGCTGTCCATTGCAAGCTTGATGTCATCCGTGACCTTGGTGAGTGCGGTTGCAGTGCTATGGTAACACCTAAAGCCAGATTGGTGTGGATCGAAGAGATGGTTTACAGTAAGGAATGTCGTCAATTGCTCGTGAACAATACGCTCGAGACCTTTAGATAGGGAAGGTAAGATACTTATCTGACGAAAGTCATTGATGGACAAAGGGGAAGCTACTTTAGATATAGGATGAATAATAGATATTTTCCATTGGCTTGGAAAAACCCCGTGAGTAAGTGAGAGGTTAAAGACATGAGTGATAAAAGTAAGGAGGACAGGTATCATTTTGTGAATAATGTTGATAGGGATATCGTCTATACCTGGGGCTGAAGATTTTATAGATAGCAAGGATTTTCTCACGTCATTATTAGAAAGAAGGCCAAATTGAAATTCGGGTATATCAATAGGTGTTTGATTGCTAATTGAATTTAATGCTTCATCTTTGTCCTCGGGAGAAATTTCCGTATAATTATTAATAAAAAAATTGTTTAGATCATCCGGTGTTACATCGAGAGGAAAAACTTTGGTTTTAACTTTTCCTATTCCTAGTTTAGACAGTCCATTCCAAAGATTCCTGCCTTTAGAGTCCTTGAGAAGATCATTTGCGTATTTAGCTTTAGCCTTTCTGATAATATTTTTAACTTTGTTACGGAGTGCTTTGAAACTGTCGTAATCACGCAGTAATTTTGTATTCTTATAAATTCTCAAGGAAATATCTCTTTCTCGCATTAAAGAAATTATGGAGTTATTTATCCAAGGGGTTGGTTTGTTTTTGACACGTCTTGTTTTCAGAGGAGCGTGTAGGTTTAATACTTTGGTTACAAGATTATTCAGGAGATTAATTTTATCATCAATGTCAGCAATTTGGAAAATTTGTACTAAAGGGAGTTCTGAGAGTGAATATAGCATTGCATTAACGTCGATGTTTTTGAAATCGCGATAAGTAATAATTTTCGGTTTCTTTCTTTCATTGCTGATGGCATAGTTTAAATAAATAAGATCATGAGCTGAAATGCCTGGTGCGGGTAGTTGACCATGGTTTAAAACATTTTTCGGATTATTTATCATGATGAGGTCCAAGCAAGAAGCTGAGTGCTTAGTAACAAAGGTTGGATTCAAAGGGAGGATGACAAAATTTAGTGAATTGAACATGTTTGAGAGTAGGTTGGACTCGGAATTTTTTTAGCAGAGATTTGTGTTGAAATCCCCCATTATAATAACATCTTCATACTGATTAAGTGCTTCGGATAAATCTTCTTCGAAATCAGAAAGATATCCGACTTTCGGTGGTCGATAGACAACGCCACCGACAACGAAAAAGAAGTTTTCTAGTTTTAATTTGAATTTCGACCATAATATATTCTGGGCGATGGCAATAGTCGGATTGAGATTGAGATATTACTTTGTGCTGGAAGCAGTCTCTAACGTATACACAGACCCCACCTCCTCGTTTACGAGTCCTATCGTTTCTTATAATTTTAAAATTAGGGATGTTAACTATTTCCGATGGTACATTAGGCTTAAGCCAAGACTCACTAACACCAATAATGTCAATGCCATTAATTGAACCAATATGTTTTATTTCATCGATATGAGCCAGCACACTTTGCGCGTTAATATGGAGGGCTAAGAGAGATTTTTGGTGCTGAGAAACTATTGCTTGCAAGCATTCCGGTGTAGATAGAGAATGAATTCCCGGAAGGGCAAGTTGGGAGGTGCACCTGCTTAACGAGCTATTGAGCGCGAGGGTATTAGGGAGAAAAGAACAAGCATTTGCATTGAGCGAGCTACTAGTGGGAGTGGGAAAAAACTGCGTGTAAGAACCCTTCAATCCGCCTTTCGGCGTGTGGCAGGGGGTACAGGCACCTTAACTCTATTTTCCTAATCAATTTCTTTCGAAGAAAAACATCGTAATCAAACACTTAGTAACTTCGACAATTTTATTTCAAACGACCGGTTTCGTCAACGAGTTGACATCTTCAGGAGTTGACACCTGAAAATGTCAGCTCGTTGACGAAACCGGTCGTTTGAAATAAAATTGTGGAAGTTACTAAGTGTTAGATTACGATGGTTTATACTGAATTCCATAAAGTGAGGATAGAACATATTAATTATACAATTTCTTTCGCGTATCATGCGCGGAAAAATGAATTCTCTATACGATTCCTTCTAGCATTTATTTCTCTAATCTTCCTCGCAGTATCAGAGCGGCCCATATCAACAGGGAGGTCGCATTATATCGATTGCATCGTTTGAGAACCTAATTTTTCTGAACTTACTTAGTAAATTTATCCTTTGAATTAGTCTTCTATCTCTTAATGATTACCATCCCGCGTACTGCATCATCTGAGTAACACTCACCGTTTTATCATGGCAATTCTGTACAAATCGTATCGTATACAACCAATCAAACAAATGCCGCACACGAACTGTAATATAAAAGTAATAATCAGTGTAATCGCGAAACAGTATTTTCTCGTTTGGCTAGGTTGAATAAGAGGAATATGAGTTTTTTCCTTTAAACAAGATGAGAATCCCCTCAACGATCTGCTAGTTAATCTTTGCATTCTATTCACTTTTCCTATCGCATCTCTATTATGTTCTTTCAAAGATAAACTACAGCTAAACGTGACACTTAGATATTTTGTGTGGCGCACTAACACTAAGGGTTGTCGCGAAATTTGTTGCTGCGTGGAAATAACGTTTTTGGATGATATCTAACATCCTTACGCTTTATATACATCATTCACAAAAAAACTATAGGTGCGTCTTACAAGATTTACTTTCATGGAATCCGTGTTGGATCCGAATGATTCCTATCTTTATGGTAAGAAACTGAATAATAGAGCTTGCTATAATATGCTCCATTATTTTGCAGAAATTCGAAGTTAACGAAAATTACCCATAATAATCTGATCATTCTTAGGCCCCGGAGTGATGTTTAATTTCTTCCACGACATTGGGACAGCACCCTCATTAATTGATTTCTGATAGAATTTCCTATCAATCTGTTGCAGTGAATTTCCACTCGCATCAACTTATATCTCTATGGAAATCGTCTCCGAATCAATGCGCGAGGTAAAATCGTTAACTCGACCATCATCTAATGAGAAATATTTCTGGAAGTACGGGTTAAGAAAGTTAGCTATTTCTGCCGATTTATTTGAGGCAATTCCCTCTTCGCTTATAAGGCTAGGCATAGAAAACTGACCAGCACGAGTCTCACGCACTTATGACCAAAATTCTTTCTAATCGCCAACTAGTGATTTTAACAGGGTTCGAGATCTATATTCCTGGTATTCTTTTCGTGATCCTTCCTCAAATAGCTTTTGCACTTCTCTATAGTTTTGATCACCAAGCTCATGGATCTCTCCGCACGGTTTAAGTTTTCTCAATCGCGAGTGAATGACTCCTATGCAACGATTCAAACTTCTTCCTCGTCTCACCGGCTGTTAAGACGGAACATATTTAACTAAATCTACTTTGATTATCCGTAGAAACTCTACCCAACTATCATTTACTGTATTTTCACCCGAAAAGCGTAAAAAGTTATCCAAGCCTTCGTTCAAATAAAACCTTAAACTCAGAAATAATTGCTTTGCGAATTACATACACTTGCCTCACCGGCTTAATAGATCTAATCGCTACTACTACTACCCTGCCATTATGACATCATGGTTTGACTGTACCGTCAACTACAGCGAGGCTAGTTATTATTTGTGGTTGGGAAGTGGCTAGTAAATCTAAATTGATACCTTGCCTCGCACGATTCGTTCGAGTTTTCGTCATATTTACCTGATCTAAAACATGCAACGAAAAAGTAAGATGTATTTCGTGAATTTGTTTTCCACTGCTAGTGCTGGAGAATTTTAGATTATCCCAATGAATATTGGTTAGGTAAAAATCTCTTCCTACGGCGATGATTGGATCTTTTATTTTCTCGCCATTTTTCTATAAGGCCTCGGATAAATCAACAATACAACCTATTTTTTCATCGGGAGGACGACACAAAGAACAAACATTAATCTTACTTCCGTTTTGTCTTGGAATCGAGCACCAAATGATTTCGCTCCTGCTATTTTCTACGAATTCATCGCGCTTACTAATTAAATGAGTCCATACTGCTAAGAAAACTCTACCGCTAGATCTGCATAGTCATATTTTCAGTATATCATATAATCGGGGGAAATATCTCGCTTTGAGTAATACCCTCGCTTAACCAAATCTCTTCCTAGTATGATATCCGCGCAAGTTCTCATCGTAATGTTAAAGAATTCCACCTGTTTATTACGTAAGCTCTTGCAATTTACTATTATTATTTTTAGATCTCTCAGTTCACACATTAAAACATGGTTTCCTTTTTTGAATAACCTTTATCTTTTTTTAAGTGAATTTTTCTTTTTCACCATTGCAATTTTTCTATGTTTTGGGGCTAAGCTCATGCCCACCCTTTTGCCTATTTAAGTGGGCGTTAGTAACTATTTCTACTGCTAAATTAAAGAATAACTTTGTCTGCGTATATTAGCTCTATTCTCTAATCTATTCGCATCTAAACCGCAAAACAACGTAGTAAACGACATTAAAACTACGGTCTTCATGGAGGGAGAGGGGTTGGGAGTGTTTCGGAAGAGTCCGTAAAGTGCACACAAATTTTAGTAAAATCAGCGAACAATAGCTGAGTATGGCGTATAATATATGGATCTAAGTAGCCTTGAGAAGTATTCTAACATACGGAAATCAAGATGATCAAATTGGAAGCGGAAAATTTTATTCATCGCTACGGAGAAAGTAGAGAAGTGAATACCGGCCTCTTGGAAACTTTATACAAGTATAGACCATACTGCAACACGTATTTTCAGAAGAATACTCCGTTCGGCAGCGTAAAATCTGTGGGGCACATGTATTTCGTCGAAAGTGTGTGATTGTTTACACTAGGAGGCGAGTACGGAATATCTAATGATTGATTATCGGACATTCGAATCATCAGTTTATCTTTGAATTTAAGATTCCAACTGTTGGTATATAATGGAACCTAATTTCGATTGCATTCTAGCATTTCTAGCTAATTAATCAAATATATTACAGCTCTGGATAAATTAGATTGAAATTAACTGTTTAGAGCAATGCACTCACTGAAGATGAAAATCGTATGAGTGGTGTGATGAATGACTGTAACATCAATAGAGATGTGATACCGTTGCAAATTATTATATTTTTTTCAGTCAGTATGGTTAACGTGCATTGATGTCTCATAAGAAACACCATTTGTTATTATACAAATATTACTCCCTATTACATATAGCCTGATAGAGCTGAAAATTGTTGATTACCGATTCCACTATTTACAAGTTAATAATAGTGATGACAATTCCTGTCAAAACGTTAATTGCTAAAAAGCTCTTGGAAAAGTTGAACACACGGATTAGATTAGATTTATCGAAAGGATATTTTAAATACCTTATGCAGTGGAAAACTACACTGCTCGAGAGAAAATAGAAAGGTAAGAATAGGACACATCTTAGTGGTTTCGAATTTGTAAGAGTGAATTCGAATTTGTAAGTGTTGAATTCTCTTTGCAAGAATTCTATTCCATCACAATTCTAGTATTTAGACCTTTAATTCGCGAAATAATACCTCAAAATGTTCATTTTAACGTCTGATATTCCGCTATCAAACAATCTTGTTTGTAACTATCTCCCAGTGGATTATTCTACACAACTATTTTTATCACGACTAACTTTGAATAATAAATGGCAAAAAATGAAGACATTGAGGCAAAGGCACTACTTGGAAATCTCGCGAAGGCGAGTCTTAAATGACTGCCTATATATACGATTCTAAAAGTCTATTTTCCATTCGTAAGGATTTTAAATATTGCCGGTTTTACTGCCTCTATACAGAGTTGCCGAACTGTCGGAGTTGTCGGAGTGATTTCAGTTAGTTTCCACGTAATCCGCGCTCTGACGCCAACTGGTGTTGCGAAAATTGTTTCCGCCACTGTACATACATGCGTATGTGCTATGGCATACGTTAGTATTCATCTAAAAGCGAGAATCGCATTAATTTTATGTGATCGCATGTATTATTGAGGCTTTTTTTACATTCTGCTAATTATGAGCATTCAATTAACGCATTTGACTTGATGATATTGTTAAATATTTATACAATTGCCACAGTTCGTCTGCAAACCGACTCACTCCCATCGCCACCGACACCTTTTGAATGTCGGTGGACTCCACCGACGGAAGCTCGCCCTCGTACAAACTGGACTGAAAGTTGTTGCAACTGTTTGTGACATGGGCCGCAGCAATGTTAAAGCCTTGGAATTGCTGGGATCCACTTTTACTAACCCTTTCTTTTTTTTGAAGGTGAAAAAATATTTACAGTATATGACCCTCCACATCTTTTAAGGAATACTTAAGGAATCTTTTTATGAAATATGATGTTAGGACCTTGGTTAAAATTGGAGATGAATATACTCCACTTGTTAGAAAGTGGCAACACCTACGTGTACTGGATGAGCAAGACCGCTCTGTTAACTTTCTTCCTTTGAGGTAAGTTATAGCACTGTTAACCATGTCTAACTTTATTCTACCCTTCCCCAGTTTATAAATATCTTAATTTTAATTTTTCATCTTTTACACAGTGTTTTCAATCTCACTGAAGCTCATCTGTCTCCAACGCCTCTTCAGAAAATGAGAGTTCATCTAGCGGCGGAAGTGTTTAGTAGACATGTTGCTGCTGGGATCCATGCACTAGTAGGAAGGAGTAAGTGATCTACATTAGTGTTAAATGCAATTTGATATACTTTCGAACATACCTAATTTCTTTTCTTTTAATACAGATATTTTGGGAACCGATGGACTAGCAACTGCTCAGGTATTAATGGATGTCGACTCTGCATTCGATAGTTTAAATGGATATAAGGAGAGTGACAAGAGAAAACCTCTGAAGTTGGCTTTGAGTGAAGGCAGTCCACATGTGGAGTTTTGGAAGGATATGGTAAAAAAATAGATTCATTACAGTTTATTGGTAAGAATAAGGTTATACGTCCTCCCTCACTGGATGGTTGGTTAGCTACCATGAGAGCTATGACAGGTATTTGGAGTCTAATGAAAAATAATAACTTTTGGCATTTAAATACTAGAAATTTCAATCAGGACCCATTGGAAAATTTCTTTAATGTTCTTCGTCAAAATTGTGGCTCTAATCATTATCCCAATGCAAAACAATTCCAGGATGCTCTCAAGACAGCCATTATCAACAATTTAATTTCCAACCAGGCCCAAGGTAATACCATGGAAGATGGATGTGACCTTCTAACAGATTTGTCTCCTCTCTTTCAAGCAGATCACGAATCCAATCCCTCTGGACTTAGCAGTACATTTTGTAAACTTAATAAATTAAGTGATAAAAAGTTAATGTCTGTTGCTTTTGTAGGTCATCACATGGCAACAATCTTTCTTCATGATAACAACTGTGAGCACTGCAGAGCAGATCTAACAACAGACCCTCTCTTGTTGTAGAATCTCTTCCTCTCCTTCGTATTTGATGAAAAAAATAAAGAATCGCTTTGTCCCTCTGAGTCCTTTGTTTGTGTAATCGGTCAAGGAGTGACTTCAGTTATCCAAAGTTTAGCTGATTATGCAGATAAGAAAAACTTATCAAGCTTTGTCATCCCAATATTATTAAGATCAGTGGATCTTCAATTTTTTAAATGTCCCACCCATAGAGAGTAGTTCCATGAATTTCTTATTTCTACTATTGCAGGGGTAAGGCGTTTCTGCATTGAGTGCAAAAGAAAAGATCACATCCAAGGCATAGTCTCTAAACAGTATTCTATCTAAGATTCCTTGAAATTGTTATTCAATTTTATTTTTAAGCTTTTTTACACTGCTGTAATTAGTGGGTATAGTTTATCAATTTCTCTAATTTTACTTCTTTCCTTTATTGTTTTTTTATGTTCTGTTTGTTAATGTGACTGCAAGCTCAAGTGCGAATCTAGACAATCACGTGACACAGTGTATCGGAAGAGATGGACTCACAATCAGACTTGTGATGGGCTCGTAGAGAGAAGAGACCCGTGGTTTGAGAGAGCTCACGTCGTGATAATAATTCAGAGTCTTGCCGGATAGACGTTTGTAATGAGTGATACCATAGAGTAACTATACTAGAAAGCTCGCGTCAATGCATCGAGGTGTTATGCTTTTTTGACGTAGTTCAGAAGCAGCCGTCAGTTAGCGCAGCTCCTCCTGCTTCCATCCGACGCGGGCATTTAAATCAGATCTATGCGCTGCAATCCGGGCTTTTTAAGACAACTTAATGGGGATTCAAGGGTCTATGTTTACATAAGAGCCCTAAAAGCCGCATTTCGGTGTGTGGCAAGAAATCTCCTTCCCTTATTGGTTACTTTTGCGTGTCGTTTGTGGATGGAATTAATTCTTGAATTGATTCGTTCTAGAATCTAATTTCCTGATCTTCCTCGCCGTATAGATAATAACAATAACAAGGGAGTCTCATTATATCCCCTACGTTTTCTGAAAACGTACTTTATGAGAACGTAAATAGTAAATGAATCCTTCGTATTATTAAATGCTATCGTATTCGGCCGAACTTCGTGGAAGGACATTCTGAAGTTATAAAGTAAAACACCGTAAACTTCCACACTATAGGATTTTATTTCCGACCGGTTTCGGCTTCACCTGATGATGGCCTTTTCGCCGAAATCGGTCAGAAATAAAATCCTATAGTGTGGAAGTTTACGGTGTTTTACTTTATAACTTCATCGTATTATTATTATACGGTGTCGTCATGGCGTCGTATCTTCGAAAGTGTTTTTGATGACGTATCTTAACATATTTTTGGCCGAAGTTGCGAAAACTCGACATTGTTGTTTTAAATATGTAAATAAATAATAAATAAGTAATCGCTGAGGAATATTGTTTTTCTAAAGAATTATTTAAATATGTCTGTTTTCTGTCATCTATATCTCTAATTAAAATAATATCCTTTAAATGTCTTACATTCTTTATTCTGGAATAAAAAGATGTATTTCTCATTTAATTTGAAGGCTGAAATCAACGTTTTCGCAACTTTGGTTGGACAGGGTCCGCAAATGCAGAATTCGGAGCGCATGCTATAAAAGTAACTTAGCTCAGAAAACTATATGCGCAGTATAAAAATGACCCCTATACAATGTGATGAATTGTAATAAGGCTGTATTCTAATTATGAAGGTTTTTACTGCATTGATAATGTGATAAAGGGGATTTTTGGAAATTAGGATCTTTCGATTGATTACGTATCGCCAATACTACTCCTAACTTCTTCTGACCGGAGTGCTTCCCTCTTTGATTCTACCACTATTCATTTTTCTTGTCGCAACCAACATTAGCGCTGGTGAGCCGTGGTCAATCGTACGACAAAATTATGTACATCGTTTTGTTATCTAGAAGATAACAATTGCCTTACAATGGCGACTCGACCGCTCAGCATCCACTCTCGTCAACATTTCACGCTCAAAAGTCTCTGAGACAAAATGACTCATCTGGTTTGGTTCCAATAGGATCAGTTTCATTCAAGATTAGATTAGTGAGAATAAGACCTGAGAGTAAGTGCCTTAGATAGATCAGGGATAAGAGGAGAAATAACAAATGCTGCACGTTTGAGCTATGGATCAACCATGGCTGAAGACAAATGAAAACAAGGCAAAAGCAATAGTCACAAAAACTGGTTTGATAAGAAAATAATTAACAGATACATACTGGAGTACGATACCTTCACTATCACTTGGAAAAAGAAAGAACTGACGAAGAAAATATTGACGAAAATGTTATTGTGGGAAAAACTTCAACGATGAGGTTGCTGGGACTTCCTTGATCAATCGCAGTTCTGGTGTAATGTTTTCGTCCGCTGGCGAAACTGAACATAGGCTACAGTATCTCTGATGCCTACTCATCTCCGTTCACGAAAATCACAAATTACATTACAAAACACACCCAAAGAACATCGGGGTTTTTCTCCGCAGTCTTTAATCTGGGGTTACTTCTGAATGCTCTGGGGAAGGGAAAATATGCTAATCCATCAATACATTTATCCCCGGAAACTTTACATTCCACATTACAGGTAAATATATGCCAAAATATCCCGATTCTCGATATGCAAAATCTCGAAAAGTACGTCAGGTAAATTTCCAGAAATCCGCGCAATAACTTATTATGAAAAAATCGTTAGTTTGACGTCTTATAGAATAGAAGTAGCGGTACTTAGGATTTGGTAGTTGGAGCCCATACAGCAAAGGTTATCTAAATGATACTTGCGGACGAGAACCGGTGTTTTCATCATGGTATGGCCGTTGGCTCTTCCGAATTAAACGTCAAATGTAACTGATATTTCGGTGTTATGTGTGTAAAAGATCCTCTACTTCTCAAGTACGCATCCTGGGTAGGATCTTTTTTAGAAGAACGACCAGTTAGGATCCTGGATAGTCATGTGGACAGCGCGTTTGCCTTTGGTGAAAGCGGTCCCGGGTTCGATTCCCGGTGGGAGCTAATGTGCGAAATGACCTAAGCTGTCGAAGCACTTTTAACAATACTACTACTACTACTACGATACTTGCGGATCTGATTAAGAATTTGCAGCCGATATGCAGCTGCAAACCATAAAATGTAATAGATGCTAGAATCTCGACGTTATGTATACATATTTCAATAAATGCCACTTAAAAATGTAAAGAATGCTTGGAAAGTAAGAAGATGAAATTTTATTTAAAAAATAAAAGTCATCTGTAACTCTCGTGATCTGTGATGTAAGCACGTGTATGGCGTATTTACCTAAATGCACTTTTAAGTTGATGATTTTCCATAAAAAAATCATTGTTTAACTGTCAGGTACGCCTGTCAGTTTAACGGTCAGCCACTAGAGATATCACCAGAGGTAAAGAAGGGTTGTTGTATGCGCAGCAAAAGAAGTAAAACAGGGAAAGGGAAGCGTAAAAGGAGCCGCACAATATGTACCAAGTGCGAGAAGGCCCTTTATAATGTATGCATAATTTTTAACAAATTAAACGTAGCTTTAGAAAGAAAAACGCCAGAAGTATGAAACTTTGTGTTTAGGTTAACCAATAATTGCAATAACTAAAATTGGAAAAAATATCGAAGGCTAAAAATGATTTAATAAAATTTTCGTAATCGAAATGTAAAAGTTTATTTTTTAAATATACTTTTTTTAATTTAAAAATATATTCCTGAACTATAATTTTGTATCATTAGAAAAGTTACATTTTATTTCGAATTTATAAGTTTAGTAAGAATAAATAAAAATATCGGCATCATGGTATAAGAATTAGCTATTACATATATACTATTATTATATAAATTTTCATCAAAGATTCCTTGGCATTCTTCGCAAACACCATGTAATCGAGGTCTTTTCAAGACCTTAAATCCCAAATGTATCTCTGACAATGAGTGGCCGGGCATGTAAATGCTGAGAGTAAGAAAATTATTTAGCTCTCCAGTTTCTTAAATAACTCGAAAGCTATTAATGATGGTCTAATTAAAGTACATGTATATTCAAGACAACATCACAATGTCAATATGTACTTCTCTTTTATTGTCTATATTATATTTTAACTTTACAGGAACTGACCCACAAATGAAGAATTATATGTTTATTTACCCAGGGAATATGTTTTACGATGTATCGGAAATTTTATTTTATATTATAATTTTATCAAATAATTTTAATACATTTACAAAGGTATTTGTTTGTTTAGTATAGCCCTTGATCTATATACTGGCGTAACTTCGAACCGAGGAGACACTAATCTGAATTGAGCAACGAAGAGCCAGAGGATGAATTTGAGAGGATTTTAATCGTTATCTTTGTTTTTTTCTGAGGAAAAGAGCTGACCACTTGTTTAGACCAAAGATGCTAGGGAAACTCAAGAGTGTTTACGCCCAGCATAAACGAGTAGGGTGAGGCATAAGAGAGCATTGGGACTGTTTACATTTCAGATGCACAGGAGAGAGATTCATGATGAGATGGGCCTCATTTCGAAAGTGATAATGAATGTATACCACATGTCAAGTGTGATTCATAGCTTTTACCTTGGTTAGAGGGTCATCCTAGGAGCCTGAGAAAAATATCTTCCCATTCTTAGCGAAGAAAGTGATAATATGCTGATTTGAAACAAAGTGTCTCTCAAAATCAGTGGTCCTAAAAAGGGACCGCTCGGCCGTTCGCGAAAACATAAGCTGGTTCTAAGGCGAGAACATAAAGTCGTTTCTAGTACCTGGTGTTCATGATAAGAGGCATTCCTCTGAACTGGATATTGCCCGTAGGCTATTATATTTCGGAGCATGGTCTCAACGGCGGGCAAATACGAAGCATTCTTTCCCTTTTAATTGAAAAGCTAGTTTCCATTGGGTTACGACCTTGGTGTATTGTATCTGATCAAGCCAGCTCCAACTGCTCTAAGACAATTAAAGAGATGGGAGTTTCAATAGAGAAACCTTTCTTTAAAATAAATGGCAGTAAAATCTTCTGTATATATGACGTACCGCATCTCGTGAAATCCTTAAGAAATAATTTTATCTACAATAACTTTAGACTGGACGGTAAACCCCTCTCATTCGAAATCTTCGCCGTTTGTACGAGAGACTTCACGAGTAAGAAAACTAGAGTCTTTTGAAAACTCACTCCGGCCCATATTTGATGATTCCCATATACCCGATGAGTTTGCTCATTTTGGTTTAGGATTGGCTTGAAGTTGAGGAATTTTGCGAAAAATCGAAGATCGGCATTTTTCGTGAAATTTGGTCAACTTTGACCCCCTGCAGAATTGTAATGCGTGGGAACCACCAATAATTTTCGCAGCTATATGCAGAATTTATTCAAGCATGACTATGCGAGGTTTCAAAGTCCGCATTCAAAAAAACCACTTTCTTATTTTTGGGCCAGCTTTCTTCGATTCCAGCCCACTGTGCGATGAGACGTACTTGTTTTTAACGATGCCTTTTCGTGGCTCAAACGTTTTTCACTAGAATTGACGATTGTTGCTAATATAGATAAAGAAATGCCATACTTCCGAGAAATTTCTGTTTTTGTCTACCAGCGATCACGTACTTCCTTGATAATTGACCTTTTGGTGACCAAACTCAGGGACTTCCTCTTTTTCTTGGTCAGCGATGTTTTATCCATCATTTCACTGATAGGCACACGGGATATCATAAGACAGTGTGTCAGAGAGTGATTCTGACTGAATATGCGCAATTTTTCCTCGCTTGGAGACCAATATTTTTCAGCGTGTCCACCCTCGCTAGGGGAAAAACATCATTGGAGGTGGCGCAAATATGCGCAGAGGTGGCGTGCATTAAATTTTAAAATGTTGTTAAGGTGTTTTGGTACCTTTTACGAAATTTATTGACTTTTAAATACTCGCTCTTACATTTGCATAATGCCAAATGTTTACACATCGAATTAGGCATCGACGACAAAACACGGAAGTAAATATATATAGAATGACGATACCAGCGATAGCATTGCGATCCGTAAGAATGCATGGATGATCATCCACAGGAATTTTACCACAGTGTAAGCACGTCAAAAAACACCACACTTATATTCGATTTTTCCACATTTTCCCATCTAAAATACATGTACTGAGGATCCTCCCAACATAGACGATCTGGGTTCAGCTGCTCCTGTTTACGGCGATCATCATCCCGTTGTATTGAGCTCAGTGCGACAAAACCATTGCAAATACTTCGTAAAACCGGGGTTCATTCACTCTTAGGGACCGGCTTCTCACTTCGTAAAACATGAAATCGAGGTTTAACGTAAAGCTGAGGTCTTTTTACAAGTACAAAGATGGGGACCGGAGGAATGGTTCGTAAAACTGTGTCATTTCCTAAAATTCAGGTTCGTAAAAACGGGGTTCTACTGTACTACCCTGTTATTCAGTTTTTATGGATTCATTATCGATCTTCCAGAACATCTACTCTGTACTCGAAATAAAATGAATATTCATCATTATCATCGTAAATAATTAAAGAAGATTTTCAACCATCCGTGATAAATCGGTGAACAGTTATTAAAAGTCAATTAAAGAAATGTTAGTAGCAAGCAGTTGCAAGAATATAGGGCAGTGGTCGGCAAACTTATTAATCAATAGAGCCAAATATCAACAATAAAACGGTTAAAATTTCTTTTGAAAGCCAGTTGTTTTTAACTTAAACTATGTAGTTAAGTATATTATTATATTAAATAAGAAAACCAGTAATCACGAAAAGCCACACTCATGGGGCTAAAGAGCCGCATGAGGTTCGCGAGCCGTGGTTCGTGGTCCACTTGTATAGGGGATCCGCGGAAGCAACGAAGCGAATGAATCGGAGAACGGCTAACTTGAGCAGGAGCCGTTCTTGTGCTTTGGGCTGTGTTCTTATCATTTTAATCTAATCACAGCTGCGAGAGATAAGCTCCGGCTTGGCGGCCGGGCGAAGAAGAACTACGCTGAGGGCATCTATCGAGGAGGAAAAGAATGAAAAAACTCATATCATTTAGTCCCATAAGGTTAGCCCTCTAGTATAGTTACTCTATGGTGATACTTGAGCCAACTTTCAATGAGCAGTTCAATTTTCTTTTGGTGATGTATTGTTGTATCATGCTTTGTGTATCATTAATAATATTAGTTATTATGCTTAATTTTCTTAGTTATTTTCTAATTGATATTTCATTGTCCATATTTTTATACTTTTTAATTTTTTATGTTAATAATTATATAAATTTTGTAAATATATAATAATATATATATAAAAGTAATTTATTGCCTGCGGGAGGTTTTTGGAGGGGTTTCCCTCCTGTCTTTGTAATTTTGCATTTCCCCCTACACCACTGCCATCAGGCATGATGGTCTAATTGCAGCATAATTTGAAAAAATAAACTTTTCTAGCAATTGCTGTTTTAACAATTATGTTTTTTTTATTTGTGATCATCTTAGTATATTTTATTATTATTTTTCTTTTTGTCTTTCATTACGTGTTACTGTCTTTCTTCAAATGTATTTAATGAATTGCCTACGGCCAAAATAAAACTCAAATATATATATATATATTTTCTCATTACAGTTTAGTCATTTATGGTTTAGTGGTTTCGCATATACTTAAAGGGGATCTCTTTGCCACATAGTAATATTCTATGAAAAAGATAAATGCAACCATACTGATAAACTCCTAGGTGGTAGAGGAGTAATCAGTCATAACCCTATTTAGTTATTAATTTTGATAACTGATACATTATTTTTAAACTCCTTTCATCTTTAGTTAAAGATTCATCATTGTATATTGTTCTCAAATTGCACTGATATTTTCTATGTAAATAAAATTCCATCTGAAAAAAACTAATTAAAATTAATTTACTCCAGATAAATCTTAATTGCTGTTTTAAACAACTCCAACGTGTATGCAAATTTTCTTTTAATAAAAAATGTGTGAACAATGCTCTTGGTATTTCTTGTGTTTTACAACAACTTGAACTTCCTGGAATCATCAATTTTATCATTCAGTGAATAATAAATTATATTCTATTGCTGCATTTCTACAGGGTTGTTACCTGATGAAGGTGCATCTGGCATGTACTTGCTACAGCAGATCTTCTACATTGCTGTGATGGCTGTGATCTTCAATGGGAGAGAAAGCTATTGCTTTTATTGAAGAATTTTACACTCTGGAAAATAGTGAACGTTGTCCATATCTTCCAGCAATATGAAAATTTTCAATGTAAGCAAGTGCCTTCTCTCTTAATTAAGATCATTGCAATTTAGAGGATCTGCTGTAGCAAATACACTCCATGTGCACCTTCATCTCGTAACCACTTCAGCACAGATTGAATGCAGGAAAAGTATACAAATAATTATAAGCCATAATACAATATATCAACAATAATAAAATTCCAAATTCAAAACAGGCGCCCAATAAGGTAACTAGTGCCATCTGTTAACGGCGCGGTTGAACTAAATCCGCGAACCTTTATTTAATACGTACTTGACGGGACATAGCTTACAGAATACTATTGAGCTCTCGTGGAGTCGGTTTGTGATTTCAATTCGCTGAGAGGCTACCGTGCCGATGGGAAATGAGTTACAGAATAAGGCCCCAGATTGATTTGGTAAACCCCACGCGCTGACCGGGGGCGGTCTAGAATGGTCTAAAAGTGAGCTGGAATCAACCCGCCATAAAAAGTGACCTGATATATCAGCTCGGCCTCGGTGTTCCGCAAGACTTCACTTCTCTTGCGGAATAACCCGAGAGCTTTTAACCCAAGGTATTCACCAGGAAACCCTCAAGTCTTTTCAAACATATAACGTTTGAAGTTTTATCTACAAAGCCGAAAATATTAATCTACATTATAGAAGGTGATATTATTCATAAAAATATACAGCTTCAATCAGTTCAATTTGAAAGGTTTACGTATGGTTTTATTACCATAAAATTTCGGCTCTTCTTCTCAATACATTTCTTATGAGTCTATCTTTCGCATTGATTCGTATGAGAGCTGAGTCCTACAATCACCTTTGTCATTAGGGAATTGTTTATGCCCACAAAATTACACAATTTTTGCCATTTTTGTCTGAATTATTTGTAATCCACTTCCTTGCTTCATACTCAAAGCCATTCATGGAATGAAAGGCCTTTATGTGATTTTCCAGTGAATTGTAAAACACTAATCCTTTTAAAAATACCAAATTCTGCAAAACAGCCTTGCTCTTATATGGTATGTGAAAGTCCTCTTTTTCTCTCGTGTCATGGCCATGAATATCAAAATTATTTGTTGTCACTTTCATCAAATAGGAAGGCACTTATCCAATTTTTATTTTATGAATAAATTTTAAGACTTCAAAGTCCAACATTTGTTGGACATTGAGCCAGTATAACTGTTCAAGCATTGCATCAATGTTTGCATATTTGTCCCGTTTAAGAATAATTCTCATTGCTCTATTTTGCAATACTTGCAACCTTCTTGCATCACAGCCCTTCATCATATATAATATTGTTGGACAATATCGAAAGTGTGACAGAACTATTAAATTATAATTTTTTTTACACCTTCCTGAGTCAGGAACTTTCTGATTCTTGATAAAAAACCTTTTTTTTGGCAATTTAAAAAAAAAATATAATCTACCCAGTATATACACGATCATCAAATTTTAAATTTCTATCAATGATGACCCAAAGATATTTGGTACTATCAATGTACTTCACAATCTCATCATCAATAATAATATTTATATTCAAATCAAAGGCCATTTGATACTGACAATTGTGAGAGTTTTTCCCTTGAATCATTGCCTTTGATTTGAGAATCTAAAGTTTTAAATTATTTACACAAAACCATTCAACAAGTAGGATCAGATACTCATTCAATCTCTCAATAACAGTGTTTATTTTGGTGTCATGATAGTAAATCACTGTGTCATCCTCAAATAAGTGATATTTGCACTTGTGCAATACATTTGCTATATCATTAATGTACAATATAAAAAGTTAGGGCTCCAACAGACTTCCCATGCATAACCTCTAGTTTGTTTGATAACACATCATTGCATTTCACAGTTTGACTTCTATTGAAAAGATAACCTTCGAGCCATTTAATTACCACCCCCCCAAATCCATATATTTCCAGCTTCTTTAATAATCTTTTCCTATCAACTGTCTCAAAAGCTCTTTTTAAGTCTAAAAAAACCACTCCGACCATTTCCTCACTTTCAATATTTTCCTTCCAGTCATGAAGCACACACAGTAGAGCACTTTCACAGCTGTATCCTGTTCTAAACCCAGATTGGTACTCAGCTAAGATATCATGTTTTATTATAAACGCAATCATTTGATTGTATACTACTTTTTCAACTATTTTACTTATTATACTTAACATATTAATAGGTCTGAAATCCTCCATGTCCCTGCTATTTCTCTAATTGGGACAACAGTTGACATTTTCCATTAGCTTGGAATAACCCGTTTCCAATGATGTTTTTACTATATTAATTATTTTTTCCCCAATAACATCATAATGCAATTTAAAAAAGTTAACATCTATGCCATCAGGGCTCCCTTTAGAGGGCATAAAACTAATTACATTGTATAGATCTTTCAAATTAGATAATACTAAATTATACATTTTTGTACAATGATAATTTATATTAAAAACTAGTAAATGGGTGCTTGCAAACTGCAAGCAAAGCAAATCATTAAGGGATACTACCCTGAGTAATCGGTATATATCTTATATTATGTTTCTTTTTAATTATACCACGGTCTATCGTATACATAATTTTGAAATGTGAGATCGAGATTCAACAAATAATATAATAATAGACTAATTATTTGGAAAGCATTTCACGTTTAATTGATACGGGAGTTTTAGAGTTGAGTTCTTAATGAATACACATTCGTAAAGTTAAATTAAGGGAATAAGCCAAAGTAAAGTTAGAATAAAAATCTGCATAAAATAAAAATGCGAGAAATCGATAGACGATTGGTTACCGGTGGTATGTACTCGGTTTAGTGCAAGACATACTCCAATTGAATCCTATGGCCTCGGCGTCTGCTTCCGGGCAGATCACCATGTGATGATGAGGACAATATTGACGGCGTGCGGAATATTATCAAATATCCTTTCTGGTGACACTAACACCCTGATATTTTCTGAGGAACGTACTCTTCCTAGCGCGACATACAGCTGGCAATGTGAAAACACGTCGCTTCTCAAATCAATTCCTACCTTTCTTAGTTTTGGATTTCAGTCCTAAATGAAAATCTACGGTCAAAGGTTTCAGCGGCGATCGGCTGATTCCGTGGTATCTATTACGGGATCCCACTGCGATGAACGTAGCAGCGGCGACGACGACGTTTTAATATGCATTCGTAAAAGTAAATTAAAGAAATAAGCTTAAGAATGTTAAGTTAGAATAAATGACTGCATAAAATAAAAAGGCGAGAATTCGATAGACGATTCGTTACCTGAAGTACTCGGTTCAGTGTAAGACATACTGCAATTGAATCCTATGTTCATTAAATAGCGTCTACCACGACAATGAGCTCCGTTTCTAATTAAATAAACAAACATACAATAGGCAACGTAATTATGTAAATAGTTTTAAAGAGCGTAGAAAAATAACTTTATTCTAAAGCCCGTTTGGAGAAGATGGGAAAATAATATTCATACAATGATACATGCAAAAATTGTTTATACTAACGAAGAATTATCCAGCGTAGAACAACGTAATCAGAAGGTCGTTCAAAAAATCAGTTTATTTCATGTGTAGATTTTTGTTTTTCATTTCGATGAAAGTTGAATTACGTAATATACAACGTATTAATTAAAGAAACGTAGAAAAAGAACTTATTATTTCTATTATTTCTAAAGATTGCCGTTAAAATTATTAATTTGCATTAATATTCTGAAAGTAATATTTTAGGATTATGTAAATTTCAGTTGTTCTTACTATTACTCAGGCATAGGTAGACTTGATACGGTATAATACGTACTTCATCAGTAATTAATGAGTATTTTTCATCCAAATTGCTTTCCTATCCCTGCTATATAGATTCAGTATAGACTTTTCAATTTAATCCTCAAAAATTCTCACTACTTACATGACTTTTCCGATTATCTTCGTTAATAAATGTTCTCGTAAATACATAAACTTATGTTATCACAGTATATATTCCCGAATAATTCATTTACCGCGCAGATATTCGCTGTCTGTTTCGATGAAATTTACATATTTCAGCATCCAGTAATAACATGTATCGAAAGAAACATTTAAAATAATTAAAAATGCATCTAACCTTTATCATGGCGTATGAAAATAGGATCGTAAACAAACTTGTTTTCGATTTAAACAATGGTCGTTGCCATAGGTTTAATCTTCGAAAGGAGGAGAAAAAAACGCAATAAATTGGCGTTCAGATTAAAATTTTGCAAATTTCGTGTCGGAATGTTAAAATCGGTCGCAATAAAAGGAAACTTTAATCTTTTAGACGTAATATAGACCAAGTCCCACTGCTGTACGCTTACTATTACATATTTTAATGAACGATAGAAATTTGCTCTGCATGGCCATTTTTCGTAATTCCCGTTTAAATACATTGAAAAATATAATCGTCTCTGGGCTCAATTCTAGGTCAAAATCTGGGAATTTTCGATTTTTCCCCGGGTTGAGTGTGAATTATAAACCACTCCTGAAAATTTCAGCCATCTAGCTAGATTAGAAATAGCCAAACAGTTTGTATCAATGAGTCAGGATTGCAGCTTTATATATAGTAATATCTCCACAATTTGGTATAGAGCTCAATATATCCTGTATGCTTTTTACAAAATAATCATTAAATGTATTTACCAGTTTACTTTTATCTAATATACATTCATCCTTAAGATAAATATCATTGTACAATTCATACTTATTACCCCCAACCAAAACTGTTTTAATGTCTTCCACATCTGTTTTGGGTCCCTACTGTTGAGATCAATTTTTTGCTCATAATACTTGCATTTTTCCTGTCAATTTGTACCACTTTATTTCTGGCATCTTTATATATTTCCCAATCCAGAACTTCTTTACTCTCTCTATACAATTTATATTTATTGTATCTATCCTTTATTGCTGCATTTATAACATTATTAAACCAGTCTTTATTATGTCTAATACTGACTTCCTTCTTTGGCATATGCTCATCTATAATATTTATTACAATTTTCGCCGCAGTTAGACAGCAGTCTGGTGGCAGCTAATCTCAATACATAAAATATACAATTAATAAATTAATACACTATCCATATATAATACTATCAATTAATAATTCCAATAAAAGAAAACAATCACATTACTGTAATTACCAATACCTTATAATTTTTTATATGTAAATATTATTACACAATTCCACAATAATATTAAATAATATAATATTTATAAATATAATATTGATTACTTGACGGTAAAAGTTTTCATATTTCAGATCCAAGTCACTTTCCCTGTACACAAATTCTATACCCTTCAAATCTGCCTTCAACATATTTACATCATAATTTCTTGAGCATACCGTGTTTACTCTATCCTTCCCTTTATGCAATGTTTATTGAATTATCATATGGTCTGTGATTCTCGGTGAACCTAAAATACAAGTTTCCCAGTCATTTACATAAGTAGCAACTAAATCAATGAGAGTTTCACTTTGTAGGGATACTCGAGTTGATTCATTGATAAGTTGCTTAAGTCCATTGTCTTGGAAACAATTTAGTAGACTATTAGCATAAGTACCTTGTTTTTTCAAATTTATGTTAAAATCCCCCAACAACACTTGTCTTCTTCCCTTGCCGGTTCTGCCATTTAAGTAGTCATATAAAGTAGGTAGGGAAGGTGTCTGCCCCAACTTCTTTCCTACTAATTTTTATTCCTTTAATTTTGTTTCAGTGCATTAGTATGATATGTGTTGCATGGTTGATGAATGAATGTGAAGGCATGCTTTTCAGTTTTTTTAATGCAGTTTTCTTTTCTGATGTTTGTTTTCAATTCAGTGCTATGCATTTATGCTCATAGTTCTTTCTTTTCCTCTTCTCATGCACTTACAGTCGAAGGACTTCTTGCAATTTCTTTAGCCAACGTTGTTACTGCAGTTACTGCTCTGTCTATGTCAGCTGTTAGTACCAATGGTCAGATCAAAGGAGGTGAGTGTTTTGCTCCCAGATGTGTTGCTTCCATTTGCAATGAGTGATTACTGCACGGATATGTATTGTATTGTTCAAAAATGCATGCCAGCATCAATCAATGCTCATGTTTTTGCGGTAGCTCTTTTCATTTTGTTTATTTTTAAGCTATGCCACCAATCACAAAAGATCACTCTAAAATTAATTAAAAATTAATATCTTTTTAACCTCACATTTATTGTTAAAATATAATCACTTCTTCTTAGCCTAAAGTAATGTGATTTTCTCAAGTTTTTATAGATACAGATACGGCAGATTATATTTATTAGTTATTCTTTCATTTTTAAAAGCAAGTATTTATCTTAGTAGTGAGTTTTGTGTTTTAAAATTGAAATGAATGTACGTCATGATTGCAGGGGAATTTATTATATGATATCAGCAGCTACAGGATGCCAAGAATGGTGGTTGTGATTCTGTTGCATCCTTATGTGATAAGTTTCTTCCAAAGAAGATTAAGGAATTTGTGTTAATGTTTGCAAAAGGAAATGACAGTGAAAGTTGTCATGTAAACAAAGACAAGGTCAAGTCAATGGCATTTGGTCTGTATTTTCTGAGCCCTAAAGCTTATACTTATGTCAGGAGCTTTGTTCCTTTGCCCTCCTCAAGGACTATTCGTAGAATTTTAAGTAATTTGCCTGTCTCCACTGGTATTTCGAATTGGGTATTCAAATCTTTAAAGATGAAAATGAGTGCCATGGGAGAAAGTAGTAAACATTGTGTGATATGTGTTGATGAAATGGCGTTAAAGCCTAATTTATATTATAATATCACAAGAGATGAGGTAATTGGTTTTGTTGATAATGGAAATGAAAGAAATGGATCGAGATGCAAGGCTGCAATGGTTCTGATGGTTAGAGGAGTTTTGATAAATTGGAAGCAAGCAATTGGGTATAATTTTGTTAAAGACTCATGTCCAGCTGTTGAACTGGCAAATATTTTAAATGATGCAATAAGGAAATTAAGGAGCCAGGGAATATATGTCCATTGTGTTATTTCAGACATGGGAAGTAATTTTCAGCAACTAACTAAAATTCTGGGAGTTACACCTAGTAGGCCTTATTTTGTTGTTGATGATGCTGAGGTATTTTACATTTTTGATGTCCCTCACCTGATTAAAGCTACCAGAAATAACTTACTTAAGCACAACTTTGTATTCAATGATAAAGTTGCATCTTGGGATGATTTAATTTCTCTGCATAATAAGGATAATGAACAGAGTCTGAAACTGGCTGTGAAATTGTCTGAGAACATGATGAATCCGAACAACTTCATGAAAATGAAGGCAAGTATGCAACAAAGGTTTTCAGTCATACTGTTGCTGCTGCCTTAGATACGCATATTAGATTAGGCTCCATTTCAAGTGATGCAAAAGGTACTGTTATGTTTATTTCATTTCTCAATGATTTGTTTGACTGCTTAAATAGCTCCTCTGAGATATCGACAAAATTGTACCACGCTGGTATATCTGAAAGCTCTCCACACATTAAGTTTTTGAAGTACTCCTTAGAGTTTGTGAAGGGAATTAAAGTAGTTACACAAGATGGGCAAGATGTAACAAGAAGAACTAAGTGTTTTTATGGATGGCAGTTGTCCATTTCTGCAGTCATTCAGTTGTGGTCAAGACTTAATTCTTTGCACAATGTCAAAATTTTGCTAACAAGAAGGCTTAACCAAGATCCATTGGAAAATTTCTTTGGTGACATCCGTAATCAAGGAGGAAATTGCCAACATCCAACATCCATACTCTTTCACTCTGCCTTCAAAAAACTCCTTTTATCAAAATTGCAAAATATTTCAGATAATGGAAATTGTATGGCTGATCTTGACTCTTATGTCACAAATGTATTTGATTTTGCCCTTATCCAATGAAACCTTCCTCTGGCAAGCTATGTCACCTCACTCTGCATAAAAACCCATGATTACCGGGATAAATTACTTTTAGAAAATGCAGAGGTTTATGTATCAGGCTACATTATGAAGAAGTGCTTACAGAAACACCGGTGTGATACTTGTGAAAAATATGGAATGGAAAATTCTGTAATGGTTGATCCATCACAAATGTTCTCCATGAACAAATCTTTTTTGACAGATTCTTTTGGTAAGCTCACAATGCCAAATACAAAGTTTGTGAAGTATCTATCATGTATGAATGAAACTTTTGAAAAGGAATTTTTGAATGATATGTGGTGGAGTAGGGTGGGGAATTTTTTTTATTGAAATTTCAAAATATTGACTTAGAAGTACCATGCCCATTATTTCCGATTGATTATTGCCAAAAATTATTTGTTCGCATGAAAATTTATCATACACTGAAGAAACTTAATAGGAATGTAAAATGTAACTCAAGAGAGAAAAGGAAGATGTATGAAATTGATACTAATAAAAATTGAAATACCAATGTTAAGAAAATGTTTATTGATGTAGCAAATTCTATCTTATGGAATATTGATTAAAATATTTGTGCAACAAATCGAAGGTGATTCTTTCTCACCCCACCTCAAGCATAGCTAGAATATTATGCATGAATATGTTTGTTGTGAGACGTACTTGATCAACTTGACATTAATATGGTATTTTAATTTTTCAGCATAACGAATTAAACAGATTTTTGGGTCAAAAGAACGTGACTATGTATAATAATCAATTTTTTTACTGTAGGACAATAGTCAATTTGAATCTACCGTGACTGTAACTTGCTTAGAACATGGCGACGCGTCGCGACGCCGCGAAATACGAGTTACACGAAATAACGCGTCGCGCCATCAGTTTGGCCTCTCTGTATACTCTGTGGTCGAGGCTTACGAAGCTTTGCCGAAAGTTAAAGCGTTTTTCTATGCTCATAGTGGAAGAGAAGGGGATCGTGAAAACATATTTTGAACGCCAAGAGGCAAAAGACCATGTTTGACTTCTATAATAAAGATAATTTAAAATATTAAATGTAATGTTTAAAGTTTATTCTTGCTGAAAATAAAAAACGAGGATATCATTTCTGTATGTGCTATTTAGTTACGACAAGTGACGTGAGCTGCTAGACAAGTGGAACCGGTAAAATTTTAGAAAAAGTTGCAAAGTAGAGCGTAATGGGAACACGAGTACAATGATTTTGTAGCTGCTAAAAGAATCCGCGATCGAATGAATAGAACTCGTCGATTCCTAGTAGCAGTCTAAACTGACGTAATATGTTCGAAAATACTTATATAGAGTTTGTTTTACATAAATTAGAAATACTATAAGAAATCATAGTTAAATTAAACCAGGTAAAAGTTCACTGAACACAAAACTCCGAACTATAGTTTCCGACTGCCGACTTGGGAATTTTATTTAGCATATGCACAATTTATGGACATAAAGCTAAAAATTTCCAATTTTAGCAGAATATCCGCGTATAATACCAGAGAGAACTAACATTTCCTGTAAATTTCCGCTCATAGGACACCCTAGTAGTAATTTCCCGGATAATTCGTTTTCTCGCATTCATCGTTTTTTTCGAACATCTCCTTGAAAAACGATAGATCGAGGTTTCACTGTAATAAGTCCAGTGAGTCACTTTGACAAAGAAACAAGTATGTATCAGAATGTCTTTTCCTCAGCTCGACAGGTAGTATAGAAGTTCTGCAGGGTTCAATTCTAGGACCTCTTTTAATCTTAATATATATAAATGATCTGGTCAATCATCTAAATTATGCAACTTGTGTACTTTTTGCTGATGATACTAACTTGTTGCTGAATAGACATACCCCACTGGACCTCCAGCAAAAAATTGATCACACTATGTTGTCATTACAGAGATGGCTATGTGAAAATTCTCTTACCTCAAACACTGAAAAAAACTGTATGCATTAATTTTAGGAAATCATGTAACCCAATAGTTTAGCTACATAAGAATGTACTCAAATTTTTAAATAATGTTTCTTTTCTTGGTTTTAGTATTGAATCATCCCTAAAATGGTCATCTCATGTAAATAGTACAGTAGAGTTAAGTAGGCTTAGTAAAATTATATTTCAGTCAAGGTTTCTAAGAAATAATACAAGTTTAAAAATATCAAAATGTGTCTACTTTGCAAATTTCCATAACGCAATGCGCTATGGTATTATTTACTGGGGTGCTTCTAGTGCCTCAATTGATGTTTTTAAATTACAAAAACGTGCCTAAAGAACCATTCATAAATTGAAACCCTGGGATTCTTGTAGAACTCATTTGAAAGAGATGAAAATTATGTCATTTCCCTCAATTTATTTATTTGAAACTATTCTAAACATTAAAAAGAACATAGAGTCTCTGACTCTCAATGCAAATATTCATCAGTGTTAAACAAGATCAAAAAATGATATCCATATAAAAAATAGAACAGAAATAAGAAAGGTGCATTTCATGCTGGTGTTAAATTGTACAATAAACTGCCACAATCCATAAAAGATACATAAGATGTCCAAGTATTTAATAGTAAATTGAGGCAGTTTTTTATCGAAGGGTCCTTTTATTCAGTAAATGAGTACTCTAATTATGTAAGTGGTAATAAGAGTTGATTTAAGATATCCTATGCCTTTTTTTGCCTATTAATGTGTATTTGCAATTGTATTGTAAATAATTTTTTATCCTTTTGTGTGACATTTCATATTGTTGTGTTATGTAATACATGTGACGAATCCATGCAAGTTGTTCCTTGCCTCTGGACAACTTATAAATAAATGTTCTGGCCGGGTAGCCTAGTTGGTTAAGGCAGCCTCCTGGATTGAGGAAAATCCCGGGTTCAATTCCTGGCACTGTCAGACCTTATTGAAGTCTATTTTTACTATTTTCCTGGGTCCCTTGTGTACTTAAATACTTTAACCCTTTTCTGTTTTTCAATCTGAGGAATGCTGAATTGTAAAACAAGTTTTCACGATAGTCTGAGATGGACTGAGTGGTTGAAGCTTCCGGATCCTTCAACAGGATAGCCTCTGTGCAGCGACGGATCTAGAAAAATTTTGGGGGGGGGGTCCGATCGAAAAATTTAAAAATGAAAGATATTTCGGCTTTCACAAAACATGACGTTAGAATTGTGTTAGACATACTCAAATTTTTTCGCTAGTGATTGCTTATTAAATTGTGTGTTTATTTACGTTTCATTTTCGAAAAATAGGCACAAGTGATATTTCGGGGGGGTCCGGACCCCCAGGACCACCCCCCTGGATCCGTCCCTGCCTCTGTGAATTTAACCAACTTATCTTAAAAAGTGAGAAGACATTTATTACCTTCATAAGGCAATGGCTCTGCTATGTCTAAACTACATTTCTCAAACATCCAGTGTGCTAATTTAATCAAGTGGCATTTTTGTTTTTCATTTAGTAATTGTATTCTTGTGGCAACTTTTGCCGAACCGAATGTAATTCTCTACATCCTTCTTTATGCCTGACCAGACATAATATTCTTTTATTCTCTCATACATGCCATTCATCCCTCGCTATCCTCCAATTGTGGAGTTGTGAATTTCATGGATAATTTCTCTACATCTTTCCAGACTTCACGTTCTTCCATTAATATTGTCTCCTATCTTGAAGCCTTCTCCACTAAATTAATCCCACTATATGTGTCTTCAGTTAAGGGCTCCTTTTTTTGCACCACTTTGTAATCATACACTTCCAGTAAGAGTCTCCATTTCATCATCCTCAAATAAAGATCTTTAACATTGAATATTCATGTTAGGAGTTAGTCATCCGCCACAACAGTAAATTTGCAGCCATACAAATAAGTTGAAAATGCTTAGTTCCCCAAACTATTACCAGCAACTCCCTTTCAATTGCTGAGTAACTTTATTAGGCGTGTGACCTGAGATAGGATTGCTCCAAGCAAAGTGCTGCTGGCATCAGTAGTAAAAGGATGGCTAAAATACGGATATTGGGGAATGGGTTCTTAGGTTCATAATTCTTTTAGGGTTGAGAAAGCCTTTTCTTGCTCCCATTGATACATCTGGTGAACTCATGATGCCCATCTGGAGTGTGCAGTTTTCGATTGGTCCTCAGATTTTAGAGGTGATACCAGCTGGACTAGTCTAACGTTCTGAAATAGCTTGGCTTTCCCAATTGGTCCAAGATCTGTGTAATATTCGACAAGGGATTTGAATCTCCAATCGTCACCTCATTCAGTTTTCAATAGTCAACCACAATCTACCATCTCTTATTTCCTGAGGCATCCATTTTTTTCGGAACTAAAAGGATTTTGGAATTCCAAGGGCTAGAATTTGGTGTAATTAAGGATGAGGTAAAAATGTAGGTGCTTTGTTTTGTTTGTTTGAGTTTGCCTGAATAAACTCAAGGATAAACTATATAGCTAAACAAACCATGAGGGTTAGGGTCACACAACATGGTCTTGTGTCTTCTAATATAGTAGCAGAGGCAGCCAGGGAGCTACTTCCAAATACAGACTAGTCTCGTCTTTGGCAGTGAATTATTTTTCTTACCTACCTCATATTCCGTGACAATGCGTGTTGCTCTTTCGTGCTAAATGTCATTTGCTGATTTTGATGATTACACTGAAAACGATTGATTGTACTCAACCAAAAGAAACTATTTGCATACTTCATCAGAAGAACGTACAATTATGATAAGATATCAAGTATTCTGATTTTTTAAGATTTTTGACAGCACCGAATGCAATGCATGACAGGAAGAAATAAAAAAACGTAGCTATGATATTCATTTCACTCTTGGCGAAAAGTAATGCAATTCGAGAAATAGCAGCATTCTCACCATAAGTTTAATCAATACAAAATTTTATAAAAGTCCAATTTGTCTCTCGTGAAAAGCTTACGTTGTATAAAAGTAAGATCTTCTTCTTCTTTCGTCGTCAATCCAAAGATTGGTTTGTGACGGAGTACCTCCAAGCCAAGAAAAGTATGATATGGAGTCAAACTGATCTAGTGTCTTGCAGCTGGAAAAGATTAAAAAGAAGCAGTATATGTAAAACTGCCAATCTTAGCATTACCGCTTCAGATTTTTTTTAATAGTTCCCTTTCACCCACTGGTCCGATTTGCCCCTCTCTCCCCTACTTTCGAAGACACTGAAAAATTATAAGAAAATCACACAGATTTCAATGGTTATTTTGGAAATGCTCAGCCAGCACAGGTCTTCTGAGAATAAAAATTTGATCAAATACTTCCGTTGCTAACAACATATAAAAAATCAGCCACAGGCACAACCTTTTGCAAGGTGTGTGTGCCCTTTTTGTGTATAATTTGATTAGAATATAATGATTTTGTTGCCATAAAATTCATTAAATTTTCTTTCTGTTAGTACTTATCTCAATTTTGCACAATCATTATTTCTAATTTAATTATGCAAATTAAAAAAGTCTGTTAAGTAGAAGTGCTATACTAATAGTGACTTGCTGGACTTTCAAGGAAAATTAGATATTCACATCTCAAAAAACTGAATTTCATTTTTGCTAAAACTCTCCTGAACACTCTCTAAAGTTATTTTTTCCTTCCTTGCACTGATAAATATTTAGTTTTTCGATAGTTGACCGTGAATAAACACTACTGCATGCATGACCCTGCAATTTTTTTATTGTAACTAATAATAATAAAATCGTAGAATATAAACTAAACTTCGTGCAGCCTAACATTAGTTCTAACAATTATTTCTATGAAGTTTAAATTTATACATTATTTGATAAAATTTCACTTTCACACTAAAAAAAATTTTCTTCCAAAAAGTGTGAAAGTGAAATTTTACCCATTATTTGGATGGGAAAATGTATGAACTCATGTTCAGCAAACGTATTGGACGTTAAGGGGATGTTTAGTAACGAAATTTTACAGAAACTTCATAACCAGGGGATAATACGAATAGTATTTACATTTATATAATTTCAAGAGTTATTGTTCCGAGAACACCCAGGCAGCACAGCAGATATCTCTTAAGGCCGCCATACACGGGCAAATTTTTTCGAAAATATTTGGTAACATGGCCGACCCTCTTTCCTGATTGGTTGAAAATAGAACATGTTCTATTTTGAAAATATTTTCAGTCGGCCATGTTACCAAATATTTGACTATTCTGCCACCTTGTCGTCAGCATGGAGAACTTGTTGAATTTGTATAAATTCATAGTAATGTATCGAGCATTCCCATTGGCCACTGTCGACTTCCGTCTAGAATACACCAATGGGGAAGGATAGGGATGCTGTCATCTGCTTTGTTTACCTTTGGAGGTGTTTGTTGCTTTCCAGCTTTCAGTTTAGCTCTCGATCCAAATCACACGGACAAGTTTGCGAAAAGTAAAATCGACTAATGGATATGTAATCAACGGTATGTAGATATGAAAACCGCTTATGATAATAAATGAAATCAATCGAGATTGACCATCATCGTAAAAGGAGATACTGAAAATGAGCACTATCGATGGAATGAAACTTTTTACTACCTATTGTATACTGTAAAAGTAAAACGGAGTAGACGTAATACTGGCAAAAGAACTATTTAATGCATATTATTCTTACTAGTAAGTTTACACAGTTTAACCTTTGAAAATTGTTCACGAGAATCGTACTCACGTGTGACAAGAATTAAGAATATTTTTATCACATTTTGGACCATTTATATTTACTAGTGATAGCCCAGTGGTCAAAATTCAACCGTAATTCATTGAATTTTTAAGTCTGAACTTTACTGAGGTTCTTTCGTCAAAGAGTATACCTATATAATCATTACTTATATTTTTTCATTTTTCTAATACGTCAGCTGTGAGCGTGTACAAATACGTAATTTGGGTGTGTTGTTAGCCTTAATTCCCGTCGATACCTACGAAATTTAAAATTTTAATGTAAGTAACAATAAAAAAGACAATTACAGCTTCTAGCTTCATTAATTTTTTTATACAATTCATTGTCAGTTTTAATTTTGTAGATTTAGATAGATTTCCAAAACACTCTGTAAAATCGCCGTAATTTTATCCCTATTATTTATGAAGCAGTTAGCATATGTTGGCATCTCAGTTAATTGCCATATTTTCAAAATGAGAAAAGATTTTCTAATGAGAAAACGCATACGCTCGGTTTCAACAATCGCCTTGGTCGTCAGGGGGACTGGTTTGTTTACTACGTAGAAATTTCACAAAATTTTCGTTCATTTTGCCCTAATTCTCGTTATTTCGACACGAATACTACATTCTACGAACAAAATGAGAGACTCTATTCAATTTACTTTCTTTTGGTACTTATCACTATTTCGTACGACCATTATTTCTGATTTAATTCTGCAAAAGAAAAAATGTCTGTAAAGGCGGCCATACACGGGGAAATGTTTCCAGGAAATCTTCCCTGGAAATGTTTCCAAAAAATCCAACATGGTGGATCGGCCATACACGGGGAAATTTTTCTGGGAATATTTCCAGGAAATATTCCCAGTTATGGCGGATCCGCGACGTTTTGGTCTTTCTTAAGCGCAATTGCAGACATTTTTTCTTTTGCAGAATTCAATGAGAAATAATAGTCGTACGAAATCGAGATCAGTACCAAAAGAAAGGAAATTGAATAGAGACTCTTATGTTGGTCGTAGTATATTGTATTCGGGTCGAAATTACGAGAAGTAGTGCAAAATGAACGGAAGTTTACGACCAAGGCGATTGTTGAATCCGAGCTTATGCGTTTTCTCATTACAAATATTATAAAAGATGGCAATTAACTGATATGCCAACATTTGCAAACTGATTCATAAACAATAGGGATAAAATTACGGCGATATAAGGAGTTTTTTGGGAAATAAATCTACAAAATTAAAACTGCGACAATGAATTGTATTAAAAATTAATGAAACTAAAAGCTGTAATTGTCTTTTATATTGTTACTAACATTCAAATTTTTAATTTCCTAGGTATCGAAGGGAATTAAGGCCAACAACACACCCTATAATAACGTATTTGTACACGCTCACAGCTGACGTAATAGAATAATAATGAAAAAATATATAAGCAATGATTACATAGGTATACTCATTGACAAAAGAGCCTCAGTAAAGTTCAGACTTAAAAATTCAATGAATTACGGTCGAATTTCGACCACTGAGCGATCACTAGTAAATATAAATGATCCAAAATGCGATAAAAATATTCTTAATTCTTATCACACGTAAGATTCTCGTGAACAATTTTCGAAGGTTAAACCGTGTAAACTTGCGAGTAAAAATAATATGCATAAAATAGTTGTTTTGCCAGTATTACGTGTACTTCGTTTTACTTTTACAGTATACCCTATAGCTAGGTAGTAAAAAGTGTTATTCCATTTAGAATATACGGGGATTTTATCTCCATACCAAATTAACGGTAGGGACTTATGACAAAAATTATAAAAAGGTGGCAATTAACTGAGATGCCAACATTTGATAACCGATTCATAAATAGTAGGGATAAAATTACGGCGATTTTACGGATTTTTTTTGGAAATAAACCTAGAAAATGAAAACTGCGACAATGAATTGTATAAAGAAATTAATGAAACTGCAGGCTGTAATTGTCCTTTTTATTGTTACTAACATTAAAATTTTGAATTTCGTAGGTATCGAAGAAGGCTAACAACACACCCTGAGTAACTGACGTAATTGTACACTCTCAGCACAGCTGACGTAATAGAAAAATAATGAAAAAATATATAAGCAATGATTATATAGGTATACTCTTTGAAAAAGAACCTCAGTAAAGTTCAGACTTAAAAATTCAATTAATTACGGTTGAATTTCGACCACTAGTAAATATAAATGGTCCAAAATTTGATAAAAATATTCTAAGTTCTTATCACACGTATGATTCTCGTGAACAATTTTAAAAGGTTAAACTGCGTAAACTTACGAGTAAGAATAATATGCATTAAAGAGTTGTTTTGCCTGTATTACTTGTACTCCGTTTAACTTTTACAGTATACACTAGGTAGTAAAACGTGTTATTCCATCGACGGTGCTCATTTTCAGTATATCCTTTTAAGATGATGGTCAATCTCGATTGATTTCATTTATTATCATAAGCGGTTTTCATATCTACATACCGTTTTATTGCATATCTATTCGTCGGTTTTACATTTCGCAAACTTGTCCATGTGATTTGGATCGAGAACGAAACCGAAAGCTTGAAAACAACAAACATCTCAAAAGGTAAACAAAGCAGTGAGGACAGCAGAAGAAAGCGTCCCTGCCCTACCTCAATTCTTCCCTATTGGCGTTTTCTAGGCGGAAGTCGACAGTGGCCAATGGGAATGCTCGATACATAAGTCATGATTTCTACTTACTCAACAAGTTCTCCGTGCTGATGCCAAGGTGGCAGGATAGTCAAATATTTCCAGTTATGGCGGACTGGAAATCTGTAGAAAATAGAACATGTTCTATTTTCGACCAATCAGGAAAGAGTGTCGGCCATAACTGGAAATGTTTTCTGGAAATATTTCCCCGTGTATGGCGGCCTTAATTGATCAAAATGAACTTGGCGTGCATTTCTTTTGAGAGACGATTATACTGGTCCAGAGTCGAACCAAGGATATTTGGACAAAGATTTTAGCATTCTGCACTCCTTCTGCATATAAACTTCAACTATGCCAAATCTCAAACTCCTTCGTTCGCGCAATATCCTCCAAAGTTTTCTCTTCACGTATTAATATATAGATGATTCCTCTACTTAAGGATTTATAAAGCATTTTTATTTCTATTCTATCATTTTAATTCTCTTGGTATGATATAAAGAAGCTTTATCCAATGATAGTTATCCATATTTCTGGATAAAGAACTTTTTCAATCACAATTTACTTAGGCGGCATTTAAATTGCGTTTAATTTCCCTGAAGCGCTCGAAAAAGGTCTCTCTCAGTATGGGCTAGAGTTAATCATTCAATAAGTTACTCATTTTGCCTGAGCAAGATACGATGGACGCGAAGGAAAGACCAAGCAAGCCCGCTATGCTCTTTTATTTTCAAAACAACCGCGCGATCTTTCGTGAATCAGGAATCGCGGATCCGCCATGTTTGCAAATAATTTTCAAAATAATTTTCAAAAGTATTTGCCCGTGTATGGCCGATCCGCCATGTTGAATATTTTGAAAATCATTTTCACAATTATTTTCGAAAAAATTTGCCCGTATATGACGGCCTTTACGGATAGGAAAGGGCAATAATAGGGAAAGCATATCCCCAAGACTGAGATAGGGATATAATGGGGAAAAAGTTTCCCCATATTATCCGCTTCGAAGGTTCCATTCCGTATAATTCCATTAATTCATTGCTAATAGCTGAATTGAGATTGTGACGATATATGCATTATGAAAAACTGCCGATTATTTACGTTTCTTGGCCAACAGTGGATTGAAATACATAATTCAGCTTCTGTAAGTCGCTTAACGTGGAGTACAAAGCGCGATACACATATTAGCATTTCTGCGGAGTAATTGTTTAAGAGATATGAAGAACTTTTTCCCATTAGGTATCTTGTTTCCCAAAATCAAAAGGATTTTTATTATTATTATTATTATTATTATTTATTTATGTACGGGCAGAGCCCTATTACACATCATGGTTACAAATAAATTTGATAATCTTTGAACATTAAACAATACAATATATTCACAAAAAATAAAAAGAAATATATGAAAAATATGAAAAATAAAAGTATAAACATTTGTATACCCAATTAAAAGGAAGAAAGCAAATCACAAATACAACAAAGTTAAAATTATTTCAGAAACTAAACTACATTAGACATAACAAAACTCCTGAAAGTACAGTTTGAGACATTAAAAAAGTCAATTCTATTACAGTATTTATTGGCTTCCCTCAAGATGCGATAGAATGGTAAATAAAACGTGTAATTTCTATGTAAGTGTGGAACATTAAAAAGAACAGGGTTTCTGGTAATGACTATCGGGCAATTAAAATTAATAAGTGAGAGCAGTTCAGAACATTTAATAGAGCCATTTAAAATATTATGCAAAAATAGTAGACCGAGCTGCTTCCTCCTAGTAGAGAGAAGTGGTATATGTAGTTGACACATTAGTTCCTCATATTCACCACTTTCTCTATTAAAATTAAATTTATGTGCAACAATCCTAAGGAATTTTCTTTGAATCTTTTCAAGCTGTAACTCATACTTTGTGTAATATGGATTCCAAATTACCGAGCCATATTCCAAAATAGATCTAACAAGTGATATATATAATAACTTAAGACAATTGATATCATAGAAGTCTTTGGTCACTCGAGTAATGAATCCAAGCATCTTAAGGCCGCCATACACGGGGAAATATTTCCAGAAAACATTTCCAGTTATGGCCGACACTCTTTCCTGATTGGTCGAAAATAGAACATGTTCTATTTTCTACAGATTTCCAGTCCGCCATAACTGGAAATATTTGACTATCCTGCCACCTTGTCATCAGCACGGAGAACTTGTTGAGTAAGTAGAAATCATGACTTATGTATCGAGCATTCCCATTGGCCACTGTCGACTTCCGCCTAGAAAACGCCAATGGGGAAGAATTGAGGTAGGGCAGGGACGCTGTCTTCTGCTGTCCTCACTGCTTTGTTTACCTTTTGAGGTGTTTGTTGCTTTCATGCTTTCGGTTTCGCTCTCGATCCAAATCACATGGACAAGTTTGCGAAATGTAAAACCGACGAATAGATATGCAATAAAATGGTATGTAGATATGAAAACCGCTTATGATAATAAATGAAATCAATCGAGATTGACCATCATCTTAAAAGGATATACTGAAAATGAGCACCGTTGATGGAATAACACGTTTTACTACCTAGTGTATACTGTGAAAGTTAAACGGAGTACAAGTAATATAGGCAAAACAACTCTTTAATGCATATTATTCTTACTCGTAAGTTTACACAGTTTAACCTTTTAAAATTGTTCACGAGAATCATACTCACGTGTGATAAGAACTTAGAATATTTTATCAAATTTTGGACCATTTATATTTACTAGTGGTCGAAATTCAACCGTAATTCATTGAATTTTTAAGTCTGAACTTTATTGAGGTTCTTTTTCAAAGAGTATACCTTTATAATCATTGCTTATATATTTTTTCATTATTTTTCTATTACGTCAGCTGTGAGAGTGTACAATTACGTCAGTAACTCAGGGTGTGTTGTTAGGCTTCTTCGATACCTACGAAATTTAAAATTTGAATGTTAGTAACAATAAAAAGGACAATTACAGCCTGCAGTTTCATTAATTTCTTTATACAATTCATTGTCGCAGTTTTCATTTTCTAGGTTTATTTCCAAAAAAACTCCGTAAAATCGCCGTAATTTTATCCTTATTATTTATGAATCAGTTACCAAATGTTGGCATCTCAGTTAATTACCCCTTTTCATAATTTTTGTCATAAGTCCCTACCGTTAATTTGGTATGAAGATAAAATCCCCGTATATTCTAAATGGAATAACACTTTTTACTACCTAGCTATAGGGTATACTGTAAAAGTAAAACGAAGTACACGTAATACTGGCAAAACAACTATTTAATGCATATTATTCTTACTCGTAAGTTTACACGGTTTAACCTTCGAAAATTGTTCACGAGAATCTTACGTGTGATAAGAATTAAGAATATTTTCATCGCATTTTGGATCATTTATATTTACTAGTGATCGCTCAGTGGTCGAAATTCGACCGTAATTCATTGAATTTTTAAGTCTGAACTTTGCTGAAGCTCTTTTGTCAATGAGTATACCTATGTAATCATTGCTTATATATTTTTTCATTATTTTTCTATTACGTCAGCTGTGAGCGTGTGCAAATACCTTATTAGGGTGTATTGTTAGCCTTAATTCCCTTCGATACCTAGGAAATTTAAAATTTGAATGTTAGTAGCAATTTAAAAGACAATTACAACTTGTAGTTTCATTAATTTTTAATACAATTCATTGTGCAGTTTTAATTTTGTAGATTTATTTCCAAAAAACTCCTTAAATCGCCGTAATTTTATCCCTATTGTTTATGAATCAGTTTGCAAATGTTGGCATCTCAGTTAATTGCCATCTTTTATAATATTTTTAATGAGAAAACGCATAAGCTCGGATTCAACAATCGCCTTGGTCGTAAACTTCCGTTCATTTTGCACTAGTTCTCGTAATTTCGACCCGAATACAATATACTACGACCAAAATAAGAGTCTCTATTCATTTTCCTTTCTTTTGGTACTGATCTCGATTTCGTACGACTATTATTTCTCATTTAATTCTGCAAAAGAAAAAATGTCTGCAATTGCGCTTAAGAAAGACCAAAACGTCGTGGATCCGCCATAACTGGGAATATTTCCTGGAAATATTCCCAGAAAAATTTCCCCGTGTATGGCCGATCCACCATGTTGGATTTTTTGGAAACATTTCCAGGAAAGATTTCCTGGAAACATTTCCCCGTGTATGGCCGCCTTTATATATTCTCATGAAATTATTTGCAATTACATCAACGTGTTGCAATGCCGCAGATCGGGTACTCTACCGTGTTTCTATGTCTGCTATCAGCGGAAGACATGCGGCGCTATTTGCAGTAAATGGTCGCAAACTCCTCCATTTTCTTGTAGCGGTCATCTTAGTATTGGTTTAATTAAGTAAGACAGAGAAATATTGAAAAATTTAATTAGAAGCCATGGGGCTGGGAATAAAAAAACGCCCAACAACTAAGAGGGCAAACAGTGTGCTGTAAATTAGTATTGGTGTTCTGTGGCGTTCGTGTTCATTTGCTGTAGTCGCCGAAGGTAGAAGAGCAAGAAGATATCCCAAGACAGAGAAGTAACTGGAGTCTACGCATTGCTATTTTGTACGAAGAGTTTTAGTAGAGCTTGGATCTCTGCGTCAAGATTTCAAGTGAGTATATATAATTATTTATTCTATTACTGTGCTTTTTTATCTCGGAATGAACTCATCGTTAACCATGAGGTCGTGCAATCTAAAACGCGTACGATCTGGTTTAATTATAGAGTTAACTCCTTTTTCCTCTATTATGGTGGATGTAATCGTAATGAAAGTATTAATTTACAATTAGATTCATCCGTATGTGTATTGAAAGCTTTGGCTAAAGTATTGATATTTCTTTTTTAAGTTCAGTTTTATGGCCATAACCTTTGTTTTATTTGAATGTGTATGTTTTGATTCTATGCTAAATTAATCCCGAGAAATCCTCTCTTACAGTTGGGAAGACATCATTAATTACCAGATTTATGTGCGACAGTTTTGATAATACATACCAGGTGAGTTATATTTAGGAAGTAATCTTCGACTTACTGTTCATCCTGCCATTATTGCACTTTATTTTAATCGGCTAGTTAACTGGTTTTATCTGAAGGCACTTAGTTTTTGTAATACTTATGATTCGACTTAGCATTAGGATCGAGTTGATGGAAATTGTTTTAGCAGTGTCGTGATTTGGTGTTACCACTCAATATTACTATTATTTCTATAATAAATTGTTAATACCGTTGTGTTTAAATTTCGTAACGAATTTTTATTTGTCTAACCTGATCAAAATTGATAATTAGATTATGTAGCTGCAGCAAGATTCTGGGGAAGGATATGAATAATTAGTTAATGATTATTATCATATTTTTTAAGTAGAAGGAACTACTATGAAGTAGCAATCTCCATAAGCTTAGAGGGAATTCTTGTTAAGCTATAAGATAAGCAGCAACCATATGAGGCCACATGATGAAAGAGAAGTATTTTTTGATGAAAGCATACAAACTTTGAGATTTGCCAAGGGTGAATGATAGGTAAAATCAGTTGTGGTGGTAGAAGGAAGGAAGGTGAAGGAAAATTTTACTTAGTGTAATAGGATTGGTATTGAATAGTTAAAGGAGTTATTAAAGATTACTGATAAAATGTTCTAAGATCAATAGCTGCAGCTGAGGATGTCATACAAAGAGAAAGCTGCTGTTGTAGAACGATTCTTTGAACAGAAATTAGCTGTGATTGTAAATATGGACCCTAAGGAATGTGCACCAAAAGACTGAAAGCCTTTGAAATCTTGGTTGGGCATATTTTCTAAGAAGAGTAGATTGGGTTGATGTGCTCCAAAAAAAGGTTTTGGGGATTCTGAGAAAGGAATAGATTTTCATTGAACTTGGGAGCTGTAAAGGATGGATTTTTTTGCAAATAATAAAATTATATAGTCTATGATCAGACATAGTAAGTGGTTGTACACTTTGAATATCATAAATCAATGAAGATCTTAGTATGTCATATTATATACTTCGGTCATTATGATGGTAGTTAGTTTTTAATTATTTAAGTAAGTGAATTAATCAGATAAACTGTTCAATTTGTTTTAATCAAGTATGTTTAATTTTGTAGCTGTTCAGATGTGTTGCAGCAGTCCTTCCTGGGATGGACTCCACTGAAAACAAGCCTCCTGAGGACAGTATCCTTTCAATTCTAACAAAGGAAGCTATAGATTTTTACATATTTTTATTTAATTTACTTGAAAATGTTATAATTTTGTCTAAAAAGTCTGCGAAGACCTAATTATATGCATTATTTTGCCTAGAATGATAGATTTTTGTTTAATCTGATTGCACATCTTTCTTAAGCAGTGGTGAACTTAGATGAATTTTGGTTCTAAAGCTATTATTTTTCAGATATGTGCATCATTTATATAGTTTATCATCGTGATGTATGACCATTTTTTCACTATCCTTCAAACCTAATCTATCCCTTGTCATGGATTTAGACATTCTTTATGATGTGATAAGTTTTAATACTAGTTTTATTCTAAGATATTTTTTAGAATAAGAGTTAAAGTCACCTAGTGCAGGTAAACACTGACTCTGATTAAAATATTATTTGGTTCAAAATTGAAAAATTTGTAGCTGAGTCTGTTCTATTCAGCTATTAGCATGGAGGATGTTGGCTTTATCCATCATTTATGGACTAAAAGCTGAGATATAAATTGCTCTTTCCATGAAAACCTTGATCACCAGATCAAAACAAGTAAACACATGTTATATATTCATATTCATATTTATGAAGAATGACACAGTTGATGTATGTATAATTATTTTGGAGGATGGATGGATTCTCATATTCTTAAGGAGAATTTTTTTCACATCTTAATCATGGAAAAACTTCTCTTCACTTAACTACTTTAATGGAAAAGGTTTAATTAATTATATACTGTAAATATCTTTTCTTCCTGAATTGAAGTAGTTGTTGTTGAATATTTTATCTGCTGAAATTTGAGATTGTAGAATATGGAAAAAAACCCACAGAAAGACTTCGCTTTATAGATAATCTGTAGAGGCTTTCAGGTACTAATGGTAATTAATTTGATTTTTAAGTTTAAGGAAACGTAATTGGGTTGCAGTTACACAATGCAAATGAAAGCATTAAGAGAGAAAGGATACGTTTTGACTTCCACATTTAAATCATTAGTTTTAGTATTCTTTCTGAGTTTTAGTCTATTCTGTTTTGTAACTCAAAATTTCCAAATGGGCCAATGATACTGTCTCTCAGAACTAGTTTTCTGTTTTAGGCTTCTTTTTATTTAGTATTTCACATATATGTTCTAAGACCAAAATGTAGTCATTTCCTTGTGCAGTGTTTTCTAACAACCTTTTTCTGAGTGAGTTAGTTGTATTACTATATTTCAATGCTTAATAGATTTTAATGAAGTTGAATGGATAACTTAGAGTAATTTATTGCTATTTTTAAGTAAAAAAGTTAATGTGAAGTAAAGACATATCTATGGGAAAAAGGAACCTAAAACTTTATATCCTTTATGGTATACCTTCACTCCTAACTCAAGAACTCTTCTTGAAAAACCAGAAGATGACGATCTGTCGTTGAAACCAGTCGTGTTTTTGTTTTTTATAAATAAATTTGTGGTATAAGTACAAATATTTCGAAGATTATTTCCTTTATTTCTTCTTGAAAATTTTAGGAGGACTTTAAACCTAAATGTTTGCTAGTAGGTGTATCCCAGTTGATGCTACATGAAGAGAAAATAGGGAGATAGGAGTGTTTTTAATAAGCCTATACTTGTTCATATACAGGTCAATGAAAAGTGCATTCAGTTAGATTTCTGTACTCTTAATCATTCTTTATTTCCTAATTGTGTTAGTATCTCTGTTTCTTTATATTGTCATGGCTTCATGTATATCTTGTTATGCTATCATGGAAGGGTTCTTGGCATGCTAGGTAGTATTCTTTGTCGAAGGAAGTGTAAATTTGGGAAATGGAGTCACTTCTGCTGGTCTAAAGAGTGGTAAGTAGAAAGAGTATGGCATGGATTAAGATTCTTCCTTAACTGCTTGATTGAATGACTGTTGCTCACCATCATTAGTTTAACATATCCATCTCATTGAAATGTTTTGGTGTTCAGGCAAGCTCCTTTTATGTAGGTTCCTTGTATGTGATTTTCTATCAATGCTTGCCAAAGTGGTTATAGGTCATTCTGTATTCCATGTCTGGTTTTGTTATAAGGTGAAAACGTCGGTTTTCATCCATAGTGGTTGTTAGCTTTACTATCTTTAATACTTTTTGTATTATTTTATATTATCAAGTCTTGAAATAAAGTTCTTTGCTGTCTTTCTGGTTTCTTGTTTAATTTTATCCTATTGATTTTTCTTTCATTGATGTGTTAATCCTGTATTTTTATCATGTATCTGCTTTTACTTTGTTGAAATAAATAATATGAGATGGTTTCTATTTTGAGCTTTTTTATTCATATGCAGTTGATTCCAAGGTATAAATAGATTTGCAGAAATATTTACCAAGATTCTTTTTCTTGTCCGCTCTTATATTTTAGATTTCGATTTTTTGACTATTATAATGTTTTCCTAATCATCGCCTCATCAGTTCATATCAGGCGCGCCAAAACGTTGGTAGTTCAAATTTTAGCCACTAGATGCTGCTTCTGTGGCTAATTGCTCTAACGTCTGTTAGTTCTCTTAGCGTCCCCTAGTAGCGCTGCTTTCGCCTAAAGGGATATGATATCCCTTAAAAACCGGAAATCTAACTGCGATATTGCCCTTCCTTATCCCTAACTTTGCCCTTCCATATACAGATATTCTTTCCCTTAAGGTAAACCATATCTCTTGGATATCTGTATAATATATATATATTTTGGGGCAATTTGTGACGTTGTGCTGCCTGGGCATTTTCTAACCATCCCATATTGGTTCTCTATAGCACAATTTACCACTGGTATTGTGAATAAATTTTAAAAGTAATTTCTTAGAATGAAAAATGGAGGGCCCGGGATGACTTAAAAGTCGATTGCGCGACCAAAAATGATAAGAGTCCATAATTTAGATAGAGATAATGAAACTTCGCTGAAGTTGGTGTGTGGTACACTTTAACTGTTACATGATTTTATCAGAAACATCATAAAATGCCAAAATGATCGGAAAATTAGTATCTAGCATCTGAAGAACAACTTGGGTTGCTATTTAAAAAATCATATTCGCGAACCAGGGCTGGAAATTCTTTCGTATGGAAAACATAAAAAAATATTGTTGAATTTTAACAATCCATCATGCTGAAATCGTCTCGTGAAGATGTGCAAAGCCACCAAGAATTTTCTTACGAGAAGGCAATTCTCGAAGGGATGCGGTCTTGCCGTTTAGTTTGGAGCTAAAATGAGTAAGTGAATGCGACGATATTTTTCAGGGGTGACAACCTCCCTTAAATTCTATATGATGTTTTAAGAGCAAACTGAAAACTCAAAACAGTGAAGGAAAAGTAATGTGAGTAGAAGCAATAAAGTGTACTTGGCTTGGCACTGAGCTACTTTATCTGTCCTTCGTCAATTTTTTTATGCTTATGTTTGCAAGTGTTTGCCATGTTCTCCGAGTTGGTGTTCTTCGATTTGGTCACTTCAGTGTTCTATGGCGTCTGTTTGCTTTTGTTCAGCTTGTGAATTTCCATTGTATTGTGATTGTTTTGTTGTGATTATTGTGATTGTGAAAATTTTTCCAATCTTCAGGCTGAAGCCTGAACTTAAGCCTAAAACCTTATTCAAACCAGCCGCATAATAAATACATGTGGAAAAATTACAAAGTTTTCTTTCTCTTCTGTTACACAATGGCTTTCCGCAAAGTGATGCTGAAGCATGTTAATTTTGATCTACTGTATATCCCGACGTATATGTCAACCTTTGAAGGGTAAAACAATCTCTCAAAAACTATGGGTCAACTTATATGCCAAACATAAAACATATTGACCCTTTACCATCAATACTTGTTGTACACTAACTCCCGCAACGTACCGCAATTATTTCTTACTGAAACTAATTTTTCGCAAGTCTAATTAATAGTAGATATCACACAAAACAAATATATTCAAAAAATTCAATTGTGGCTGAAAGAATGCTATGTTATGGCGTTTTTCGTAATAAAACAGAAATTAGTAAACTATTTTCACATCTTTAAAATAAATTTGACGCATATATTTATTCTTCGTAAATTATATTAATTTCTTCAGGTGTATTTTTATTTTACAAAAATTTAATATATATTTTGATGTTTTCTTTTTACAAATGAAGATCAATAAGCACATCATGGTTTGTTTGTTTTTATAATCGTTATCATTCGTCTTAGCGTCAGGAGTTAGTGGAAGTTGTTTTAGCAGTGTCGTGATTTGACATTACCACGCTATATTACCATTATTTCTATAATAAATATTTAATGGCATTGTGTTTTTTTCGTAACGCAGTTTTATTTGTGTATCCTGAGTGATACCAACGAAAGAAACTTGCGTAATAGTTAAGCAGAGGCGAGAAGTTGACATGAAAGATGAAAGAAGCAATTCTAGCTTCTTAATCTTATGCGGTAAATATCACTTAAGGTATCGTATATTTTTAGATACCGTAGTTTTTATTCTCATAAAATTGAGCTGGGGAAGTTTTGTTGCCTAATTTTTTGGATGGACTTGTATGCTGAACATATACGGTAATTTTAGGGGTCGACTTATACACCGACATATATGGTAATTTATGTTAGAAAAAGTTGTGCTTTTCTTGTCTTAAAATTTTGTTATTCAAGTCGAGTCGAGATGCAGCATATTGAACAATAGCAAGCATATGTTAATAGAAATTAAAAGATAGACAATGTAGATACACACATATATACACATTGTTCCCTGTATACAGATAGACAAAGTTTGGCATGTGCGATGTGTATCGGTATTTACACGGGTAAATTTCTAGATCTCCCAAACAGACCTCTTCTAGAAATTTACCCACATAGGATACCATATGTGACGTCTAGCGGACATTAATCCGTTGTGGATCTGATGTGAATACATATCCACTAATGATACACAGGATATGGTATATGATGTGCATACATGTCTATACATATGCACAATGTAGGAATCAGGGATACACACGACGCTGTGCTGTCTGGGTAATGCCACCCTGACCTTGTTGTAAACTGGAGTTCTTATGTTCAATAATGTCTACATCTTGTCCGTTGAGCCGTCCATTCGGTCGTATTCTAGCATCAGCCTTTGCATTTATATCTTCTTTTTTTTGTAATAAATTAGTGCTGCAATCTCTTCCAGCAGATCTATTCTGATTATCCCATCTTCAAAGAAATTACTGACTCATCTACCAATAGGCATTCTAGAGAGGTTACTCTTTTCTTGTCATTATATTTAATTCTACACAACCCTTTGTTTCCAGGTCTCACTTTCATCCTCTTGGCTTAAGGTCGGTTTGCATTGTATCTTTTCCCATGGCGTAACACTCTCTATTCCCCTGTTTGGAGCTGATTGCACTTGCATTATAATGGAGTTTATGACGGGAGCCTTAATTTTCTAAAACAATTTCCTTGACCTCTGTCCAACAATTGGAGTGATCTCTCACCGTTAACTTGGAGTGCATGTAGTTTGAGCCTTTACAAATTTAAGCAATTCATCATTATTATTGGGATCAACGAGTTCAAAAATGTAATGTATGTTTGCTAAAAGCTCCTCTAGGGGCTCTTAGTAAACGTAGATGATCTCTTATTCCCTCTTATCTCCATCCAAGAGTTCAGTGATGATTTACAGTGCCTCTGAAATGCTACAATAATCAATACTATTTACTCAAATGCTTAGTGTAGCCATTCTTTTAATTTACTTAGGGTAGGAGACAGGAAAAAGTGTGGCTTACTTACAATAAATCCTTCTTTAGCTAAGGCATCCTTCTGCTCCTCTCTCGATGGATCCAAGTGGTGGATCTGTTGATTCCACTTCTGTTGAGCCTTGTTTTTATTGCAACAAAAATCTCTCCCCAATGACTTAAGCTTCTTCTTCAGATGGAGATTTCTTTCTGTTCATGAACAGCAACCCCATACCTAGCACCAGTTTTAATGTTGTATCCCGACATCTAGGCCAAGGATGTTGATGACTAATTATCCCAACGAGTCAAGCGGCTGCCTCAATGGGAAGGGATTTGCTTGGTACAAGAAAGCCTTTAAAAAGCACAAATATAGGATTTAAATACTGGTAGTATAATCACAGTTTTCCAATCTCCCACCCTCTGCTGTCTTCGTTGTTCAGCTCTCTCTTTGACTCTAACATTACAACTGAATCGCTGACTGATCTTCCTCCATCTTCTGCATCATCGTCACACATCTCCCATGTTTAAACTTTGAATCAGAGTCCTCCTCTCTATCACTACGTGTGCATCACTCGCACTTTACCCTATATTATCTCACATTAAAAGTTGAGTAAAATACAACTTTCACATTAAGAAATATTTACATTGCCCTCAGCAAAATACTAGTTGTTAAATTTGTCAAAAGTTGCTCTTCTTTCCTCTATGTACTTTAAAATTCAGTCAGAAGTTCTTCTTGAAATAGGGTTTACTATTAAAATATCTGGTATATCTGAAAACCAATGGCATATATAAGTATTTACACACTCAAAAATAAGCAGCAAAACTCAAGCGTCAGGAATGGTTTAGTGAAGGACTACTCATCTTACTCATCACTTGGGTCGCATCATACAATTTTTAATAAGAGGGTATACATTTTGAGTTATATGTATGTAAATAACTTGGCTTACTTTTCTTTTTGAAGTGAAATGGTTTTTCTTGTAGGATCCTAGTAGTGCCATCCCAATTGGAACTCTGCTGGCTATTGCAGTGACCTTCGTTTCTTACTTTGGGTGTGCATTCATGCTTGGAGCTTGCACACTCCGAGATGCATCTGGAAATGTGACTGACTACCAGCAAGCTCTCAATGAGAGTTTACCAGACCCCTGGATTTATTTATCAAATTGCACTGAAAGAACGTGTCAATATGGGCTAGAAAATGATAGTCAGGTACAGTTATCTATCACTTATCAGTATCTTTATCTATTTTCATAAAAATATAAATTAACAGATAATTATGATATAAAAATTTTAGTTTTGCTATCCCAGTAACATAACAGGATTTATCTTTTAAAATATTTATTTTACCTATCCCCAAGTTTGTTAAAGTTTTAGGCTTGCATTTGCAATTGTACTTACATGTGTAATAATTTACGGATATTATTCTACAAGAGGTAGGCTATTTTTTTATTTTAACAATGTTTTTTGTAAATTAAAAGATTTTTTTTCATAGTACATGGATGTATCCCTTGTAGGCTGTTTTGTATTTTGTCTTACTAGGTTTTTGTTGATTGGACTTAAAATCTTCTTGCTTTAAATTGCAGGCAATGGAGTTAGTTTCTGCCTGGGGTCCTTTAATATATGGTGGTTGTTTTGCAGCAACTATGTCTTCTGCTATTGCAAGTTTGGTTGGAGCTCCTAGAGTTTTACAGGTCTGACATATCTTATCTACAAAATTCTAATACCATCTTTAAACACATTTTAAATGTTACACTATGGTTCAAAAATTCCTTTGTCTTATAAGCAATGGTTATTCATTTTCATTGCCTCTAGATTCCTTTGGGATCTTAACATTCATCATATTTTATTAACCCTTTCAATGTTGGCTGCTGCTGCCACTCATAGAAGCCAAGCACTGCCAGCCATTTTAAATTCATAATTATCTGACCAGCATTCTCCTACTATTTATCATTATTGTTTTTGGTCACCTCATGGCACATCTTGATTTTGAGGATCTTTTTGAAGAATGCAATTTTTTGATATTCCATTTATAGATATTATTAGTATGTGCCTCGAAAGAGATAATTACAGCGATTAATGATATTGCAATTTATTTATTTAATAGAAATTATTGAAATAAGAAACCTGAGTTTGGCGATTATTTTTATTAGTAACATTCTTTCCATGTTTCTCCATCTTAATAAATTATATAATCTATTTATATCATAGGCTCTGGCAAAAGATAAGCTGTATCCCTTAATAGGCTTCTTTGCCGAAGGCTATGGTGCTAACAATGATCCAGTTAGAGGCTATGTTCTGTCTTTATCATCTCCCTTGGCTGCATTCTCATTGGTGAGTTTTAGTGTGAAGGAGATTTAATTCCCTTCTATATGAAAACTGAACTGGGCATCGATTCTGTAATTTTTTCAACAGGAATGGAATGACCACTGCCAGAATTCAACCAAAAGGCAACAAAACGAATGAAATTTTTCCATGTTCGATCTAGAGGAATAACCTCTGTCAAAATGATATTGCTTAGGTACTCCAGTTATTCTACTCACTGATTTGCTTAGATTTCTAATCCATGCTCATGTACAGCTAGCAGCAAAAAAAAGTTACCACCCCTGACCCACCAAGAAATTCTAAGTCCAAATTTCGGGCCGGCGAGCCTTTCTCTCAAGAAGGGAGGGAGAGAAAAGAAAGATGGAGAATATGGTCCCTTACGCTAGCTCGGCTCTCGCGTTTGGATGGAGAATTTTCGTTATTTATATAAAAATCATTTACTACTATCCATTATCTGCCGCAACATTTGATGTGTTAACGCGTACTATTGAATTTGACGACGATCAACTGGAAGATAACTAAAGAAATGAATCGAATTGAATGCAGCATTCAAAGTCACTCTCACTTTAATTTTCTATAACAGATTATTAAATCATTTCCAAAACAATACAAATGAATTTAACTGAATACAACATTCGGTATCAAATTAACTCACATTTCGTTTTTCGAAAATCGATCGTTTAAATCACTTCCAACGATTGATTATGCTCATCTATGTGAACGAAACCAGCAACTATTCTCTTCTTCTTAATTTCAAATAGGCCAAAAAGCAGGATCTCGGATTCAACAATGGCATTTGTCGTCAGGGGGACCGGCTGTTTATACTCACAAAACTTTTCGTGTATTCCGTAAAAAATCTCGAAAATTCAATTCGGAAACAACAATAAACGACCAATATAAGGTTTTCTATTCATTTAATCTGCTATTGGTTGTTGTCTCAATCTCGTATGACTATTATTTTTAATTTAATTTTGCAAAAGAAATGAAGCATGCAGCGACAAAAATGAACTTTACGTGCATTTTTTACGGAAATGCTTTGACTCGTCTGGGATCGAAGCAAGGACGAAGTGTCACCATTTTTTACAATATAAACACTTTCGTATATATATATTTGAATGCAATCTTCTATAAAAATTTCAAGTCAATCGACCAAGTGATTTTTGAGTTTTGCGGGCACAAACATATGCAGGCTGAATTTTTATACATAAGTTATTTGCATAGTTCGGTGGATTATTATAATTTAATTTGATTGCTTTTACAACCCTTTCGTTTACCTTTCCCAATTGAAAAGCGTTCTATCATGAAGAGAAATAACTAAGGAATAAACACAAGGAAATAAAAGTTCCACATCTCCCACACAAAAAGTCGTGTAACTTTGACAAAGTTATTTATTTCCTTGTGCTTAGTTACCTATGGAGTTCCTCAAAGTTAAAGCTCATTCGATTGATTTAAATAAGGAATAATCTTTTCTAGATTACCATTTCCTCTTACTCTCGTGACTCCTATAGATTATATAATCCAAGAATTTGTAAAATTAAATTATCCTTATAACAACATTGCAGCAAATTCGCACAATTACCTTTGACGTTTACTAGCACCATCTTCAACATTCACATAAAAACGCGATCCTCCATATGGCGTGTGCCTTGAAAAAGAAGAAAGAATGAGAAGGAACAAAATTGTGTGTGCAGGTAAAAGGGTAGAATTCTTGGAAAACTGCTAAACAGGACAAAACGAAAAAGGTGGGGGTAAAGGACAAGATAAACCTTTTGTTACCAAAGGGGAATGGAAAGGAAAAACTTTCTCGTTGGGAGAAGAGGACGGGTTGCAATTTGCTCGATTCATTTTGATTTCATCTAAAATAATGTGTCCACTAGCCTTCTCTGATATATGTATAATTTTTAGCTCGCAATTAGAAGAATGACTCGAAGAAATAAATCTCTCATAAAGTGTGACTGCAGAGCATCAGATTAGAAATTTTGTATGTTCTTCAGCCTATAACTTACGAAATATCACTGTTTACCTGATGTGGATTGAATGAAAATAATCATAAATCGCTTGATGAAACTACCGTCCTAAAAATTGGATCCATGGATTCCTTATCGTTTCAGAGTAATGGCTTACAGTAAATACTGTAGTAAAAGGCCAGCGGTACACGTCCTTTTGGTAAAATTATCGAAATTTTGTTTCTCAAAAGTTACTTCTCTCATTTTTTTTAGCTATTTACTGATCCACCAATCGACTCCGAAGAGTATTACAATTTGTTTATTTCGAAGTTCTCAGTATTTTAAGAAGACCATCTTTTATTTTATCAGTTACGAAAAATGATAAGACCGCTATCCGTGGAATTGTGACTTTTGCATGACGATGTTAATCGACTTCTAACCAAATTAAAGACTTAGCTAGAGTATGACTTATTAGTACTCGACGCAGGTTGAGCAAGTTATTGCGTGCGTGTTACAGTAATGACTATTATAATTGTGTTTAAATACGTATTTAAATGGCATATTTACTTTGTATTTTATAAACCAAATGAGATCGACTAGCAAATTTTATAAGTGAATCAAGATGAGTTGAACGTTTTGGCTATCATCAACACTGAGAGAAAAAATGTATTCACTTTCTCTTGGTGGTTTTTTATATTAATTTTTAAGGTTCTTAAAATCTACGAAACTAATAACTGAATCTAACATTTAATGGGATAAAAGGATTGAAAACACTATATATTCAATGATAGTAATGAAAAAGAACCAAAGGAACGCTAGTTTACGCAAATAGCTATTTCTTAAATTTTCCCGTTTTGTTGTTGATTGATTTCTAAGGGTATCTTGAAGGTTTATGAAAATCATTGGTTAGAAGAAAAAGCCTGAAGAGATGAATGTAAATATTGAGAATGTAATTTTGGAATTAGAATGCTCCGAAGCTTAAATTTCTTCGGGAGTGATCTTTCTACGGTTAATATATGCTTAATTCTACTCCTGAAAGCATAGACGGTCCGAGACATGGGCAGTCTGGGAGACCGTCGACAGCATTTGTGGGCTCTTCTCAGATCCCTTGAAGATTCTCAATGATACAGTTATACTCGTATAGCTTAGGTAATTTTGACGATTACACCCAGTCACAATATTTAGGTAAAATTTTTTTATCCATTAAGGGGAACTAGTTTTAAACGTCTGCCTGCCCAGAATGTCAATAATCTTCAGATTACCCCCTCCTAATGATTGGAATCAATTTCCTTCGCAATGGATGCAGCTTTCTTTGGTCCTAGTTCTCTGAGCAATTTCCTTCAATTCAAATTGATTGAAGAAGCCGTTACTTGGTGATACTGCGTTATGTAAGAAATTGTGAATCTTTTTCCTTAGTTATTTCCACCATTCCTTATAGTCGTTGAGCTATGGCTATATTTTTACGGAAATTACATTTAGGAAAACTGCTAAATCAGGCGTAATCCATCTGAGTTGCCCTTACATTGGTAAATGCTGTTTAATAATTAAAATTTAGCCTTCGTATTTTACCCTTCCTTTTTTTAATGAGAGGCCAGTTTAGTCCATCAGCGATTACTGAATAAAGCACTAGAAATACTGACATCTCGTACTTATTATCTATGATTACTCTTAAATAAGATGGGTAAACCCCTGCCATACGCCTCTGGCGGCTCGCGGGGTATATATCTAAAAATCTAAATCTAAAGCTTTCTTTGTTGGGAAATATGTCAGGAGAATCTATTACTGCTGAATCTTAATGCTGGTTCCCAAGCCTCACCTATTCTTCCTTAAAACTTCTTGGTTTAAAGATAAGGAAGACATTTACGATATCTTGAAGGTGCAGAAATTTAAATGTGTGAATAGCTCGACATTTGTGTGGGATCAACTGGCGGAAGCTCTAATTGTATGCATGAATGTATGCACATTGTATGCATATTCTTATATGCCTACATGATTATATCCTACCCTATGCCAATAATTTTCGAAGCAAAATAAATTTACATTGATAATAAATAATTTAGACTATGATAGGTCTATTGTTAATGGTTTGTGAATTTTGGATGCAAATGAACGTTTTAGAAGTAAGTTCACATAAAACCTAATTCAGTATGTTAGGAAAATGAAACTTGCAAACTGCCAAAAAAATCGGAACTTTTTCGAATCGTTGATTTAATTTACATTCCCTCTGGCTGAAGCATTGAAAACATATTTTTCCGGTCACCCTCTAACCTGCATTATTTTGTCTTCAAATGGCTTGAATCGTTTTCTCAATCTTATAAATAGCCAACATCCCAGGATCTCTGCACATCACTTCTGAGCCTGTTTACCACATTATCTTCATATTTTTTAGATGTATGCCTTGGAGTTGAAGAGAATAAACATTCTTTTCTTAGTAAGCATAAAATATTCCGTATTCCCATTGTTTATTTTCCTATCATCGTCTCCATGAGGTAACCCATTCATATTCCTTCTTCGACGAACTTTTCTTTTTATCATCATCCATCCATGACGAAGAATGGCATTTTTGGGCAATTCTCTCTCACATACAAAACCCTTAAACGATGCCTCGAAAATTAGAGGCACTGAAGACGAAGGTAACCTGTGACCGCTCTATTGAAGACCCTTTCTCTTTCCTCTCTCACCCCCATAGAGAAGCTCCCTTTGTTTTCTTGAGAAGGAAGGTATGTATGCTACCGATTAACCGTTATGTAGACAAAAACATTAAAAGCAGACGTAGCACCGAAAAGTGGGCTTGCTACAGAGATCCTTAGCAATAGATTTAAATGTATTTTTCATGCATGAGCGTTTACGTGCGAATATTTAAAGTGGAGTTGTAACAGCCTAAAGTTGTTGGCTCATACCTATTTTCTATGTTGAAACTCTTAATCGTTTTAGCATTTTAAAATTTTCGACGGAGGTTTAAATAAAGGAATTCAATATTTACAAGTATATTATTCAATTCTTTTTGCGCTTTGCTCGACTCTGCACGATTAGTCCTTCTGATTTCATTACCCAAAAGAAATTCTCGCGCGTAAAATATAAAGCTGTTTGCTAAGAGACTACAGGTTAGATAGGAGTGAGTCCAAAATGATCGGAGCCCTCCGCTGGGTATCTTTTAAGAATATAACTATGTAAAGACAATAATTATTAGAGATATTCTTTAGCTGTGATTTACATGACGAAATACGCGACGACATGATCCCTATTCTCAACGATCGTTATTTTCACAGCCAGATGGTGAAAATATTACCGCGAGATAATAGCGATGACAGATGGTTTATATTGTTATCATCTTACATATAGTATAAGGTGCGTAAATATGTAAATTATTTAGATAGTTGAGTGTTTCACATTCTCTGCAATAAGCCTTATGGAGGCTCGCGGATAGTTAATTTAAATGTATTTCTTACTTAACTATTTTTCACAAATATGAACACCATTATTATATTTATAATATACGTTTTTTTCTTATTTTTCCTAATTCCGTTGACCTGATTTACAATAGTTCATATTCTCTTAATTATCGTATCATAATTAAGCATAATCTTTGCGAAAACGATCATCCTGCGGGCATGTGGAGCATTAACTGAAATAACCAATTTCATTATAAATCTGCATTGATGGAAAATGTTATGTATTATATATGTTAGGACGAACTATGAGCAGCCAAAGTAATTCTTGTCCAATATTTTAAGAAGAAGAGCGAATTACGCCTGAGATTCGAGCCGATTTAACGAAATACGAATTTAATTATTTCATAATACAATACTGCTTCTACCGTAGCAAAAGCAATGACTTTTAGCGAGTATTTATAAAATATATATCACCACAAAAGCCTTCAAAACGTGCCAGGCATAAAGAGGAAGACGAAAAGCGCGCTCAAAACAGAGAATCTGAAAGACTCGCCCTTCTCGAGTTATGCTGGTTGCATCTCAGGTGGTAACTTTTTTATGCTGTTAGCTGTACATTGACCACCTTAACCTAGTGTTAACGATAAATAAACTTGATCTTATTCAATGAAAAGTTTGAATTCGATATCATACCAGGAAGGTCCTTAAATAAGACTCCGTTACCCCCATATGAAATGCCTTGAGGAATTTAAATGGCTCTCAGGAATTGAACCAAGGACAATCAGAGAAACGTTGAATAGGGCACTTAAAATATAATTGTTATCTCTATCTACATGCCGAGTTTTTAGTTTCTATGTTATCAGGAAGTGATTTAAAAAAATGTTAAAAATCATCGCAATGCATTTTAAATGAGAGAATTTTGCCCTTACCTAGCGTCAAACCAAGGGTAATTTTCGAAGAGTACTTTAGGGTTTTCGTTGGATATGCATGGTTTCTAGTGATGTTCGAATTTAACCCAATGTTGTGTTTTTACCACCGAACATTCTGTATACTGAACAGGGAAAAGTGCTTTAATTGTGACCTTCCAAAAGACATAAATTATGTTGTGGTGCTAAACTACATTATCAGAGCTCTGGAATCTCAGATTACACACACAAGGTAAAATCAGAACGAAGATGAAAAGATGATGGACATGCTGTGAAAAAGAAGTGATTCTGACCTTAACATAAAAGAATAATTTACAAAGCTATGAGAAGACCAAGCTAGAATGTTGGGAAGATTCGAAGAACGAATTAGACAAAAGAGACGATCTGATAAACTACCTATCCAAGATTGCTACTAAGTTAAACTTGCCATATGTTGCAGATGACATTGAAGACTCTTCTTTACCAAAGAAAGCCAGATGTTCCAACCTCAGTGGTGATTCATTTAAAAAAATAATGCATATAGAGATGCTATCAAAAAGACAGCAGTAACTAACCAAGCGAAACGTCTTTAACAATGCTAGTCATAGGAAAATTTTCATCAATGAAAATCAAACCTCTTGCTGTAAACGACTTCTGTGGCTGACAAAAACCGAATGTACTGTAATGAAATATAAATTATCTTGGGTAAGAAATGGAAGAATATATGCCAGAAAAGCAGATGGAGAGACTGTTATTAGAATACAAAATGAAGCTGATTTTATTAAAATTGTGTAAGTGGAATTTTTGTTTAATTTGTCTTATCTCATTCACTCTATTCTGTCCATACGTGTATCTTTTATTCACTGTAATTAATCCTGTATAATTACTTCTCACTCTAAAGATGATTGATCTTGATATATGTAATTCTATAATCACTTTTAATATACACTGCTGGCCAAAATTAACTCAGCACCTCCCGAGGCAATCCTAACGACCACCGGAAGAGCTGCTAGCACTGACTTTAAATGGCAACGGTGGTCAGAGAAGGCGATGTTTCTGTGTGATTTGAATCTCTTTAATAATCTAGCCATGAGATGAGGGCGGAAAATTGCCGATGGATATTCTAGCCAAAAGGAAATACTTTGCATGGTGTAGTGAGGATCCTTGTAGTTCCGCATGAGTCTAAAGAAGGTTCATTATGACAGGGACCATGAATTCGGCTGCGGCACTGATCAAAGATTTTCATCGTAAAAATATTATTTAAGATTTGGTCATTGAGAAAAGAAGGGATATGGAAATGAAGAAAATATATTTACATTCAAGCGCAAACAAAATTAGGACATATTTAGAGACACGCTCTTTGTCTTTGTGAATCAAGTATTCTAGCGTATCCAAAATGAAGCAGTGAGATATATTTGTAATGTTAAAAAATCGAATATGTCTCATAATCATAGGCTAATTTATCTTGGTTAAGGTTAGAGCTGCGGAGAAAGAAATATATTCTCGCAACTATTTACAGCACCTTAAATGCATGGTTTCTTCACAATATGTTTCACGTTTTGTTTCTTTCGATATAATACATTATGTCCTCATCAACGGCTGCGAGAACTCCTGATTGCTCAACGCACTACAGTAATTTTAGGCAAGTTCTCGTCAGATCCAGCAGTTTTTGCAGAAAACCTACTTTAAGGAAAGCGATTAGCCTATGGCATCAGTGAAATCTTTACTCATTTTACGTTAATATTATTTTCTACAGAAAAACGGCTTTAATTAGTCAGTAGTAGAGAATTAAGGCACTAACATTATTTACAGTAAAATCCGGTTGGGAGGCTTATTAGGGGAACAAATGAAAACTGCGTTATAAGCAGGATAGTCTTATTGTAGGGTAACGATTACTCTATATTTCATTTTCCTTGGAATACAAAAGAGAAGGGTTTTCTGACTAATTTTTAAATACGCTCTTTACAACTTCAAGTTAAAGAAATGCTCTTTAGTTTGCTTCATTTTACACTACTGTAGATAGAGATCTATCAAATATATCTATTATATAAAATATAGTATAAAATAGATGATATAATATTATTATTACTATGCTATATATTAATGGATACAAAATTATACATTGGTGTCCCAAAAAGTAGTGATAATTGGAAGAACAGGGGTATAGGTTCAGGGCCCTCTTCTCGGGCTACCTGAATCGGTTTGGGTGTCTGCTTTTTATTCATTTGCGACTTAAGAGTTTTTTTGTATTAAAAAAAAACAGTGACTTTCAAGACAATATCCCACTGGTAATGTAAATAATTGAGATACAGAGTTTACTTTTTCCATGGAATAACCGAATAGTTATTTCAACTGATGCATAAATATTTTTTCTTACTGCTGCTTCCATTCAGTCAGAGTAAAACTTCAAATTTCAATAACAGTGACATCATGAATTTGACCAAAATCTTTGAGGCCAATTAAAAACAAAACTTAAATGAAAAAAGTTTTTGGTTACCGCTCTAAAAACTTTCCCGAGACATTAACTATTTATCACGAAAATTTTATTGAGCTATCTTCACGGCAACATACTTAAAATTAGATTTAAAACATAGTAAGTCAAAGATTCTCAGTTTTAACAGACGAGTCATAACCTCATTGTAAATCAATTTGGTGATATTAAGTTGTTTAATGATCCAAACTACAAAATGTTTTTCTAATTGGCATTGCTTTGGCACAAGAAAAATGACCACTTCCCCCTCGTTGCTCGGCAACATCAACAACAATATTCCTCACGAGTATTACAAAGTATGAGCCATTGTTGGGAGGTGTAACTAAGCTTTCCAAACAATGCATTTTGGGAACGTTTCAATTAATACTGTCATATGTCTGCTTTCTCTTGTCGCTGTACATTACGCTCCTAGTTTTTGATTTTTATGGTGACTTAGGCATTTTTACGGACTTGATTGGATATCGTTCTTAATATGCCTCACGCAGCTGTGTACTCAATTGTGATCCTGGTTTTTTATATTTATAAGGACTTCGGCTTTCTCTACAGTTTTCTGTCTGGATATTGTACTGAATTTTTTCCACACTCCTGTCTATGCAATTTTGGTCCAGGTTCGTGATTTTTATGGTAACATTAACTCTTTCTAGAGATTCTTGAGGGGATATTTTTCCGGATTTGTCTCAAAACCTTTCTGTTTACAAGATATTGGCTTTCTTCACATACTTTTCGCTATACATTAATCTGGATTTCTCTTAATTTGCTCAAATTTTCTTAATCAAGAAGTAACTTAATGAAAGATTTACAGGCAGATGTATAGGTTGTGATGGGCCAATCCAGTGACCGCCAAGGTCCCCCAACTTAAACGTGAAGGTCGTCATTTTGAAAACCTACTTAAATTATGGCAAATAAATACATAGTTAACATTACTTATTGAATTATTTAACTTCTGACTCATCCACAATTAAATCAACGTACTATGCTTTTGATAAAATTGTTAGCATGACACAGTGGAGAAAATTTCATCCTCAATACACTTCACACATCGGGTCAAAAATAGTTTTTTCGAGTACAGGACTTGAAACTTTGCATTGTTATGGCAAAAAGATGGAAATTTATGTTTCCTTTTGTCATTTGTTAATATTTTGAGGTGTCAAAAAGATTCAGGGGGTCAGAAGTGAGATATTTTCACAGAAAATTAGTCTCTCAGGTTTTTCGGAGGAACATTCAAGTTTGTTGATTTATAGAGTCTTGTGAGAGAAACTGTTGGAAATAATCGGCAATGTAGTATAACTCTATATCACTTGATTTGTTGAAATTTTTGAGCTCAAAGTTGAATCTTTGCTCATTAAAAACAATAAAATGGCGGACCTCTTTTTCAACCAAATTTTGAGATAAAGTAAGGAAAACAACTTGGTAAAAAGCAATGGACTATCAAGTTCTTGTATCACGTCAATCTACTAGGCTTCTAGATGTTGAATCTGAAAAAACTGTTTCAATTCACTTGCTCCCTTTGGATTTCGGTCCAGTTTACATAAGCGTCGTGTGGCCCGGTTTGGAGCCATAGTATCCCCAAATCTAGTTTCACTGTCTTCTGTTTTTATATGCTGTTTTACTGTAAAAAATAAATAACAAAGTAAAACAAGTAAAGATTTCACTTATACCATTGGCTAATCGCTTGCCTTAAAATAGGTTTTCTACAAAAACTGCTGGCTCTGATGAGAAGTTGCTTAAAATTACTCTTGTGCGTTGAGCAATCAGAAGTTTTCGCAGCTGTTGCTGATGAGATAATGTATTTTATCGAAAGAAACATATTGTGCTCTAAGTGGTTGCGAAAATATATTTCTTTCTCCTGGACTCTAACGTTAACCAAGATAAATTAGCGTATGATTATGAAACATATTCGATTTTTTAACATTACAAATATATCTCACTGCTTCATTTTGGATACGCTAGAATACTTGATTCACAAAGACAAAGAGCGTGTCTCTAAATATGTCCTAATTTTGTTTGCGCTTGAATGTAAATATATTTTCTTCATTTCCATATCCCTTCTTTTCTCAATGACCAAATCTTAAATAATATTTTTACGATGAAAATCTTCGATCAGTGCCACAGCCGAATTCATGGTCCCTGTCATAATGAACCTTCTTTAGACTCATGCGGAACTACGAGGATCCTCACTACGCCTTGAAAAGTTATTTCTTTTGGCTAGAATATCCATCTGCAATTTTCCGTGCTTATCTCATGGCTCAATTCTTAACGAGATTCTTATCACACAGAAACATCGTCTTCTCTGACCACCATTGCCATTTAAAGTCAGTGCTAGCAGTTCTTCCGGTGTCTGTTTGGATCATTGGTGAGGTGCTGCATTAATTGTGGCCAGCAGTGTACATGAGAATATCAGCTCCTGGCATAATAATCTAATATACCTTAAGAACACTGTGCTAATATTGTAATTATTTATCTTAATATTAGATCTTTAAAAAATAAATTTCGATGAATTGTTAACTTACTTGTATAACACTGCAGCTGATATAATAGTTCTCACTGAAACTATTCTAAGTAAGGATGAAACTACTTTATTTAATGTTGATATATTACTACTACTATATTTAATATTCAATGCATTGTTTGTGTAGACCTATGGGTAGGGGAGGTGGCATAATACTTTATTATAAAGCAACTCATTACTTTGTTACTAATGTTAATGTTATTGACTATCCTACCGTTGAATCAACTGGCATTCTACAGGTTGCTGATTATAAACATCAGCTGTTAATTCGTTGCGTTTACCATCCTCCACATTTAAATGTACTTCAATTCATCAATGATTTTGAAAATCTTTTGAAATCTTCTTCTGAAAAACTGGCTATTGTTATTGGTAATATTAACATCAACTTAATGAGTAAAAACCTGATTAACTGTAAATATTAAAACCTACTATGCTCTTTAGAATTTATGAATTGCATTCTGGATAATACAAGGGTAGAATTGAGGAATTATGTTTCATGTCAAAGTCTCATAGATCATCTATTTTTAAAAGGTATTGTTGAAGGAGTCAATTCTGTGGGTGTTCAAACAAATATTTCTGATCACTTTATGATTGGTGCTGACATCCAACTTACTTCTAACAACAATGCCATGGTCAAGTCAGCTGAAGATTACATACCTAAGCTTAAATTAAATGAAACAGAATTAAGAAGAAAACTGTTGAACATGGATTTAAGCGAAATTAAGCTCTTAAATAGTGATATTGGTGAACTCAGCAAAACGCTTGTGAATAAATTTACCTCTGCTTATGAGTCTTAAGACCATGACTCGTGATTCACAGTATGTCTACTCATTCAAAAAAACCTTGGATGAACACTAATTTATTTAGTATAATGAAACACAGAGATTCATTACTTACAAATAGTGAAAATGCTCCATCTAATGCAGATTATAGGAAAGCTTATCTCTCTTATAGGAATGTGGTTGCCAGTAAACTTCACGAGGCTAAAAATACGTTTTATAAGAAGCAGCTTACGAGCATACGACTTAACTCCTTCAGGAATGAATGGAATATAATTAATGAAATCTTGAGTAATAAAAAACATAAGACCCTTGATGATTCTATCTTAAAGCACTTTGGTCGAAATAGAAATCCTAAACAGATAGCTGATGAATTTGGTCAATTTTTTGTTAGCAGTATTCATGACATAATCGTACCTGTCCTTATAATAGATCTACCATTAGTAGCATCTTTACTCATACGAAGCAGTGCTTTTAAATACATAAAATCACTCAGAAATCTATTTAATAAACTTATTGATAACCTTAATGATAACAAGTCTCCTGGTTTTGACAAAATAAGAGTCTAAATAAGAGTAAGATGTAAATCTTCTCAAAAACCATATCAGTCCAATCTTGATAAAGATAATTAATATGACTACCGAGTATGGTATTGCTCCTGATGTAGTCAAGGAGACCATTATCAGGCCAATATACAAAGGTAATGCACCAAATGAATTGCAGAACTATCGATCAGCCTATCTCAATATTACCTCTCTTCAATTAAATATTAGAGCGACGTGTAACAACTTGCCTCTATAAATACCTAGAAGAAAACAAATTACTATCTAGTAATCAGTTTGGCTTTAGGGAAAATTTAGATACTACTGATGCCTTTTTGAGTTTCTGTGTCTTTGTTAACACAAATCTGGATAAAAATAATCATGCTCTTGTTCTCTATTTATTTATTCTTTAGACTTCAGTTTTTTAAATCTCTCTCTCTTCTCTCCTATAGAAATTGCACTGTGCTATTTGTGTATTGGAATAATGTTCGTTCTTTTCTGTGTTTTTACACTTGAACTTTAATATATTAATATGCTAAATTTATCGCCTTATTTTGTATGTTTAAGGTATACTTTTAAATGATAAGTTTTACTTTTTCCTTCCTACTAAGATGTAGTATGTTAATCTTTCAAAAGGTGTTTTCATGTTTGTGTTATTTCATATTATTTTCATCCTTTAGAAGATGTCTAATTATGTATCCTATGGAGTTTTTTATGTAAGATATATTTTTTCTAAGAGTCGAAGTATGTTTTTTCCTTTCTTAAACTGAATATGCTCATTTTTTATTGAAAAATGGTTGTACTTCTCCACTTGATGGTGATACCAACTTAAGCATGTTAACATTGAAAAATGGTTTCATATTCAATAATAATTTTTTTTTCACTCCTACTTGACTTCCAATGGTGCATACATGTATTTTTTGTTTACATATGCTAGTCTATGAAAAAAAATTTTTTTCTTCCTTCTTCTTACATTTTTTAAATATTTTTGTCATTATTGAAGATGTCTAATTTTGTTTCTAAAGAAGTTTTTATTTTTTGTCTTTTTCTAAGGTATATTTTTTTCTTCTTTTCAAAGGTAAAATGTACTGGACTAATTTTGATTAAAGAAAAATTAGTTCAGATTTACTTATTAACTTTCTTATTTATGCTAACTTTCTTATTTTTTCATATTCCTTGTATTTCTTTTCACTTCAGCACTACTTGTTTGATGCTTATCTTTTTACGGTGAGCTCTGAGCTGTTTTCAAAATGCAATTTATAATATTTTGTATTATCATCCTTTTTTGCTATTGACGTTCTGTCGACAGACCTTAGTCTGATGGGGCTCACCTTTGTTGAATTAAACAATAATAAAAAATATTATAATAAGTTGTGACATATGAAGCAAAAATGTGGACCATGTCGGCTGCTAATGAAGAGGCTTTACGGATATTTGAACTAAAGATCTACGATAGATATATGGTCCAGCTAAAGATGGTGGAACATGGAAACAAACAGGGAAATAGAAAACAGTATCAGAGGCAAAGACATAGTGAGATTTGTGCAGAGGCTAGTTTGGCTAGGTGATGTTGAGAGAATGATCGAAGAAAGGCTGTCTAAGAAATGACTACATGAATGGGAAAAGAAGAAGACCAAGGAAATGATGGATGCAGGATTTGGGAGAAGGCTATGAGGATTGAAAGGTGGAGGGAGAAAGTGCAGGCGTCTTGAGGGAGGCCCACACCGGGCTGTAGTGCCAAGAAAGAAGAAGAGTATTTATATCATCAAATTTCAGGCATTGTTTAAGAATTGTAAATCTCTGCTAGTTCATGGATGGCTCCCAAATAGCCATGTGAGCAGAGCATTCAGCTTTAGCGGTCCTAGGTTCGATTCCTAGTGGGAGCCAGTGTGTGAAATGACCACCGCTGACATAGCAATTTTAACAATACTACTATACGAGTTCATGGAAGCAATAAGTATCTCAATTCCTAAAGCATTTCTATCCCACAAGCTCTTTATATTCAAATTCAATTTCGGTGGTAAGTTTTGGATCCCTATCACGTTATTTTCATATGATAGGGGCAGAAAAGTTATGCCATAAAAGAGATTCTGGGGTGTCCAAAACACTCCACATGAGTAACAGAGGGTTAAGTTAACGTACTTCTGTCAAGATATTTATTTATTCAAGTTTACATTGCAAGTTGACCTTCTGGCCAGGTGGCAATATTTATAAAATACTCTGTTATTATAAAAAATGGGAAGTGAAAGTGACTTGTGTGGATGTGGAATAGAGCAGTGGCTGCTGCCAATGGTATGATAGCTTTAATTTAATTATGTATGTACCTAAGGAATGGTTATTCCAAAGAAGCAATAATTTAAAATTAACATAATATGTTGATGCTTTTCCTCATAAATCTTGCTATGATATTTTAACTTAATTTCTGGATTACTTAATTAATTGTGTTTTATGCTTGTTTTTTTCTCTTCCAGTTTTACAATGCTTGGGTGAGCTTAATAGGAACCCTCCTTTGTATTGCTGTCATGTTTCTGATGTCATGGGGGACAGCATTAATCACATTGGTTGTTGTTGTCACACTTTATTTGTATGTCTCCTACAGAAAACCAGGTAATTGTTTCTATATGCTAATGGAAATGTATTGTAATCAATAACCTTCATGTTAAAAAAACAATGCAGTAAACCACAAAATATTAAAACATATTGACCTTTGTCTAGTAGCAAAGCTACATTGTCATGTGACCATCAGACTCAAATACTCAACATGTGAAGTGAATCAAAGGGGAAAGAAAAGGCACAAATGTAGTGCTTGGGACATGAGCATTCCTCACTACTCTGATCCTTATCTTCCTTTGGAAAAGAGAGAGAAAAGACATGCATTTAGTCAGTGATGTTTGTAAGTCTATTGCCCTTGAAATTTGGTTCTTTTTTAATTCTTATTATCTTCCCCATCACACTATTCTATTGCGCATTCATTACCATAAATACCTAACTTAGCTTCACTCCCTTTTCTTCTATAAACCGTGTATATAAATGCCACATCAGGGCAGAAGTGGAAGTTCAAGAAGCAGCCAAAGGCAGCACACAGTTACAGGCTGTACACAGTTCAAGACAAGGCTTTTACGTTTGCAACAGAAGTGTAGTCAAGAGGAGGGCAGTTGAGTACCACCACCTCTCACTCTTTGCTGTCTCCAGAAAGCCTTTGACCTGCCAATCTCCCCACACTCTCATCACCGGCAGCACATCAGTGAAAAATATATCATTCATTAAATTCAAAGTTCATTTATTCCTCTAAATTGCTGACACCTTTCAAAGAACCCATAAATTATTGTAATTGCATTGTCCCCTTGAAGGAGGCGAGCATTGCCCAAAGTAACAATAAATTAAGAAAGAAGGAAGTTGCATGTTCTAAGGTAAATAATGTACTAATATTTTGTGGTTTAATAAAGTAGTTTTAAAGCATGAAGATTTTAAACTGTTATCTAATACGTTGGATTTCTATTCTTTTTCATTCTATTTCAATTAGAGAGTATTATAAAAGGTTTGAAAATAATTTCCTCAGTTATCACTGTTTCGAAATATTATATTTTTTATTTCTTTTGGAATCAAAATTGTAGTAATATGTGTTTGCCATACTGCAGAAGTACACATGTAATTACTATAATTTTACTAAAATGAAGTAATCATTTTTAAGTATATAACTGGATTGAATACCTTTCTATTTGTGAAGCCCAACTTTCTCATTTGCATTCATTGCAGAAGGGGATCATCAACACAAGCACAATCATTTAATATAGCATTAAAGGCAGTGCAGGATTTGAACCTTGTTGAGGAACATGTGAAGAATTATCGGCCTTAGGGCTCCCGGATAGTCATGTGGACAGCGCGTTCGCCTTTGGTGAAAGCGGTCCCGGGTTCGATTCCCGGTGGGAGCCAATGTGCGAAATGACCTCAGCTGTCGAAGCACTTTTAACAATACTACTACAATTATCGGCCTCAAATAGTTGTGCTTACTGGGCTCCCAAGCTCCACCTCTTGTGGACTTTGCAAATCTCATAACCAAAAAATTATCCCTACTCATCTGTGGACATATTATCAAGGTAATATTTTAATATTTCCATTATTTCCCTCATTCTTCCTAAAAACTGGAATCTTTCATTCTTTCTGTGCAATAAGAAATTATTTTTCTTTTATTCATTTTCAATACCACCAGTTCATTACTCTGAATTTTTGAGGAACTAAATTATTACCCATCCTTATAGAATAATTAGGATTAATTCTTTCAATTACATATTTGGTTGTTTTGAGAAAGAAGAACTATTGTATAAGAAGTTTAATACCTGGGGATCAATTCTGTGACACTTTCAAATTTCTGTTTTTGAAAGTTTTGTGCAAAATTGTTGACATTATTGGTTCTTTCTTCAAATGGCAAGAACGATGCTTCAGAATTCAAATTTTGCCTGCAGTGATTGTATTGACATTGATTTTGGATGTTATGGATTGCACTTAAATAGTAATTGTCTTTCCCTGGGACGAGGCCAGGATATGACTATGGGGGGAGGGGTGATACTGTAAATACCTACATTTCAGCTGATGGTATATTCAAACACGCTACATGCTACTAGTTATTTATATTCTTTCAAAAAAGTAACTTTACAGGAAATGAGAGGATCTTAATTATATGGCAAAATTATTAATCTTTCCAAGTTTTTGTTTTCTTAAATTCTTGAATGAATTGGGGAGCACACATTTTGTTGATTTAGATCTAATACTTCTTTACTAACTTTTGGCCTCTGAATCCAAAAATGCCTCCAGTTTCTCTCTATCACGTCAACTTTTTAAGCTACAGGACACACTCTTTTTGCCCCAAAAGTCATACAAGATGTGCTTACTAAGGAATATAAAGGAAAAAATTACCAAGTTTACTGTTTACAGTGAATAATATTATTCATACAAAGGCTATATGTAGTTAATTTAAGTCAAATTGTGTTCATATAAGTAGTTTTGTTATTTTACCAAACAGCAATCATATAAATTAAGGTAAACATTTTCGCTTAATGCTTTTCCTGGAGTGTTCAATATGGGGACAATCTTGCCTGGTCTTCCAAAAATAGTCAACCAATAAATGTATGAATAGTATACATACATAGACCATATACATTGTATATACATCCTATCTACTCTGATACTGTGCTTCCATGATCGTCAAATCTTGATGGAATCGCTTGACCTGCCCTGCTTGCCCCTGTGTGTGCTTCTGTGATCTTAAATTTCTATTTAAGTCTTTGGCAAGGGTTTTGAATGTCAACCAAGCATTTTTTTGGAGTTTTGTCATTGTACCAGCAAAGTATTCATCATTCTTGAGCTGCCAAATTTGTGGACCGTCAAGTACACCGGCTTTTATCTTGTCAACAGACCGGCTAGAAAATGCCAAAATGATATACTTAAAGGAACAGGGATCTGCATTAATAGACAAGAAGGAAGCAGACTATTGCAAGTGTTAGAGAAATTAATGATTTGTGATCATTTTTGTCATCATTGTATATTTTGGTTGATGTATATGTGTTTAGTTTTGGTTCTGCTTTGCTTTATTCATTTGTAAGGTGCTTTGTGTTGTGTACCACCTGGCGGAGGTTGGTGGAATTTCATGTAGAAGTTTTTGAAATGTAAAGACCGGAAGTCCGGGAAGTCGTTGGTGTAGTAATAAACGTGTTCAGCAACATGCGAGTGTCTTCTTCGTTTCACTGAATCCCTGCGAATCCTGTTTCCCCTGGGAGTGATTTGGCGTTGTAGCTTCCAGAGTTGTCGCTGTGCAATGCCATCAGGTGCATGATGATTCTTGTGGGAGTGCCAGGTGCATTTTGGGCAGAGGCATTGAAGACAGCATGCCATCTGAGGAACCTGTGCCCATCCAAACCTCTGGACTTCAAGACGCCCTTGGAGGTGTGGAAGGGGAGGCCACTGAGAGAGACAGATTTCTCTTATTTGCGGGTGTTTGGGTGCCAGGCGTGGGCATGGATTCCACGACAAAGCCAAGAAGGGAAATTTGGGGCCAGAGCAGTGGAATGCATGATGCTGGGTTATGAAGATGGTGACAAGGGGTATAGACTCTGGGAGTTGAAGGGGAGGAAGGTTATTGTGGCACGAGATGTCATCTGCAGGGAGGCGATCTTTCCTATGAGGCAGCAGATGGTTGAGCAGCGCATAGTGGAGCTGGCACCAGTATTCGAGGTGCAGGAAGGAGAAGTGGATGCTGATGATGGCGAACCAGGGACTGATTATGGAGAGGCACTAGGTCCAGGGGAGGCGTCACCTAGGGAGAACGAGGAACACCAGCCATGGGAGGAGCATGATCTGGAGAGTGTTGAGGCCACAACCAATGAAGGAGCTGACCCAGCCCATGAAGGACGACCACAAAGGGGGTACCATCCTAGGGCACCATGTCACTTGCCCTGTTGCATGATTGCCATGGGAGAGCTGAAAGAGGACCATATTGATGCACCAAACACAGTAGAAGAGGCGCTGAGTGGCCCACAAGCAGAAGAGTGGAGAATAGCCATGTTAGAGGAGCTGTCGAATTTGAAGAAAATGAAAACATGGAGCCTTGTTAGAAGGTCTGAGGCGGGTAATGTAATTGGCTGCAAATGGGTATTTGCCATAAAGAGGGATATTCATGGAGTAATTATAAAATTCAAGGCAAGACTCGTGGCACAGGGGTTCAGGCAAGTTGTGGGAGTTGATTTTGAAGAGACTTTCAGTCCAGTCATGAGGAGGAGATGTATAAGGTTACTTTTTGCTATTGCTGTTGAGAAGGAGTGGGTAATACATCAAGTGGATGTAATATCAGCGTATCTGAATAGTCCTTTAGATATCCCTGTGTATATGGAACAGCCTGAAGTGCATTTTGGTGAGGGTCAATCTCATGAGTTTTTTGTTTGCAGGTTGGAAAAGAGCCTATATGGTCTCAGGCAGTCAGGAAGAAATTGGAACCATTTCCCTCACCAAATTCTTATAGATTTGAATTTTTACCAATGTAAATATGACCTATGTGTGTGTAGGAGAGAAGGGGTAATTTTAGGTATTCATGTAGATGATATGGTGATCATTGGGGAAGACATTCCAGTAAGAACATTTAAAGCTGAACTATCAGAACTCATTGAAATCAGAGACTTGGGTGAAGTGACAAAAATATTATCGCTCTCAGCAAAAAGAGAGGAAAGTGGGCTAACAGTGAACCAGAGTTTGTACATAAATGAAGTTCTGCAAGAATTTGGTATGATGGACTGTAGGGCAGTTGCAAGTCCATTGGACCAAAATGCCAAGGAGAGAGATGAAGAGGAAGTTTTTGATAACCATTTATATCGTAAAGGGATTGGTTGTCTTTTGTATATAGCTGGAGGAACAAGGCCTGATATTTCTTTTGCCACCTCAAAGTTAGCTCAGTATTGTGAAAGAGCTAGTTACAAGGATTGGCACAATGTGTTGCATGTTCTGAAATATTTAAACCATGAGTTATGAGTTACAATATGTTAAAACTGGGGAAAAGATTAAGGCATATGTTGATGCAGATTTCAACAATTCTCAAGATGGAATCTGAATAACTGGTTATGTGATCATTTTTGCAGGTGCAGCAATATCCTGGAGAAGTCATAAGCAGAGCTGCACAGGTACCTCTACTACGCACTCTGAATATATGGCATTGTATGAAGCGTGTACAGAAATGGCTTGGCTTAGATATTTTTTTGAGGAATTAGGAGTAGGAGAATTTGTGGAAAGCCAACTAGAAATTTTTGTTGATAACATGGGGGCAATTAAACTGGCTGAAGGGAGAAATGTCTCAGAGAGAACAAAGCACTTTAGGCCAAAGTTTCATTATGTGAAGGAAGTAGTGCAAGAAGGGATTATAAATTTGAAGTATGTTCAGTCATCTAATAATTTGGCTGATCTGTTGACGAAAATACTGCCAGGTGTCAGAACGAAAATGCCCTTCCTGAAGTTAGGGTTGGTGTGAAGGATTATTTTTCAACTCCAGAAATTTAGTCTAATTGTAAGTTCAATTGGATGTATGTACTTATTTTTGTAGAGTTGTGTTTTTTGAAGTTTTTTTTGTGAGTTTTTAGGAAGGGAAGATTTTTGGAGGTAGTTATTAATATTGTGTATGAATATTTGATAATTTTTTTTCCTATAGATTACCGATGATAAAAATGCTCGAGGGGAGGTGTTAGAGAAATTAATGATTTGCGATCATTTTTGTCATCATTGTATATTTTGGTTGATGTATATGTGTTTAGTTTTGGTTCTGCTTTGCTTTATTCATTTGTAAGGTGCTTTGTGTTGTGTACCACCTGGCAGAGGTTGGTGGAATTTCATGTAGAAGTTTTTGAAATGTAGAGACCGGAAGTCCGGGTAGTCGTTGGTGTAGTAATAAATGTGTTCAGCAACATGCGAGTGTCTTCTTCGTTTTACTGAATCCCTGCGAATCCTGTTTCCCCTGGGAGTAATTTGGCGTTGTAGCTTCCAGAGGAGTAAGGCTGCTAACAGTAAGGTTAACACAGATGATCCATTTGTGCATGTGATATTGCAACAAATCAATGACTTCATATTCTTCACCCAAACAAACTGCATAGCATATTTTAACTGCACCAAATAAATTTCTGTAGTGGAGGACACTTATTAAGCTCCACTTTGAGCTATCGATGAGCAATCACCATTCAGTTGCTTTAAAGGCTGAAATTCCCAACTCCACTAATAATTAATGTATGTTATCACAGTACAAAAACCCACAGTCATTCCAAAAGTATTGCAGAAATGCAACTTCTCCTTGTTGAAAGTAGGATATTTTAGCTCCTTTTACAAGCAAGTTTTTCTCATGCAGTCTTGATTATATGAGCTCTGAAGCCTTTTGGATAGTACCAAATCTCATGCCAAATTATGCAACTTATTCTGAGATGTTTGAGAACTTATTTCCTGGGTGCACTACCTTATGAGCAATTTACCCTTTACTTTTCAAAAGGTGAATATCTCAGAGTATTTAATTATAATTTTATCTTAACTATGAAGACAATGTAGGGCTATCTTGAATACTACATCGTACAGAGGGCTAGAATCGAAAAAAGCTGGACAAAAAATAAAAAATTACACCTTTTTTTAGTGCAGACTTTAAAACTTTGCCATTTTTAATAAATTCCGCCTATTACCACCAAATTATTTACCCTGATGTCAACGCATTAAAATTTTACAGAGAGTCAAAATTGACCAAAATTCACAAAAAATGTCTGTTTTTGATTTTTGCAAAATTTGCAAGCTTCAAGCCAATACTGAACCCAAATGAGCACAGTTATCGGATAAATATCAATGCAGTGTTATAACACCATTCTTTAATCTTCATAATAGTTTATTCAAGTGATTACAGTTGAATATTTGAATTATTAATTCCACAGAATGTCGGTTCTTAGTTTTAAAGCCAATTTTTACATAAAGAGATAAAATTAGCCGTGATGTAGCCAGATGTAACTTGTAACACTTAACATCAAAGCTCTATGAAGAGTAATTGAAATAAAAACCTGCTACAATTTGCATCTCTGATAAATAAACCAACTTTTCGTTGGTGATGCAGAGCCGGTGGATGGCCACCCTCCATGATCACCTCATTTTTGAAAGGATCTATGGGCGAAGGTGCTTCTATGGCCATGCAAAGTCTCAGAGTCTGTACTCAAGAAAACTATTTTCTTATTTTTGGCCAGATATTTCGATTCTAGCTCCCTGTACGCCATAAAGGGGTTAATTTGGCAAATAAAAATTTTAAAATACTACGTCGTTTTTCTTATTTTTACTAAAGCATGCTAATTTGAATTATGCCACATTTTTTAAAATTGTTTTAAGTGTGGCATTACAATTTGGGCACATACAACCAGCAAAATATTGATCAGTGGAAGAACTATCATTGCGAATTAGTTTTAACACCATGTTTGTGGCACATTTTTCAAGTGTGGAATCCAGCTAAAGACGTTCAATTGAAATTTTCAGGACACGAAAAAATGTATAAATGAATAACAATAAGCCAAAAATCTTAGTTTAACCTAACAAAATGAATGCATAAGGTGAGTGTAAAAATCAATAAATATCTAATATATGTAGACGCTTCTCCGGATATACCTTTAGGGCCGGGGTACTCAACCTTTTTTGGTGCCCAGGCACCCAAGGGCGCTTCCGAAAGCAAAGTGGGCACTGCATACCATTTCTGTCAAGGGTGATATTCTGGCCATCCTTTGGCCTGCACCAAACCACGAATGGAGGAAGCCCTTTGCTGCAACTGCGATGGTGCACATCCTGCAATGTCTTGAAAATGCACAGTCTGGATTGCCACAAAAGAGAAGAAGATGTAATCCGCACCTTCCAGCAGCCCCTTGCAGTGACTTTCCATAGGCACCCACCTTCCAGCCTGCTTCTCCACTTACCACCAATACAAGGTCGAACTCAACTCCACTGTTCGTGCCTCCCCAGGTCCAACGTCCACGAAGGAAAACGCTACATATGGATTTCCCCACCCATTCCTGGCTGTGCCAAAATAATGAAGAAACAGCAGCCAAACTCAGCATTCCACTGTGGCAAAGGCATCAAACGTCGCCTTTTCCCAGCACCGTCATCTCCTAATTCCAACAATTTGCCCTAAGCCTCTGGGACCTCCTAGCACCGTGCAATGGACCCTAAAGACACCACTAGAAGGGCACTCTCCATCCTCACATGGAATGTAGGCAGAGCTATTGTCTGGAAGATGCTGGGGCTCCTACATTTACTTGGGCAACAAAATTTTGACATCATTCTGCTGCAGGAGAAAAATTTGTCTCCACACACCCAATGGTCCACCTCTGGCTTCACAATATACTGGAAGAACAACCCGGATGGCAGCAGATCCAGCAGTGGGGGCATGGCAGTAATGGTCTCCAACATCATTGCAGCGTGGCTCCTTGACCTGCAGCTGACTTAACTCCATTCATTAGAAACCATCATCATTGTCGCTAGCACTTACCTGGGGGAGATCCAGTTCACCTCGTGCTACCTTACACCACAGTACCGCATTCCTCCTTTGGGGATGTCTTCCTACCAGTCGTACCTTCTAGACCCCTAGGTCCATGGGCTCTTCATTTCCAAACACACACAAACATTGCAAAAATACAGGCGCAAATGAGAAACAAAAGCCTATGGAGACAGGTATTCTACATACCAACATTTAAGTGAGTATCAACACTGAATGTATTTATATGTATTTAGATCCTCAAAATTTAAATTTATTTTATGTAAGTGATGCATGGAAATAGTTAACAAGTTGTGAGCATTGGCAAATTCACTGTATTTTCATAAATTTTTAAACTTTAGGGCTCAGGCTGCAGTTGTTAATATTATCCAATTTTGAAAAAAACATTGCATGCGATATCCTCATATCATTTCACAACTTTCCCGCTTACGGCAAATTTGAAACAGAAGAAAAGGTTTTTTTCATGCATCAAAACTTTTTTTCGGCCCACCCTAAAGTAGAGGTCCCAATGGAGCCAAAAATGAAATGGATTACATATTAGTAAACAAACTGTACACAGTAACTAAGCCATGAATAACTTGGTCCTAGGAAATTGAGACAAGTACCAAGAGAAAGGAAATTAATTGAAGATTCTTGTTTTAGTTATGAAATATCATTTTCAAATCTGAATTGTGAGAACTATGGAAAAATGAATTTAAATTTTGTTAAATTTCTTCGTAGTTAACAAACATTCCTCCTGGTGACCAAGGCGATTTTTCAATTCGAGCTCATGCATTTTCTCATTAGAATACCCTAGGATTTTTAACTCCATCCCAAATTAATGTAAATGTTACGCAATCACAGCATCTAGTAAATTAATACCTAAAGTTTTCCTTTGCATGCAGGAAGCTGGAGGCATTTGTGGACCACAGATGAGCCAGAAAGTGATTAACTAAACTAAAAACCATTGCACTCACGTGATTTCACTGAATTGCATAGCTAATTAAATGTTATGAGCTGTTCCTAAATGTCACCAAAATAATTCTTTAGCATCGACTTCAATCATGTTCAAGAGGGTAACAATAAATTTACCTTGGAAATACCTTCACACATTCCTGAGGTAAGGCTGACCTTGTTAACATTAAATTCAAAGATTTCATTATTGATTGAAATTAATTTAATTTAAAAATCCATAGAACTTTTCTTTCTCTCAGTAAAGGTAAATGGTTAATACAACCATATTGAAGATAGAAGCACAATTGCCATGAATTGGAAGATATTAAATAAAAGGAAGTCTCTAACAATACACATGTGCACATTTAATGTCATTGGTTCATTAACATGCTGGTGATAGGCTCTGTGATCTTGCTTTAAGGGACATAAGTTTCTCCTCAACTATATTCTCATTTTCTGACTGAAGGATGTTCGTCTTCCAATATCCCTACATTTTTGGATAAATGTTAGGTTGAGTTGTGTTCAAGAGCAGAGGTGATGCCAAGAAAGATGGTAGCTCTGGAAATTTTCCCATTAACCAAGAAGTTACCTGCTTATATGTATGTAGTCATTGGTGAGTTTTTATTATCAAACCAACAACTATAAAGCATCTTGTGATTGTTATATTAATTAAATTCTGAAGGAAATGAGCTACTTTAATAATGAAATCCTGAATTAGTCTAATGCAAGTTCCTTTTGCATTCTTAGGATAGTCGTTACGAACCTTAAATTAAACTCTTCTTGCAGATGCTATTTTATGGTACTATTATCAAGTTTAAAAAGGCAGCTGTTCAAAAGTAATGTTATGAACAATCAGTTTTTAGTGAGACTGTCATTGAAATTCATTTGGTTGGATCGGTGCATGACAGTACAGTGTTTGATAATTCCTTAATTAAAATAAAACTGGAAGAGATGATGTACGATGGTTACTTGTTGGGTGACAGTGCATATCCTTGTAAACCCTATTTATTAACGCCTGTGGGTAACCCAACCGGTGCAGCTGAGCAGTGTTATAATACATCCCATATCTGGACAAGGAACACAATTGAAAGATGTTTTGGAGTGTTGAAGAGGAGATTTCTATGCCTTTCCCATGGGATGAGATTGAAGTTAAGAACAGCAGTTGCTGTAATAATTGCAGCAATTGTCCTTCACAACATTGCAATTCCGGAAAGTGATGCAGAACTCGATGATATTGAGGAGATGGAAGGAGATGAACCTCCTCATCCTGCTTTTAACTTGGAGGAGGAGATTCATGGAGTTGCTGTTAGAACTGGGATCATCAATACACATTTTAGGTTAGTGGGAAAAGGAATTATTAGAAATGAAACATTGAAGTTCACTTATTATTTATTACCAAGGTGATTCTTTTTTATATCTAAATCAATCTTTGAACATTCTAATTCATTTTCTGTCTTCTGTAATTGTTTCCTTTTAATCTGTAGTTCAATTTCCAAAATCTCCATTCTTTTATTGTGCATCTCTTGATCAAAATCATTCTTCAACCTCTTTCTTTGTCCAACATGCTGTGTAAGTTCCCTCAAAGAATTTTTTTGGCCATTCCTTCTTTTACCTGCAGGAGATGAGTGCTTTTCAACACAAGAGAGATCCAATTTCTGCCCTGCATCTACCTGCTTGATTTGTTGATCATTGTCCATTGTTATTGAGGTACTTGGCTGAGGCTGGTCCGGTGTGTCCTCAACCACTTCCACAGGGGTGATTTATATGCAGATTTCATTTGCTGTTGCATCTGCAATGAATCAATTACATCTTAATGAAAAGGTACTTTGTAACTTTAATTGCTGCACATTCACTCAAGTGTTATCCATGTAAATTGAAAGCAGTATGAAAATTTATCTTTCTTCATAATTCTCCTAGCTTAAAAAAGAATATGAATATAAAATCAACTTTGAAAATCTTAAAATAGCTCCCAAACAGGCATATGTGTAGTGTTGTTGACAAATTTACAATAGTCCTTGCTCCACTCCTTAACTCTTTATTTCGATATAATGTAAAATGTTATATGTATACATATATTAAATATAAATTAAATCTTGAGTTGAGATAAAGTATTAAATCTTATTATTAAATCTTGAGTTGAGAAAGGATTACCTCTTTCTAATATCTTTTTTTGACACCACATTTTCATGATTAAATTGCTTTGACCTATATCAACTTGAACTGAGCAACAATTAAGGAAAACCTACGTAAAGTTTTATAAAACATGAAATACCTAGTATTTAATGGGAATTAGAACTTTCTAAGTTACTTTCTGAAGCTGTGGTAGAAGAAATTGCCTATCATCTCAACTGTCACAAAGAATTTGAGTAACGTTATGACATGGAACCCAGTCTTATTTACATAGCTTTAATCCATTATAAAAAAACCTACCTTCAGGAATATCTCTATATAAAGGTGCTGATGAATTGTATGGGTTTCTCAGAGGAATGAATTGCTCCTTTATCATTGACTGGATTTTCTCCCCAGCAACATCTAGAGCAGGTTGGTGGACTCCTCCCCCAGTTTTATAAATCCCTGCCTAAATAGTCAACAAACCCAGTATTAAATCTCGAGTTGAGAAAGGATTACCTCCTTCTAGAGAGGTTCTTCTGGTGATTGTGATGAAGCTGAAACCAGTACTTCACAAATAAATTGCCGTGGAAAAAGTATTCAAAAGTAAAAGTAAAAATAGTAAAAGTAAAAATAGTAAAAGACTTTGTGAAACGTGCGGATGCTTGCATTTGCACGTTTCTTGCAACCGCCTGATCTCCTTGCGAGGGGATGGCCCCCTTGCTCTCCAGATTTAACTCCTGTGGGAGTACCTAAAGGCTGAGGTTTTCAAAGGTCACCCTCGAACTGTCAAAGACCTAAAGGAGGCAATTGAGGATGTTATCGCGACAATTCTGCAAGTTATGCTGAGTATGGGTTATGATGTGTATGAAAACTTCTTCGAACAACTCAACATGTATATTGCTCGCCAAGGAAATATTACTTAGACAATCTTATTTTCAAAACTTGATTTAAAAAATGGCATTGTATGCTCTGTTCAGAAATTAAACTTTTCTACTGTTATCTTGAACCATTTTTTTTCCATTAACCCCCAGAATCAGGGACTCCATTATGCCCTACCCTGTATGATTAAAAAAATAAAATATTAAAGACAACATCAAAATACCATTTCAAACAAAAAAAGGCGTTGCAATTTTTTACATTTTAGGTTGCTTTGAGTGGATTTTTTTGCAACTCATTGACTTAAATTAAAATTATATAGATACACACCTTATGTGCTAAAAAAATGTTTCCAGATTATGGCAACTTTGGTAAGATTAAAAATTTTTGCTTTCATAAACATGTACCTTTGATGTAAGCTAATGTGAGAGATCTTGGATTCCCTATTTTTGAAAGAAGATTACGTTATTAAACCTACATCTGTTTTCTTGTTTGAGAGTCAACAGGCACATCAGCTAGTCAAAAATAAATGAAATATAGAGTTATAATCAGTTAAAAAAGAAAAACCAAAAAAGAATAAAAACAGATGTATACTTTTTTCACAGTAATTTATTTGAGAAGTACTGGTTTCAGCTTCATCACAATCACCAGAAGAACACACAGAATTGTTCTGTGAACTTGATGATTGCAATGTAGCTGATCCCTGTAGTTCTCAAATAAGTTGCTGTGGAAAAACTATACCACTGTTTTCCACTATAAAGAAGAACAGTTGACAAAACACTGTGTTTATCCGATTCCAAAACTTTTGATGTCAACTCCTAAAATTGAATGAATATTCTAAAGGAGAAATAGCTCTTCAAGTTCGAAGAAGATTTTTAATGAAGGAGCAAGTTCTAGCACCTATTGATAAAAAAGTTGTGTTATTCAAATCTAAATGCAATATTTGCAGTTACTGCCAAAATAATTCAAAATTCCTTACTCTTCTTTGTTGCAAACTGCAGGACATCAAATGACTGCAATGCATTGAAAGAAAGAGCTTTCAAACAGTTGAGAAAAACCCAGTTTATGTCTTCTTAAGAAAAATTCCCAAGGAAAAACGGACTTGAAAAAAGTCTGACAGGGCCGGGAATCGAACCCGGGATCTTCCTCTTCTTAAGAAGTCAATCGGCATCAAGATGTGCACTGCATGACCTCTTAAAGAGCTCAAATTGTTTTGATCAAACTTATTTATGTCCATTTTTCTTAGATTGGTTGTGAGCAGACAATGAAAACGCTATTGTGTATGAGCTTTAAGTCATTTGTAAGAGATGCTAATTTTTGACTAGATTTGAGAAAGATTTTGACTATATAGATTTTGCTCTGCTTATATTAATTCATAATTATGTTGGATTAATTAACTTGGAGTTATTATATTTCCTTATGTTCTCATCTTTAGAATAGTTTATCTTTCATTCTTTTGCAGGATTGACTCTTCTATTACCTTCCATTTTAACAACACATTCTCAATTTGCTGGTAGCAAGTTACGCATATTCTCCTTGGCAAATAAAAAGAATGAATTAGAGAGGGACCAAAGAAAGTGAGTTTGATGTTACAATGCATCTCCCTTTTTATTCCTTTCGTCTATGTTTCTCTCATGAGTGATTATTTCCTTTGTTTGCAGCATGGCAGCTTTACTTTCAAAATTCAGAATTGATTATAGTGATGTGATAGTTATTCCTGATGTAACGAAGAAGGCTAAGGAGGAGACTAAAAAAGAATTTGAATCCTTAATTGAACCCTTTAGGATAAAATGCAGTGATGCTGGAGATCATAAAGGTAGGATTTTGAATAGTTTTGTGGAATTTCCTATGGCTTGTATGATTTATTGTGCTGATTTTATTTCAATATTTGTCTAGTGTTAGAGAGTTGTTTCATCTCAATCTTGTTTTAGATGTCATAATCAATGTTAATCATTACCCTAGTAAATGAATGGGTGGTAGTAAATAGTATGATTGTAAACTATTAGGAAGGGAGCTTTATTTGCAAAAAGCAATATTTGCTAAATATTAATATGTTATTCTATTATGGTAACAATATTCTATAATTGTGAATTTGAAAAATAAATATATCATCAAATGGGATTATTCCATTAAACAGAATGGGCTTTTTCATACAGTTAAACCCTGATTTAATGTATCTGCATTTAGTAAATATATTTCTTGGTCCCGCCCGAGTTTGTATACAAACAATGTATTATTTTCCCATATTTAGTGAATCTAATTTTAATGAATAACCAACATCTAGTAAAAATAAGCTACTCCTTAGAAAAATAAATCCTCATTAATTAATTAATTTATTTATTCAACGGGATGTACCCTTTTGTTACAAAAAATGTCACAGCACCAATATCACATAGCAGAATTTAAAAGTTTAAAATACAATAAACAATAGGATTTTATAAGTATGAAATATCACAAATATGGAAGTTAATATCACAAATTATTTGATTTTAAGCATAAATATCACTATCATCATTATAAATATTAAAATTTACGTATAAGATGCTACAAGTAATAAACATAAACAGCATTTGTGAAGAGAATAATTATTAAAAGCTTATATGAAAAATAATAGAAACAGAATGCCAAATTAATTTTCACATATATGATATAAAATATAAAAAAATACATATGAATGATACAATAACATATTTTATGTATTATTTACAGTGAGTGATGAATAATTCTTTTCTAAAATTATGTTTAGTATTCAATGGAGCTTAAATTTTTAATTGTATGTAAACTAGTGAGGAATATGTCTATATTTTTAAGGTGAGTATTTGCTAATCGATGTAGCCTATTGAGAGGTGCATTATAAGAGTAATTAGTTTTCGAAACAGGTATGGCAAATAGGTCTTGACCTCTAGTAACATGGGATGGCACACGGAGTTTAATATGTTCCAAAATTGATGGACAGTCTATTATATTTTGGAGTAGGTAGTGCAAAAATTTTAAGTCAGATAATATACTAATATTGTATATATACTATATTGGCTAATAAATGTTAACAAGTCGTGTCTGAATGTTGACTAGAAAATGAAAATTGCTCTTTTAGACTAAATGTGATAATCCTAATGAAAATTAGGAAATTTTCAGTAAACTTAAAATATTCAAGGGATATTGGAAATGACAAATTTTGTAGTAAAATTTCTGATAAAAAACAAGTATCAAATTATTGAAATTCATTGCAATCATCATCATAAGGGTGGTAGTAAATAGTATGGTTATAAATTATTAGGAAGGGAGCTTTATTTGCAAAAAGCCTTATTTGCTTGCCCGGAATCAGATCCTGTATGCCACTGCCATTCCCCTGTCCATAGCCTTGGTCTCTCTATAATTCTTAATTTTCACCTCATCCACCATCTTTATTCTTCCTATCTTATTCCTTCCCTCCACTCCGCCTTCCAATGCCACTTTCAGTATGCTATTCTCTCTAATTATGTGGCCCAACCAGTTAGCTTTCCTTTTTCTTGCTTCCTTCATCATCCTTCTTTCTTCTTTCACTTTTCTTAAGATCTCGTTTCTCACCATATCCACCCATCTCAACTTCTCCATCTTTCTCCACACCCACATTTCAAACGCCTCAATTCTCTTTCTTTCCTCAACGTCCATGCCTCACATCCATACATTGCTATGCTCCATACATAACGCTTTGCCAGCCTTTTTCCCAGCTCTAGATCTAGGTTCTTACAGCATAGCAAGTTTCTCTTTTGGCTGAAGGCCTCTTTTGCCATTGCTATTCTTGCTTTTATTTCTGCAACACTTCTCCAATCATCTGTTATCGTAGTTCCTAGGTACCTGTGGCTTTTAACTTTTTCTATTATGCCTTCATTTATTCTCACATTTGTATGATCTTCACAGTTTACTAGCATCACCTTTGTCTTTCCCATGTTTATCTTCATTCCGTATTCCTTCATCCCTTCTTCCAGAACCTTTAGCAGCCTTTGCAGTGCTTGCATGTCATCAGCCAAGATTTCTATATCATCTGCAAATCTTATATTTCTCATTTTCCTCCCTCCAATACTAACTCTTTCCTCTCTCTCATCAAATACTTTTTGTATCATTTCCTCTGTGTATATATCAAACAAGGTCGGTGACAGACAGGATCCCTGCCTTCCTCCTCTACCAAGATCCACCCATTTTGTCAAATCCTCATTTATTTATAAAGCAGGTTTTTGCTTAATATACAATTCTCTAATAAGTTTTATTTCCTTTCATACCGACCCATTTTCCTTTAGAATTCCCAACATTTTCTCCCATTTAACCCGATCAAAAGCCTTTTCCAAATCAATAAAACGTAGAGCTATTCCTTTTCCTCTCTCTATATACCTTTCTCCAACCATTCTTAGCAAGCCAATGGCGTCCCTTGTTCCTTTTCTGAAGCCAAACTGTTCCTCTCCTGCATTTTCTTCCATTGTACTTATTAATCTCCTGTTCAATACTCTGAACATTATTTTGGCTGCACTTGAAATTAGACTTACAGTTCTATGTTTGATGCATTTCCTTGTGTCTGCCTTCTTAGGAATTGGTAACGTCACTGTTCTAACAAATTCTTCAGGCCTTTCACCAGTATGGTATACATATTTTGTTACACAATTTAACAATTTCCCTCGTACCAATTTCATTCAAGCATATGAAAAATTCAATGGGAATCTCATCCATTCCTGTTGTCTTCCCTTTCTTCATTTCTTCAATTGCTTTTTCTACTTCCCTCTCCAACACTGATGAACCTTTATCTTCTGGAGACACCACTTCTTCCACCTCCAACTTTAAATCCTCTGGTTTCTCCACTGAGTAATACAGTTCTTCCAAATATTCTGTCCATCTTTCTGCTACTTCTTTTCTATCGTGCATTATTCTACCATCTTTACTCTCAATTTCTCTCATTTTACTCTTCCTTTTCCTGCTACCAGTTGTTACTGCCCTTACTTTCCTATACACAAGATCCTTTCTTCTCTAGGTTCTCTATGTAATCACATGCTTCCGCCAGCCACTTCTCTCTTGCCTTTTTAGATTCTCTCTTCAGTTCATTATTTAACTTTTCATACATTGTTCTTTCTTGTTCACCTATCTTGTTTTTATACTTCTTCCATCTTTTTCAACATCTCTTCTGTTACCCACAGCTTCTTTGTTCTAATTCCTTTAAAGTATCCTATTTCCTTTTCTGCTACATTTCCTATAGCATTTTTTACCCTCTCCCAAATTTCTTTACTTCTTTCCTGTTCTTTTTGACCTTCTGTAATTGCTTTAGACAGTTTTTCTCCTATCCCTTCTTTACCCATATCCTCCATTTTTTTCAACTTCCATTTCTTTACTACTTTGGCTTTTTCTACCCTCTTTAATGTCAGATTGATTTCCATCCTTATTAGGACATGGTCACTATTAATATCAGCACCTGGTAACCCGGTTGTATCCTGCATTTCTATATATTTCTTCTATTAAGAAGTAATCTATCTGATAATGATCTTGTGCCAGCGAAATCCATGTATATCTCCCCCTTTTATGATTTTTGTGCCATGTATTAGCTATAAACAATTATTTCTCTCTGCAGAATTCCATTAATCTTTCACCTCTTTCATTTCTTACTCCTAAACCATATTTTGTCCTCTTCCCCTTCTCCAACTACAGCATTCCAATTTCCCATAAGCTCTCTAAAGCAACCCTTCTCATCTTCTAATACATCCTCAATCTTCTCATACATCCCATCTATATCTTCTTCTTCATAATCTGATGCAAGCATATACACTTGCATAATGACTAGATCCTTTGGTAACATTCCAATCCTCACAGCTATTAATCTATCATCAACATATGTTACCTTTTGTACCCTTTCTGCTACTTCTTTTCTCATGATTATTTCCTCTCCATTTTCCCCCTCTTAGCTCCAGCATAGAATATTGTCATAATAATACTCCATCACTCTTTATTTCTCCTTGTCCATCCTACGTCACCTCGCTCAGTCCTATGGCATCCATCTTCATCTCTCTTTTAACACTTTCAATGCTACGAGATTCAAGCCAAAACTTACCACTTGGCTGAAAATGGATTTCTCGTTTTTCATAAACAGAAAGACCTTTTATAACTTCTTTTTTTTTTATTTTTTCAAAAAAAATTAAATTTTGGTGTGAAAATTAAAAAATTAGTTATGACCGCCTCAGGCTGTCATCAGCCATGGCAAATGCTCACACCTGATATATAGACTACCGCACATTACACAATTTGTAACTTCGTCCGGTCCGGTTAATGATTTCTGCATCTAAATTTAAAGAATACATGAAAATTTGAGGACAATTATCAAAACTAATGTTAAATTAGTTTTTATTACTTACAAGAATAGGTTCAGAAATTAAAAGGTATGTATTATTCTTATATATAAACTTTTAATTAAAACATTTTATAGAACGGTTTATCTATTTGTAATATTTCAAGCATTATTGTACGAGGACTATCTTCTAGGGACCAATTAAACAAAGCAAAGTAAAGCAATAAGTATAATTTATTTATAATTTATAAAAGTTACAATCATATTTCACGAATACAAAGTAAAAAACTTGTTTCATCAATTTATAACTAACACAATGTAAAAAAAGTCTGAAAATCAGTAAAAACCTGAAAAATACACAATAATTAAAAATACTATTCAAGAGAATTCATCCTGTAATATCATAAATTTGGGTTTATATCGTGATATATAAGGAAGCAAGGCTCCAGGCACAATCCTGGTTCATCAGGACAATCTCGGCAATACAAAGTTGTTTTCCTTACCACATTTTTTTATAACACTCGCTACATCTCTTTTGTTGCCTCTTATTAGCGCCATCTTTAATAAAAGGGAGATATTTTGGGAAATGTAAGAACTTCTCGGGAATAGATTTTGTGGAGGTGAGAGGTTCTTTATGATACATTAACTCTCCTATCACTTCTAGTCTAAAGTCGCTCAAAGTTTTCTTCTTCCCTGAAAAACTATTAAACAACTTAAAACTGTTTACCATCATTATTTGAAAAAAATGGATGGCCAATTTTTTATAGTATTTCAGTGTCTTCCTGCCACAAGGATAGTAGGCCATCATTTGGTTTACATTATCCACACCTCCCTTGTACTTATTATATTCGGCTATCATTTTGGGCTTTTCCCTTACTGTGCCTCTCTTGGATTTTACCGCTGAAAATTCTTCTCCATGTTTCGAATTAATCATTAGTATGTCTCTTTTGTCTTTCCACTTTAATACACATATGCCATCACCACTTCATCTGCTGATGTATTCATTTTTCTTCAATTTTTTTTCTATAACATCTTTGGGATTTAATTTTCTATTTTTTCTCAGTGTTCCCGTGCAGTATAGCTTAGCTTGCTTCAATTGACGAATCAGGTTGACGCTATTGAAAAAATTGTCCATGTAGACTGAATGGCCTGACTCATAACATTTTTCCAGCAATTTTTTTACCACACAATCGACGTGTCCTACTCCTCCTACTACTGAATCACCAGCCCCGGCGTACACAATTTGCCGCATCATAATCCCTGAAGTCTCTGCCAGCATGTACACTTTAATCCCATACTTATGATGCTTCCCTTTCAAATATTGCTTAAAAAGCAATCCACCCCTCCATAGAATCATAGACTCGTCAATAGACAGTTCACTATTAGGAGAATATATAGCACTCATATTCTCTTCAAAAATATTTAGAAAGGGACGAATTTTATATAGTCTGTCCAAAGGAACTGGCTCGTCATCTTCGGGATTTTCGGAAAAATGCAATGCCTGCAAAATCAGCAGAAATCTATCCCTACTCATATGATTAGAAAAAAAGGGATGTTAAAGAACATATCCTTTCTCCAATAATCGGAAAGGTAATTTATGCGTATTGTCCCAGTATTAAACAGCGCTCCCAAGAAAACCTTAAATTCCTCCACGGTCACATCTTTCCAGGTTTTTATTCTAGCATGCAACAGGCTGCATTCCTCACTCAACTTCCTGGCATACTTATTAGTCTCCTCTACTATGTGCAGCATTAATTTAGTGCAAAACACTAACTGGAAGAAATGGATAGAGCCCTTCTGGCTGAACTTTGAGCCCTGGCGATCCCTCGAACGGAATATCTACAATTTGAGGCCTTTTCTCAGACCATTCGACAGGAAGGACACCCAGATGTTTTGAAGTGGAGGGTCCCGGCAGTAAAGTTGGAGAGGGCACGTGCGAGTGGGTGGAGTCAGCCTCACGCCGCTTTTCTGCAAACATAAGGACGTCATCCTCATCCCTGTCCTCCCTTTCTGAGGCCTCTTCCATCTCGGTATCCATTACCCACGACTCATCTGACGAACTGTCGATTTCAGCATTCAGATAGAATTTCTGGAATATCTTCCTCCAGAACCCAAGGGGTATCGGATTTGGGATCGCTTATCCATTTCCTTTTGGTTCCTGAAAGAAATTAAAACGATTAGAGAATTTATAAGACATTGCGGATCCAAAACTGAGTTAAAAAATATATTGCAGCTTAAAATAATATCAAATTAATTTTTACCTGTTGAAGTTGATGGCCCTTCATCATCCTGTGCTGATGGATGAGTAAGTGGTGTTTCTCTACTCGTCTCTAAAATATGACAAACTTATATCAATCCAGGGGAAATGCATCCATAAATGTAATAATTGTTTACTGTACATATTTAAATCATAAAAATATAAACTTGAGATCAGCCTATTTCCTCGTTACGAAAGAAAACTAATCCATGAAAATTTTTACGAGGGGATGTGCGCCCACAAAATTTGAGAGTTAACGTTTTTTATTATTTGGAAGGAGTAAATCCTTAAAAATTTGCAGAATAAGGGCAAAACACCGTCAGCAAGCAAGCCCGTCATCTCTGGATTCCTTACAGAGCGTTGGTTTAAGAGTTTTAGATTTTCATTCTCAAATTAAGTAATTGCTAGGAAAACAATGCATGATATAGCGTTACGCCGTACTATACACACACACACACATATATTTCCATAGTGAAAAATGCTACTGGTAATGGTGATTCTCATGTATGCAAATTTAATTTGAAAGACACGGTCAGAATCAGATTTGATTTAGGTATGCATATAATTATACAATTGAAATAAATAATGCGCAAATATTGTTGAAACATTATCTCAATAAAATAAATTTTATTTGATACTAGTTAGCTTCATGCGTGACGTGTCTTAATTTCAATTTTTTAATAAATCTGCAACATTTAAATATGGATGATTTAACATAGAACTTGTCAGTTTCCTTATTCTTTTGATAAATACTAACCAGTATAGAATTCTGAGCTAAGAATATTAGCAAAATTCCGAATGATTACGAATTCGATTCCATTGAACATTATACAGTTCTTGAGAATCACACAAACTTTAAAATCCCTGCTATATAATCAAGTTTGCGCTAAAAGTCTGTCCCTCAAATATCTTCTTCTTTCTCGACGTAACATTACTTCGTCATCACCACACACGAAAGTAGAAATTTCTTATTTTACGACATTATTAAGATTCTTTATTTAATTTATCTTTGTTTGGTGCTTTTCTTGAATTCGTTGGAACATTATTTCCAATTATATTCTTTAAAAGTATCAAAGCCTGCAAGGTAAAAAAACGAACTTAACGTGCATTCCTTATGGAAACGTATGATGCAGTCCTGGGTTTAATCCCAAGTCTACATAGAGATGATTATAGTTTTTGTGGGGATTTCAGATTATTAGAAATACAATGCAAATATTTCCTGAGATAGCGAGGGGAAGACGGGGGATAAGATTATTCGATGATATCGCCAAGAGTAACCGTGCATTCAGCAATCAATTTGGTTAAAACAAAATATTTTAAATAAGACCAATGAAATTAAAACAAAGAATACTTACTAGCAAAGGTTTGATCCGTAGCAGAACTGCTCCCTTTCTGCTTCTTCCCCATTCCAAGTAATTAATAATTACTCTTGAAGAACACGAAAAGCTAAAAAAATCACATTGCCAATGAAGCTCCATCATTTGTTAAAAAAAAGACGCATTTGACAAACATTTAAAATGTACGAATCAAAGGGTATATATCATTGAAAACCGTTTAAAGAGAATAAAATATTTAATCGAAACTAAATAAACAAAAATTCGTAGATATTTACCAGATGATGAAGAAAGAATGGGCTGCCGAGAGAATCCTCAATCAAAGCAAAAAACGCACAAAACCAGGAATGAAGCACACAGTTTGAACGCAAGACTGTTACTGAGGGCTGGTAGGAAAAACTACGGCGCTTAAATGTGGTTGGTCATAAAAACTGCCTAAAGTCTTTGAAGGAGCGCTTGGGAGGCGGCCATCCGCCCAGCGTACTAGGCGTCCATGACCGCCTGAGGCAGTTGGCATGGAAGGTGTTAATGTTCTCCATCTTTCCGCACTTCAACATTGACCTCACATTCCATATTCCCACTCTCAATCTTTTTCGATGTTTCTCCTCTTGTTGATTCCCCTGGAGATCCGACTGGGAAGCTATTTTAGCTCTGGAACAATTGACAAAATAAGCCGGCATCATGACGTAGTTCTAGGAGATATCCTTTGGATCTTTAATCCGTTGCCTTCTGTTCATTGCAATACCATGATAATATGACTATGTTGTGCTTCCCCCTCTCCAAAGCAATGCACTGGGTGGGTCAAAATTGATTGTTGCATGAACTGCATACATTGTCATCAATTTTGACGAAGTATAAGCAAATATAAATAATAACAGCATGGATGATAATAATAGATAAAATATTTGTTGACTTCTAGTTTTTGTACTATGTGTTGAAATAGAAACATGTAAGCTGTCATGTAAACATATGAGGTTTGTTAAAAAAATATTGGGAATTTTCATTTTTTGGAAAGAATTTTATTCATTTGTCTAAATCAATATTATCCCCTTGTGATAGTATTTCCTGGACTTTTTCCAATTGCCGAAATACATCTGGAACTTGTTCTTTGGGGTAGCCCCTCTCTCAGTGATTCATTTTTAATCTCATCTATGCTTGAAGAATAATGTTCCTTTAAGGCTCTCTTTATTTTTGGGTACAGAAAAAATCACACTGAGCCTATCTGGCAAACATGGAGACTGGGATATCGTTACAGTGTTGCGTTTAGTAACAAAAAATCATGAACTAGCATTGAAGTCTGAGCAGTATACAGTAGAATTCTGTTATAACGAGAGCTCATAAAAATCAGGAAAATACTCGTTATAACGCATACTCGTTATAGCCGATTTCTAACACTAAGTCCCTCCTCTTGAATCCAAGAGCAGCGAGTGCGGCAGAATGGAACTGTATGGTTTATAATCCCTACGCTAATGATTCATAATGAGCAAAAATAGTACGTTCGCATCAAAAATACCGTATTTACTCGAAAATAAAGCAAACACTTTTGAGTCTTTTTTTTTGCCTCAAAAATTGGGGTGCATGATAGAATCAATGGCAAATTAGGTTCGGGTACAATACTACTCGTTGGCATGTCCCGTAGCATGGGCAGGCCGCATCCTAGGCTCAACCTAATTCCATATAACTCATCAAACGTACCACTAATCCGCTTTCAAAGTTTGGACTCTATGTGGAACATGCAAAATCACAAAATTCCCATTATTTTTTTAACACACCTAGTATTACTCCGATCCAGATGATGTAACGCTGATGTTTTCTCTTTACCTTATATTTATCCAAGGGTAATACTCCTTGTCTATGATGACTGTGTAATCCTAGTGGCTGTCAAAAGAAAAAAATGTGAAACCATCCCCATATAATGAAATGTAGAAGATATTGATGGAATGGTTTCAGGGAATTAGATCCACAAATCTTCACGTCAATAGTGTTCTATTATGGGAGAAAGCAATGGTGGTTGCTAATAGGCTTGGAATAGCAGAAAATGCAAGGATAGCTGAGGATTACCAAAAGAGACATTGATGATTTATTTAGAAGGCTATCAGCCAAAAGAGATTTTCAATGCTGATGCGTTTATTTCAACCTCCTCCCTTATAAAACTTAAGCTACCAGAAGAGACAACTGCCATGGTGCCAAGAAAATTAACTGTTCTTTTATGTGTAAATTCAGATTATAGCATAAAATTAAAACCTTTTACTATAGGTAAATTTTCCAAGCCAAGGTCTTTTTAAATGTGCAGATATTGCTATGTAAATATACCTACAGAAAAAATTCCTTGATGACAGCATCCTAATTAAAAACTTTCTTTGAATCATTTGATGCAAAGGCAAGTGATGTAAATAGAAAAATTATTCTATTTATTGCTAAATGTTCTTTTCACCCACCAGATTTTCTTTGCACTATTTAAGTGGATTTCCTTATACCGAATTGGGGCAGTCATCTGCAGCCTAGTGGCTGCAGATGGCTCATTAATTAAGCTCTAATTAAAGAAATCATTCATTCCATGAAAGACAAGTACAAGAATGCTCTGGTGTGGAAAGCAATATCTTACATTGAGATGAATAAACATTTGAAACAGAATCTTCTTCAGCTTGTGTGTATGGTAACATCTACATGGAATTCAGTGACAGCTTAGACAATATCAGATTATTTTGTTAAGACTGGTTTCAGTTGTAATATGCAGATGAGATTGACCATGAAAATTGCACCAGATATGCCGGTGTATAAGTCCTTTGAAGTACCTTTGAAGCCTAAAAAATCTCTCAAAACCCATGGGTCGACTTATACGCTGAACATAAAATTTAACCCTTTACCACCGAGGGGTAAATGCCTGTTAGCACTTGTTGTGCACAAACTCTTGCAACTCACCACAATTATTTCTTACCGAAACTAAAATTTGGCATGTTTAATTAATGTAGATATCAAATAAAACAAATCAATTTCATCACGAAATACAATTGGGGCTGAAAGTATGTTATGTTATGACATGTTTTCATAATAAAAGAGTTGAATTAATAAACCATTTTAATATCTTTAAAACAAATTTGATGTATATTTATTCTTCTTAAATTATATTCATTTCTTCACATGTATTTTTATTTTACAAAAATTTAATGTATATTTTGATGTTTTCTTTTTTCAAATGAAGATCAATAAGCCCATCATAGTTTCTTTTTGTTTATATAATTGTTATGATTCGTCTTAGCGTTAGGAGTTACTGGAAGTTGTTTTAGCAGTGTTGTGATTTGATATTACCATTATTTCTGTATTAAATTTTTAATACTATTGTGTTTCTGTTTCGTAATGCATTTTCATTTGTATAGCGTGAGTGATACCAACGAAAGAAACTTGTGTAATAATTAAGCAGAGGCGAGAAGTTGACATGGCAGCTGAAAGAAACAAGTCCAGCATCTTAATTTTTGGGTTGACTTATACATTGAACATAGGCTAAAACCTGAAATTCAACTCAAAATTTTAGAGGTCGACTTATACGCCAGCATATGCAGTTTATGTACATATCTGTTGTCACATATTTCATGTACATATGAATTTTGGAAAGTTTTTTCGATCTGATGATCTTGAGGACACTGGTCCTTCAGAAGATGAAATTTGTGATGCCTAAGTCATAGGAGAAGAATATTCAACAAAGAAATTGTACATTAAGAACATATTGTACATAGATCAATACCTATACTCGGTGAAGCAGTTGAATCTCTTGAAGTAGTGAGAGATGACTTATTTATTTAACTTATTTTAAAGTAAACAGTACTGCAATTTAAAATTAAATTTTCTGGAGTGATATATTCTGAATGGTCTTGTAAGAGAAAGAAGTTAAATTTGCAAGAATATTTTAAGAATTGAAACTCATTATATCTATGCATACCAATATCCTTGAATATTCATTAAGTAGAAATTCAAATATATTTTGATTAAAATTGTGTAATGAAGCTTTTTATAGGAGAAATTACAAATCTTTTAGAGAAATTTAAAAAATATCAGTTGTGGCCATAAGAATGATTAATTTTAGAAATTTTAATTTTTACTGGCAAAATATTTTGTTTTTCATTTGGAAGTTACTTATGAATCTTTATTTTAATTTTGCAACATATTTGATTGCATACATAATGAGTTCTATCAGTCCCTTTCTGTTATTTTTTAATAAATCAATGAACAAAATCAATCAGATACACATGGATGTAACTCATACCTGAAAACCCACATTTAGTGATAAAATGGACTGATCCCCAGTGATTTGTTAAATAGCAGTTTTACTGTAATAAAGAAATATTGAAAAAGAAGATATGCTTCATTAATTTAATTTAGGAAAGAGCTTTATTTGTTTTAAAGTTCATTAATATTCTATGATTAAGTCTTATCTATTTCATTTAAGGATAGATATAGAGTTAATCATATTACTTTGATTAAGATGTATCCATTTAATAACAATTCTTTTGATCCTCAGATGGCCTTTATATCAAGGACTCAGAATTACTTGCATTAAAAGAGAAAACTAACCGTCACATGAGGTTAAGGGAATTATTACTGGAACATTCAACTGATGCTAATTTTGTAGTAATGTGAGTATTCCACAAATTCTCTGTTCATTTCCATTAATATTATTCCACAAATAATAATATAATATTTCTTAGTTCTCAGAAGTATTTTTCCCTAAATGAATGTATAACATACCACTGGTTTAGAAAATGAAACTTTTTTCTATTACATAAAGTAAAATACCTGATAATAGTAGAAAGGTTTACACTGAATTCAGCTATGTAAATGATTTTTACCAATTAGCCTAAGATTTTCCAGGAAATTTGGAAAATCTCAAAAATTCCAGATTTTCCAATATTCATCAGTTATTTTTTGAAAAACATGCATTGATCCTATCCTAATTATTGTGTAACAATGACTCAAAATTCAAGAAATCAAGATACTGACCATGATTTAAGCTTTGGAAGCTGATGAAATTTTTGCTTCTATATGGTCAGGAGATAAAAAAATTTTAAAAACCAATTTTTTCAAAAAATTTGGGTTTTTGTCTTCGTAACCACTGTGAATGTGCAGTTGTTAGCTTTAAATACCATTTTATAATAAAAATTAACTTGTATGACGAAGTGTGCAGAAGAACATTCCTCACCTATACAATGTGTTGCACTACCTATTATTTCATTTTCCTATACCTAGTTTCTATTTCCATTCATGAAAGGTCATAAAGGTGTCACTGTGATAAAGAAATGAATCGTATAAAAGTAAGTTCAATTCAAGAAAAGATTTCCTTCCCAATTTTCTGTATAACTTTGTATATCTTTTACGTTACTGTGTAATGTAAAAGCATTTCTTCACAAAGAGAGTTGATGGCCATTTTTTGCAATCTCAGAGTAAATTTACCACAAATATAACCAAAAGAATCAGCTCTATTTACACAAGTTTGAGGCATGTTTTTCTTTTGAATTAAGATTTCACAAACCGAGATGAATTTCTCAATTCTGTACACAAATCACTATATAATTATATTTTTAAGAAAAAGAATGTTATACTTGCTGTATACGATCTAAGCTGCATATGAAATTTTGGCTCAGGGAGGGAATCAAAGGGAAAAAACTGAAGCCTTTAGGTCTTCACCATTTCCATTATTCATTGTATCATTGGTCTTACACCCAACAACTTCTGCACTTGTGCAACACCTAAAGACTGACTCCCTCTTCTCCTACACCCTCTTGCTTAGTGCCCCTTCCTGACCACTCTGTCTACTGCTCTCAATAGGGTCTTATCTAAGCACCATGTGAATCACCCATTGTTTGCCCATTCTTATAAAGAAATCTCATATCTTGCGATGATTCAGAAGAGTCATGTTTGGCAGGAGAGCTTTTCCGTGGTCCCTCTGGTCAGGGTCCTCCAACTACGGTCCTCCCTTCAAAATCAATCCCTTACCTGAATCACTCAATCACAGGATTTGAGTGAAAGGATTGGTATTGTTCCAAGGGTCTGTTGAGTAGACGTGAGACAGAGTGTAGCCAAGGAATCCATCCTAACATACTCGATAATTTATTTTGTCTAACACATATTCTACTCTACTGCTTCATTTCAAGAAAACTAAAATCCCAGTAAACCAAACATATTATCTTGTTGAACTGCAATATGTTCTGTTCCAAATTTTCAAATTCCACTAACTACAGCCTGAAGAAAATTGAATATGGAAGATTCTATTAGTATGGGTATGATTTCTTGGCAATTTCGCCAAACTTCTCTATTTACTAGTTTGGGTGGTGTAGCTGGAAGATGGTATGACTTCCAGTAATTGAATGTACAGCCAGAACAAAAAAAAGTTACCACCTAAAATGCAACACTCATAATAGACGAGGATCTTGACAAGAGTGAGTCTATGATCTTTGTTTTGAGCATTTCATCTTACACCTAGTATGTTTTGAAGGCATTTGCGACGTTATTATTTTTATAAGTCATTGCTTTGATGCTGCAGAAGCAGTCAAGTATTATGAAGGAATTAAACTCCTATTTTGTTAAATTGGCTTGAATCTCAAACATCATTCCCTCTTCTTCAGAAATATTGGACATGAATTACTTTGATTGCTCATATTTTCTTCTAACATAAAAATTTCCATGAATGCTGATTTAGAATGCACTTGGTTATTTTAGTTGTTGCTACACATTCCCGCAGGATGAACTTTTTTTGTAAAAATTATATGATAATTAAGAGAAAGTTAACTACTGTAAATTAGGGCAATAGAAGGAGGAAAAATTAGACAAAACATAGTAACGATAATTATGAAGTATTATTGAAAGAATACGTTGAATTATAAATGACAATGAATTATTACGGGCTTCAAAGAGGGAATAGAGTGCTTGCTTGGATTGAAAACAACTTGTGAAAATGGCCAAGTTGTTTGAGCACCATTTGTATTAGCATGGAATTTTATTTTGATTTGTCTGATTTGCAGGTTCTTTACTCAAATGATCTTCCAAGATGTAACTTTTCATAGTGCTAACTAGGCTGGAGCGCTTTACCACTTTATATTCTGATCGAAATGTAATACCCGGCAAAAGTGGCTCACCCACATAGACATTACTAATACAATTTTTTTTTCAAAATCAAAATATATCTTCTGAAGGATTTTTGCCTTGAAGTTTCAAAATTCTCAATACATTATTTTTGGTTAAAACGACCAATTTTTGAGTAAAAATATGTCTTATTGAAAGAAAACTGATGACCATGCCTCAACATGCTATTTATATGCCTCTGGAGGTGTCTTCAATGTGTCATTTCTGCAGTTACTGCAGCTCTTTTCATCATAATATCCTAGACATAATAAATAAAAAATTGAAGTTATAAGAAACAATATAATTTCCGTTTGTAAATCGAAAAGAATGCTGCAAATTCTTCTGATAGAAACCAATGCAAAAGAATTATCTTGAGTGATAATTTCAGTAACGATCTGGTAAAAAACAGTAAAGTAAAACTTATGCAATAACACTATTCTCTCATCCAAAGCTAATTAGTAAATAAGAGTCAAAAACATACCTTGAGCTGTCAAAAGTTAAGGAAGAAGTCGACTCGCGTTTCGCTAACATGTGCAGCATCTTCAGCGGACCAAGAGTGACTTAGTCAACCTCTTCCTTAACTTTTGACAGCTCAAGGTATATTTTTGACTCTTATTTATTAACATTGCTGTCAGTGGTGTTTTCTTATTAAAGCTAATTAACATTAATCTATTTTTATAATTTAGCATATTTTTTATTGATCCATTTATTTTCTAGGTCTTTGGTGACTTTTCCCACATCTTGAAAGCCAATTTTTCATACTGAATTGCCACTTAAAATTCAAATATTTTAAGCACCTTCATTACACATTTCTTACAGTAAATTATTCTCTTTGTCAAAGATGATTACTAAATATATTTCAATCACACAAGTAAGGGTTGCCTAAAGGTATATTTTTGTAAACTAAAGTAACTTTAACTTGAAACCTCTAAAGAAAAGAAAATTACCTATGAGACACAAGTTAACAGAAAAACAACTTCCACTCCTTTATAATACTATTCTGGTTATTTAGTTAATTAATTCTGGTTACATAAAGTCAAAATATAATGAATTTAAGATTAAATATAATAACAGCACCAAAGACTTCAAATGTTCTAAAGACAAAGAGAAAGACATACTCTATGTAGAGATGATTGTAGACTCACTCAGACTGAGGTTCATGCCTGTTGCGTGGGTTAAGAGGTAACTTTATTTTCGAGTTAACAGTACATTACCTGGTAATTGCATTTCAGCCAAAATTGATTACTTACATGCTTTATTTTATAAAATCATGAGGAATTTCAATGTGTTTCTTTACCTTTACTTTGTATTCCACAATGTCCTGCCATAGAAGTTTGATATCATACATTAATCAAGCTTCATTCTTTAAGTAGGATAGTTTTTATTCATCTTCAACTTCTTTGTAATGCTTTCTAATACTATTATGCATTTTTGTTTTGTTTTTAGGACTCTTCCAATGCCTCGTAAAGGTACAGTTTCAGCCCCACTTTACATGGCTTGGCTGGAGACTCTCACGCGTGGGATGCCGCCTTTTCTTATCCTTAGAGGCAATCAGACTTCTGTTCTCACTTTCTACTCTTAAACTGTAGTTATCATGTATCACAAAAACATTTTTTTAGTCTGAAGCAGGCTCAGCATGTGTAAGGTGACATTGTGTTTATAGATTAGTAAATTGGTGCCATTGAAAGTGTATTGAAGGCAATCAGGTACAAAATATTCCTTGTTTTTAATAAGTTTGGACCAATCATCCATTTCCAGCAATTTAATGTTCTCATAATTGTTGAAAATAAGTGGGAAGCTGTGTGACTTTGTGGTCTGATGTCTGGTTTCATGAAGTAATTTCTCAATTTTTAAACTTATGGATGAGATATGAGCTGTGGAGCTATAAACTGTCAAGAGGGCAATAATTTACATGCTAAAAGATATGTTTCCTCAACTCAATATTAATTCATTCCCATAGAAAAGGGTGTTGTAATCAAAGAGAATTTTAGGTATGTGTGTGTGTTAAATACATCCATATATACTTGCATGTATGCTTGAATACACACACAAACATAAAATAATCATGCTATATTTTTGGGTAATGTAATTCCAGCATTAATTAGTATGGGAAATAAGTTTTCCATTGAAGAGTGTATGAAATGAACCCTTGTTTACTTATCATAAAGTCTTGATAGAATATTAATAAGATTAGAGGAGTTACTGAAAATAGTCCATTCAGTATCTTCCATGAAATAATTTAATGATAAATTTCAACATTTATTCACTTCATTAAACTTTCTTCCATAGTCACTGTTAAGCAATATATAAAATATTACATAACATGATGACTGTAACTCAATATTATTTTCTATAAATGTGCATTTTTGGAATTGGAGTCAACTCAAGGTCATTAATGCTAAATGTTATTTTCTAAGCATAAAGGGTGGATTTAAAAATTATGCTTGATAAAATGTGGAGTTTAGGGTTACATATCTGTGAAACTTTGGTAAATCGAAACAATTGATTTTTATATGTAGGTGGCAGCTGTTTCGTAAATGAAGCATAAAATTTATTTGACGACTTTTCAGTTTTCATCACTGTTTCTTTGAGTGCTAAGTTATACAAAAATCATCAAACTACTGTTACTTATGGGGATACAGTTGCATACATCTGTAATAGTTTTTGGATTTACTGGAAAGAAAAGTATAAAAAATAAGAATCCTATTCTTATTTTTTATACAATGCTACTAATTTACAATAATTTCATGTTTGTAAACATTTATCACCAAGCCACCAATTGATTGAAACATTTATAATTTTCTATATTTTGACAGTGTGCTGCAAAAGTTTGTTACATGTATTCTAAAAACTTGATATTGATTGAAAAAAATGTACATTGGAAATAATTTCTAAAAGTGCTAAATGCCTCTTAAGATTAATGGAAAAATTTTATTTAAGTGATCGTAGATTGACTATTTCACACCCTGTAGTGATGTACTAGGAATAAGTTTTTGTTGAAATGTTTATAGAATTTTATACAGATTCATACAGTTCTGCATTTTGGCATATCAGGATGAAAATTTTTATCCTGTACTTATGTCTGCTGTAATTTGTCTTTCTTGATTGTATTTTCGACATTCTATTTGTATCTTGATTTTCCTGTTAAAAGAATTTAAGTTTTGTTGAAGTTCAATCTGCTGATTATCTCCTTAATCATTATGTTATTAATAATTTACATCCATGTGCAGAATTATGGATTACTTTTATTTAAATAGTGAAACATTTGCAAAATTGTATTATTTTAAGTATTATATATGATATTTCTGAAGGGCTGTATGCTCGGAGACAGTTGTTGTTTATTTCAGTGGACTGATACTTGACTTGTGGTACTTTAGAGAGGTGCTTTTCTGTGGATTTCCTCAGGTGGATATACATGGATAATTTCACAATAAAATAAAGTTACTGTTGTAATTTCTCTAATTTCTTCATTCAATTAAAATTTATTTGATAAGTTAACTTTAAAGATAACCAGTATGAGATCTTTTTAATGTATGATGTAAGATTTTTATCTGTATTTACGGTAGGTTTCTTCAAATATTTCACCCAAAGGAAGTACTGCATTTTATACAATTACTATACATTTGAATTGGTACTTAATACAATGCTTGGGCAACCCTAATACATAGATAAATATACTCTTAATCCTTTAAGTGCGGGTGTCGACAAATTTGTTTTTCCTCTTGAGTCTAAATCAGACTTCGACTATGGTGAGTCGGCAGCGTGATCTGATGAAGAAGGAACAAGGAAAGATCCGGTGGCGAGTCCAGCAGTTTGGAATTGAGTGAACGTTTCAGAAGCAACCGATTTGAACTCCATTCCTGAATTCTTGGGAACGCCCACTGTAATTGGCTTCGAAAACTTATCCCTGAGTAAGTGTTTTTGGTAAAATTTCTACTGTGTTTTTTAAATTTTTTCCCGAAGATTATTTTTGATGTCATTGCTAGAGAAAAAAATAGATACGCAAAATATAGAATTGCTGAGATGGGATCCCTTTCACCAAGATCGAGGTTAGCGCTATGGAACGGTTTCTCTGCAGATGAGATTCAAGCTCTCGTAGCCATTGAACTCGTTATGGGAGTAGTGCAAAAACCCACACTTGCATCCTATTTCCAGGAATCATTTAGGCTCTTCCAAACACCAGGGTTTGGATCTGTATTTTCTAGGGACCAGTACCAATTAATGCGTTCCTTTGTACATTTTGTAGATAATAACGATGAAAAGGTTAAATCTGATCGTCTGTACAAAATACGACCCATTTTAACATAGTGCAGGATTAAATTCTACAGCAGCAATAAGGAACTCTCCGTGGATCAATCAATGGTGAAATTTAAGGGCAGGCTCTTTTTTATGCAATATTTTCCTTCAAAGCCATCCGCAAAATGGGGTTAAAAGTTTGGTCTCTATGTGACTCGCGCACAGGTTTTCTTTTAAAATTTCAAGTTTATACAGGGAAAGAAATGCAAAATATACAGGGGGAGGGACTAGCATAGAGGGTAGTAAGTAATCTTTCTAATGGTTTGAAGGAAAGGGTCATATTGTATTCATGGATAATTTTCATCCCAGTGTACAATTATATGATTCTCTCAGATTGCAAGATACAGGAGCTTGTGGAACAGTTCGTGCCAATCGAAGAGGTCTCCCTTCAGAAATGAGGACCATTAAAATGAGGAGAATTGCCTGTGATGTGGGAGACCAGCAATAGGAAAATACTAGCTTGCACTTGGCAAGATACCGCTAAGGTGAATATGCTATCTACAGTAGGAAATTTAGATGTTACCAAAGTTGAATCAAGGACTAAGAAAGCAATGAAAAGCATAATGATTACAATAAGTACAAGGGTGGGGTCGATAAGTTCGACCAGTTGTGTTCCACTTATCCTTTTAGTAGGAGGAATGGTACTATTGTATTTGGCATTTTTTTATTGAATTTGCATTGGTAAATTCTTATATATGCTTCAAGATTCAAAATCCCCAAACGAATTTCAACCTACGTAAATTTAGAGAGTCAGTGATAAATGGTCTTTTGCAGGGTTTTGAGAGGAATGTAAGGTCCCGATTAGTTACAAGGTCTCCCACAACTTTAAATATAAGATTAAAAGAAAGACATTTCCCTTCAAAGTATGAGGAAAAGAAACATAAGCCAGACTTGTATGTAGTATTCGGCCAGGTCAGTGCAAGAAGAAAGGAAAAGGAGTACGCAAAAGAAAGCAGACAATTTTTTATTGCAACGAGTGCCTTGAGAAACCTCCATTGTGTGTTATACCATGTTTTATAGAATATCACTCGATTGAAGAGTACAAACATGTTTGCGCTTGCAAATAATTTCTCAACTCAAAGGGGAAACATCATTTCTCTTCACTTCATTCTTGCTTTCTCTGTATAAAAGATTTCTACGTACATAAATAATAAGATTCTGTGATATATATGCTAAATCATATCCTAAAAATAAATCACTTCATCAAAATGTTTACTGGTTTTTTCAGTTTTCTTATGAATCTAGCTGTTTATATATTTCAAATAAGAAAATTAAGTAAAATTCGTCTATGCGAGGACTTTACAAGTGACTGATAATCGGAGGATAATTACAACATGACTGAGTTTCCGCCTTGATATGAGCGAAATCGATGAAATGTACATCAGATGATATAAATTGTATTCTATCTAGAGTATTATTGATTACCTTGAATAGGCTGAATTATTTTCTTATAAATCAAGTAATTTGAAATCATTAATTATGGATTTTTTACAATGGTAATAAGTGTAATGTACCTATATGAATTAAATTTCTCAGAAACGCAGCTGTTATGGATTAGGGATGGAGCAAAGTTGCTTTGAGTACTTCATCACTCTCAATTGCACAGGTTAGATGGAAGAGGAGACTTTTTAGTCTCAATCTCGCCTAATAAAGACCTCTAATAATAATAATAATAATAATTGCCTCCGTGGTGTCTCATTTCGCTTCATCAGTCTTTCCTAAACCGCAAATACATCGTGGTAGATATTGACGAGAGGGTTGCATAAGCATAAGATAAGTAGCAAAATATCAATCAAAATTGAATTATAAACAACCACTAAAGGATAGCCAAAATTAAAGAGGCTATAGATCATATAAAGATAATTTTTAGTAGTCTACAAGCAAAGATTTAATGATGTGCGAAGTATTAAATGAAAAATTCCAATTTTAATACTTGCGACGCATGGTTGCATACCCAAAAGGAAAATATGCAAAATAATCGTAAACAAAAGCATATCATTAGCCAAAATAATTGAAAATAGATTCAAGGCTATCATATAAAGAGGTAGGAATAAACATTTTATCTCATTTAAGAGTCATTTTTTCATGGATATTTGACATCTGTAGTGGGTTAAGGAGTAATATTCTCAAATTCAGCCTTAGCCCATCCACAATAAAGTCAATGGCGTGCTCTCATTAATTTTAAGTTGTAATTTTTATATCAATAAATAATTTTAAGCTATTATCGTATGCAAAACAACATTTTATTATTCTCAGTTGTCTTGTTGCTACGGAACTTCAAAGATTGCATGTATTTGAAAATACTTTCAAGCAAAAGGAAGGCCTTAAGATTGGTGTGACGTCAGAATTTAGTAAGCAGGTTCTACCGGTTCCGCAATAGCGCTTCGTAGGGTGGTCACAATATATAGTCACAAATAATATTGGATATTAGTTATTAATTGTAGTTTTGTATTCATAGTTGTTCGAGAATCTCAAATTGACGAATCTGTTATTCCAGAATCAGAGATTCACGAATCATAGATTAATTGGTATTCATAGTCGTCGAATAATCTACGATAATTTTGCAAGTATTAATAGTCGTTGAAGCTGTAATTATTTGGCTGAATAATAATCGATTCGTGAATTACAGTCTGGAGCATAATTATTTCGTCATCTTGTTATTTCAAGTGGAGTTAAACGTTGTTTTTAGTACATGTGATCGTGGCAAATAGTTCTGTGATAACAGCGATAGATTTTTCGCTCATTATTGGTTGATGACTTGGCTGAAAAAGCAGATGATATTGTGATAGAGCGAGCGAACCTTTCGGCAGGTTCATGCACAATGAAAAATCTATATTAAGCACCATCTCTTTCATATCCTTATATTTAACCACACCCCTTACGTCATCCGGCATCTTCTGTCTTCCCCTCTGTTTACCCCTGAATCCTACCCTCAATTACAACCTTTACCAATCTCTCTCCCCTCAATATTTGACCCACCCATTTCTTCTGACGATGCTTAATCACATCAATTAAAGCCCTCTCCTCCCCAACATCTCCTTGTTTGTTTTCCTATCAACCCAACTAACTTTTTCCATTCTATGCCATAACCACATTTCGAAGGCCTCCAAAGATTTAACTTCTTCCTTTCTTAAAGTACACGTTTTGCACCCATAGAGCAACATACTCCAGGCAAGGGATTTCACCAAGCTTTTCCTGATTCATTTATCAAGATTCCTTTATCATTAATTCCCTTCATTTCAAAAAAGGTTCCTTCGCTAAGGCTATTCTTTTATTAACCTCATCTTTACATCTTCCATTGCAAGAGAGAGTACTTCCCAAATACGAAAATTTATCTACCTGCTCTAGTTTTTCCCCATCCACCCTAAAAGTTAACTTAGCCTTCTTTCCCTTAGTGAACCTCAAACCTTAAGTTTTACTTACGCTAATATTCATAGCAAACTCCCTTGCTTTATCGTTAAGAGCATTTACTAAAGTTTGCAAACCCTTTACGGAATCACACACAATAGCTTTATTGTCTGCATACCTTACAGACTTCACTACTTCCCCACCAACCTTTACTCCCTTTTCTATTTCTTCCCAGGCTTCTTTCAACCATGACTTCTGCATATATATTAAAAAGCGTTGGTGACATAGTTGGTGACCCTTGTCTTACCCCTCTACCCAATTCAGCCAAATCCGAAATCCTTACCCGAGCTGTTTGATTCAGATACAAATTTTGAACCAAACGTCTAGCTTTCCAGTCAATCCCATATTTCTTAAATATTCCCATCAATTTTGGCCACTGGACTCTATCGAAAGCCTTTTCAAAATCAACAAAACATACACACAAGTCCCTCTTGAATTCAAGGCTACGTTCCGCATGTACTCTCATCACCCCAATTGCATCCCTCGTTCCTTTCCCTCTCTGAAAACCAAACTGGTCTTTTCCAATTTGTCCTTTAGTTTTTCTCTCGACCCGCCTATTCAGAACTCTTAGTAGTCCTTTAGTTTTAATTCAATATATTTATACTTCTCGTTGAATTCTTCAAATCGAGTACAAACGCGACAAGGTTAAATCAAAAAAAGCAAAACAATCCCAAAAAACTAAAAATTTCGCTAACATTCTTACTTATTGATGATTGTTTCGATCATTTCCGTAGAAAAAGAAGTTTTAATTTAATATTTTTATACTTCTCGTTGATTTCTTCAAATCGAGAAGAAACGCGACAAGTTTTAAACGAAAAAAGGCAAAATAGCGCCAAAAAACAGAAATTTCGCTAAAATTATTTGATATTTAAAATTATGGCAAAATAGAGGAAAAAAATTGAAATTCCACTAAAAATCATCCGTTTTCGTTGCTTTCTTCGATCATATCTTGGCAAAATGACGAAAATTAAGGCAAAAGAGAGAAAAAAATTGAAATTTCGCTAAAATTATCCGTTTTCGTTGCTTCTTTCGATCATATCTCGATAAAATGAGGAGAATTAAGGCAAAATAGAAATTTCAATTTTACTTTCCATTTTGCCTTAATTTTCGTCATTTTATCCATATATGATCGAAAAAACAACGAAAACGGATAATTTTAGCGAAATTTCAATTTTTCTCCTCTATTTCGCCTTAATTTTCAAAATTTTATCGAGATATGATTGAAAAAAGCAATATAAATGCTTAATTGTAGCAAAAATTCTATTTTTTACCTCCATATTGCCTGAATTTACGTAATTTATCGAGATATGATCGAAAAAAAGTAATGAAAATGGATAATCTTACCAAAATTTCAATTATTTTACTTTAAATTTTGTCTTTGTTTTTCGTCATTTTATCGAGACATGATCGAAAAAGCAACGAAAACGGATAATTTTAGCAAAATTTCAATTCTTCTCCTCTATTTTGCCTTCATTTGCGTTATTTTATCGAGATATGATCGAAAAAAGCAACGAAAAAGGAAAATTTTAGCGAAATTTTAATTTTTATCCTCTATTTTGCATTAATTTTCGACATTTAATTGAGATATGATTGAAAAAAGCATCGAAAACGAAAAATTTCACCAAAATTTTTATCTTTTTCCTATATTTTGCCTTAGTTTTCGTGATTTTGCCAAGATATGATCGGAAAAAGCATCGAAAAGGGATAATTTCACCAAAATTTAAATCTGTTTTCTTCTATTTTGCCTTACTTTTTATGATTTTGCCTAGATTTGATCGAAAAAAGCATCGAAAACGGATTAAGTTACAAAAATTACAATTTTCCCCCTATTTCACCTTAATATTTGTCATTTAATGGAGATATGATCAAAAATGTTATCGAAAACGAATAATTTCACCGAAATTTCATTCTATTTTCTCTATTTTACCTTACTTTTCGTGATTTGAGAAGATATGATCAAAAAAAGCATCGAAAACGGATAAATTCATTGAAATTTCATCCAAATTTGGTCTATTTTACCTAACTTTTCCTGATTTTGCCAAGATACGATCGAAAAAGGCATCGAAAACGGATAATTTCACCGAAATTTGAAACTTTTTCCTCTATTTTACCTTAGTTATCGTGATTTTGCCATGATATGATCGAAAAAAGCAACGAAAATGTATAAGTTTAGCAAAACTTTTATTTCTCTCCTCAATTGTTTTATTAATTCTTGTAATTTAATGGAGATATGATCGAAAAAAAGAACAAAACGGAATATATTTGCTAAATGTGATTTTTTCTACTATTTCGCCATAATTTTAGTAATTTTATTGAGATCTGATCGAAAAAAGCAACGAAAAAGGATAATTTTTGCGAAATTTCAATTTTTTTTTCTATTTTTCCTTTATAATTCCTCATTTGGTCAAGATAGGATCAAAAAATGCAACAAAAAACGGATAGTTTTAGCGAAATTTAATTTATTTCCCCTATTTTTTTAATTTTTCGTCATTTTATCGAGATACTTTCGAAAATAGCAAAGAAAACGGACAATATTAGCTATATTTTAATGTTTTTACTCTATTTTGTGTTTATTTTTCGTCATTTCATCGAAATTTCAATTTTTCTCCCCTTTTTCGCCTTTATTTTGCCATTTTATCGAGATATGATCGAAAAAAGCAACGAAAAAGGATAATTTTTGCGAAATTTCAATTTCTCTGATCTATTTTTCTTTATTTTTGTAAGGAAAGGGTAAAGGTGACTTTGCACAAAATGGCGTGCACCCAGGTAAATTCCCAAGGAAAAACGGAATTAATTTATTTTTTGTGATATAATGGAGATATTTTCGAAAAAAAACGAAAAAGGATTATTTTAGCGAAACTTCAATTGGCCTCCTATTTTTCGCATTAATTTTTGACATTTAATCGAGATGTGATCGAAAAAAGCAACGAAAACGGATAATTTTACCAAAATTTCAATCTTTTTCCTCTATTTTGCCCTAATTTCGTGATTTTGCCAAGATTTGATCAAAAAAAGCATCGAAAACGGATAATTTCATAGAAATTTTAATCTTTTCCTTTATTTTGCCTTAGTTTTCGTGTTTTGCAAATATATGATCAATGAAAGCATCTGAAACGTATAATTTCATTGAAATTTCAATCTTTTTCCTCTACATTGCCTTACTTTTCGTGATTTTGCCAAGATATGGTCAAAAAAAGGAAAGTAAACGGATAATTTCACCGAAATTTCATTCTATTTCCTCTATTTTGCCTTACATTTCGTGATTTGAGAAGATATGATCCAAAATAGCATCGAAAACGGATAAATTCATTGAAATTTCATCCAAATTTGGTCTATTTTACATAACTTTTCGTGATTTTGCCAAGATATGATCGAAAAAAGCATCCAAAACGGATAATTTTAGCGAATTTATAAATTTTCTCCTCTTTTTCACGTTAATTTTCAATATTTTATCGAGATATGATCGAAAAAAGCTACGAAAACTGATATTTTTAGCAAAATTTCTATTTTTCTCCTCTTTTCTGCCTGAATTTTTGTAATTTTATCGAGATATAATTAAAAAAAGCAACATAAAACGGATAGTTTTAGCGAAATTGAAATTTTTTCCCCCAATTTTTTATTTCGTCATTTTATCGAGATATTATCCAAAATAGCAAAGAAAACGGACATTTTTAGCGAAATCTCAATGTTTTCACCCTATTTTGACTTTATTTTGTGTAATTTTATCGAGATATCATCGAAAAAAGCAACAAAAACGGATAATCTAGCGAAATTTCAATTTTTATCCTCACTTCGCCTTACTTTTCGTCATTTTTTTGATATATTATCGGAAAATTTTATCGTAGTTTTTATGTTTCTCATCTATTTCGCCTTAAAATTTTACATTTTATCGAATTATGACCCAAAAAAGCTACGGAAACAGATAATTCTGCCGAAATTGCAATTTTTTCCTCTATTTTGTCTTTATTTTCTGTCATTCGGTCGAGATATGATCGAAAAAAGCAACGAAAAGGGAGATTTTTAGCGAAAGTTTAGTTTTCCTCTTCTATTTCGGCATAATTTTCGTCATATTATCGAGAATTGATCGAAAAAATAGAACAAAAACGGATAATTATAGCGAAATTTCAATTTTTTCCCTCTATTCTTTCTTTATTTTTATTCATTTTATCGAGATATGATCAAAAAAACCAACAAAATTGTAGAATTTTAGCAAAATTTTAATTTCTCTCCTCTATTTTTCCTTTATTTTTCCTCATTTGGTCAAGCTATGATCAAAAAATGCAACCAAAAATGGATAGTTTTAGCGAAATTTATATTTCTTTCCCCTATTTTTTTATTTTTCGTCATTTTATCGAGATACTTTCGAAAATAGCAAAGAAAACGGACAATATTAGCAATATTTCAATGTTTTTACTCTATTTTGTGTTTATTTTTCGTCATTTCATCGAAATTTCAATTTTACTCCCCTTTTTCGCTTTTATTTCGACAATTTATCGAGATATGATCGAAAAAAGCAACGAAATTACATAATTAAAAAAAAATTTAATTTCTCCCCTAAATTGTTTCTTTAATTTTTGTCATTTAATGGAGATATGATCAAAAATGTTAATGAAAACGAATAATTTCACCGAAATTTCATTCTTTTTCCACTATTTTGATTACTTTTGGTGATTTTGCCAAGATATGATAAAAAAAAGGATCGAAATAGTATAATTTCATTTAAATTTCAATCATATTTCGTCTATTTTTCCTTACTTTTCGTGATTTTTGCCAAGATACGATCGAAAAACAATCGAAAACGGATAATTTCATCGAAAACGGATAATTTCATCGAAATTTGAAATTTTCTCCTCTATGTTACCTTAGTTATCGTGATTTTGCCATGGTATGATCGAAAAAAGCAACGAAATTGTATAATTTTAGCAGAACTTTAATTTCTCTCCTCTATTTTTTCTTTAATTTTCGTCACATTATGGAGATATGATCGAAAACAAAAACGAAAACGGATGATATTAGCGAAATTTGTATTTTTCTACTATTTCGCCTTAATTTTAGTAATTTAATTGCGATATGATCGCCAAAAGCAACGAAAAAGGATATTTTTTGCGAAATTTCAATTTTTTCTTCTATTTTGCCCTAATTTCGTGATTTTGCCAAGATTTGATCGAAAAAAGCATCGAAAACGGATAATTTCATGGAAATTTTAATCTGTTTCCCTTATTTTGCCTTAGTTTTCGTGATTTTGTAAATATATGATCAATGAAAGCATCTGAAACGTATAATTTCAATGAAATTTCAATCTTTTTCCTCCATCCTCCATAAAAGCATCCAAAACGGATAATTTTAGCAAAATTTTAATTTTTATCCTCTTTTTCACGGTAATTTTCAATAGTTTATCGAGATATGATCGAAAAAAGCAACGAAAACTGATATTTTCAGCAAAATTTCTATATTTCTCCTCTTTTCTGTCTGAATTTTTGTAATTTTATCGAGATATGATCGTAAAAAGCAACGAAAATTGATAATTTTAGCAAAATTTTAATTATTTTCCTCTTTATAGCCTTAATTTTCGTCATTTTATCTAGATATAATTAAAAAAGCAACATAAAACGGATAGTTTTAGCGAAATTTAAATTTTTTCCCCTATTTTTTTATTTTTCGTCATTTTATCGAGATATTCTCCAAAATAGCAAAGAAACCGGACATTTTTAGCGAAATTTCAATGTTTCACCCTATTTTGACTTTAGTTTTTGTAATTTTATCGAGATATGATCGAAAAAAGCAACAAAAAAGGATAATCTAGCGAAATTTCAATTTTTATCCTCACTTCGCCTTACTTTTCGTCATTTTTTTGAGATATGATCGGAAAATTTTATCGTAGTTTTTATGTTTCTCATCTATTTCGCCTTAACATTTTACATTTTATCGAATTATGACCCAAGAAAGCTACGGAAACAGATAATTCTGCCGAAATTGCAATTTTTTCCTCTATTTTGTCTTTATTTTCTGTCATTCGGTCGAGATATGATCGAAAAAAGCAACGAAAAGGGAGATTTTTAGCGAAAGTTTTGTTTTCCTCTTTTTCGGCATAATTTTCGTCATAGTATCGAGATTTGATCGAAAAAATAGAACAAAAACGGATAATTATAGCAAAATTTCAATTTTTTCCCTCTATTTTTTCTTTATTTATATTCATTTTATCGAGATATGATCAAAAAAACCAACAAAATTGTATAATTTTAGCAAAATTTTAATTTCTCTCCTCTATTTTTACTTTAATTTTTGTCATTTAATGGAGATATGATCGAAAACAGCAACGATATAGGATAATTTATCTAAATTTCAATTTATCTCCTCTATTAGGATTATGCCAAGATATGATCGAAAAGGGATAATTTCATCAAAATTTAAATCTGTTTTCTTCTATTTTGCCTTACTTTTTATGATTTTGCCTGGATTTGATCGAAAAAAGCATCGAAACCGTATAATTTTAGAAAACATTTTAATTTCTCCCCTCAATTTTTTCTTTAATTTTTGTCATTTTAATGGAGATATGATAAAAATGTTATCGTAAACGAATAATTTCACCAAAATTTCATTCTATTTTCTCTATTTTACCTTACTTTTCGTGATTTGAGATGATATGATCAAAAACAGCATCGAAAACGGATAAATTTTGCGAAATTTCAATTTTTTTTTCTATTTTTCCTTTATTATTCCTCATTTGGTCAAGATAGGATCAAAAAATGCAAAAAAAACGGATAGTTTTAGCGAAAGTTACATTTATTTCCCATCAATTTCATCCAAATTTGGTCTATATTACCTAATTTTTCGTGATTTTGCCAAGATACGATCGAAAAAAGCATCGAAAACGGATAATTTCACCGAAATTTGATACTTTTTCCACTATTTTACCTTAGTTATCGTGATTTTGCCGTGATATGATCGAAAAAAGCAACGAAATTGTATAATTTTAGCAATACTTTATACTTTAATTTCTCTCCTGAATTGTTTCTTTAATTTTTGTCATTCAATGGAGATATGATCGAAAAAAAGAACAAAACGGAATATATTAGCTAAATGTGATTTTTTCTACTATTTCGCCTTAATTTTAGTAATTTTATTGAGATATGATCGAAAAAAGCAACGAAAAAGGATAATTTTTGCGAAATTTCAATTTTTTTTTCTATTTTTCCTTTATTATTCCTCATTTGGTCAAGATAGGATCAAAAAATGCAAAAAAAACGGATAGTTTTAGCGAAAGTTACATTTATTTCCCCTATTTTTTTAATTTTTCGTCATTTTATCGAGATACTTTCGAAAATAGCAAAGAAAACGGACAATATTAGCAATATTTCAATGTTTTTACTCTATTTTGTGTTTATTTTTCGTCATTTCAACGAAATTTAAATTTTTCTCCCCTTTTGCGCCTTTATTTCGTCAATTTATCGAGATGTGATCGAAAAAAGCAACGAAAAAGGATATTTTTTGCGAAATTTCAATTTGCCTCCTATTTTTCGCATTAATTTTCGACATTTAATAGAGATGTGATCGAAAAAAGCAACGAAAACGGATAAATTCATTGAAATTTCATCCAAATTTAGTCTATTTTACCTAACTCTTCGTGATTTTGCCAAGATAAGATCGAAAAAAGCATCCAAAACGGATAATTTTAGCAAAATTATAAATTTTCTCCTCTTTTTCACGTTAATTTTCAAAATTTTATCGAGATATGATCGAAAAAAGCTACGAAAACTGATATTTTTAGCAAAATTTCTATTTTTCTCCTCTTTTCTGCCTGAATTTTTGTAATTTTATCGAGATATCTTCGTAAAAAGCAACGAAAATTTTATAATAATAATAAATATTTTAGCAAAATTTTAATTATTTTCCTCTTTATTGCCTTAATTTTCGTCATTTTATCTAGATATAATTAAAAAAGCAACATAAAACGGATAGTTTTAGCGAAATTTAAATTTTTTCCCCCTATTTTTTTTTTCGTCATTTTATCGAGATATTATCCAAAATAGCAAAGAAAACGGACATTTTTAGGGAAATTTCAATGTTTTCACCCTATTCTGACTTTATTTTTTGTAATTTTATCGAGATATGTTCGAAAAAAGCAGCAAAAACGGATAATCTAGCGAAATTTCAATTTTTATCCTCACTTCGCCTTACTTTTCGTCATTTTTTTGAGCTATGATCGGAAAATTTTATCGAAGTTTTTATGTTTCTAATCTATTTCGCCTTAACATGTTACATTTTATCGAATTATGACCCAAAAAAGCTACGGAAACAGATAATTCTGCCGAAATACAATTTTTTCCTCTATTTTGTCTTTATTTTCTGTCATTCGGTCGAGATATGAAAGAAAAAAGCAACGAAAAGGGAGATTTTTAGCGAAAGTTTAGTTTTCCTCCTATATTTCGGCAATATTTTCGTCACATTATCGAGAATTGATCGAAAAAATAGAACAAAAACGGATAATTATAGCGAAATTTCAATTTTTTCCCTCTATTTTTTCTTTATTTTTATTCATTTTATCGAGATATGATCAAAAAAACCAACAAAATTGTATAATTTTAGCAAAATTTTAATTTCTCTCCTCTATTTTTACTTTAATTTTTGTCATTTAATGGAGATATGATCGAAAACAGCAACGAAAAAGGATAATATTTGCGAAATTTCAATTTTTTCTTTTATTTTACCTTTATTTTTCCTCATTTGGTCAAGATATGATCAAAAAATGCAACCTCAAACGGATAGTTTTAGAGAAATTTACATTTATTACCCCTATTTTTTATTTTTCGTCATTTTATCGAGATACTTTCGAAAATAGCAAAGAAAACGGACAATATTAGCAGTATTTCAATGTTTTTACTCTATTTTGTGTTTATTTTTTGTCATTTCATCGAAATTTCAATTTTTCTCCCCTTTTTTCGCCTTTATTTCGTCAATTTATCAAGATATGATCGAAAAAAGAAACGAAATTACATAATTTTAAAAAAATTTTAATTTCTCCCCTAAATTTTTTCTTAAATTTTTGTCATTTAATGGAGATATGATCAAAAATGTTAATCAATACGAATAATTTCACCGAAATTTCATTCTTTTTCCTGTATGTTGCCTTACTTTTGGTGATTTTGCCAAGATATGATAAAAAAAGGATAGAAAAAGTATAATTTCATTTAAATTTCAATCATATTTCGTCTATTTTTCCTTACTTTTCGTGATTTTTGCCAAGATACGATCGAAAAAAGCATCGAAATCGGATAATTTCACCGAAATTTGAAATTTTCTCCTCTATGTTACCTTAGTTATCGTGATTTTGCCATGGTATGATCGAAAAAAGCAACGAAATTGTATAATTTTAGCAGAACTTTAATTTCTCTCGTCTATTTTTTCTTTGATTTTCGTCACATAATGGAGATATGATCGAAAAAAAAACGAAAACGGATGATATTAGCGAAATTTGTATTTTTCTACTATTTCGCCTTAATTTTAGTAATTTAATTGCGATTTGATCGACAAAAGCAAGGAAAAAGTATATTTTTTGCGAAATTTCAATTTTTTCTTCTATTTTTCCTTTATTATTCCTCATTTGGTCAAGATTTGATCAAATAAACAACAAAAAAACCGATAGTTTTAGCGAAATTCAAATGTTTTTCCCCTATTTTTTATTTTTGTCAATTTATTGAAATATTATCAAAAATAGCAAACAAAACGGACAATTTTAGCAAAATTTCATAGTTTTTACTATATCTAGTGTTTATTTTTCGTCATTTCATCGAAATATTATCGAAAAAAGCATCGAAAAGGGATAATTTCACCAAAATTTAAATCTGTTTTCTCCTATTTTGCCTTAATTTTTATGATTTTGCCTAGATTTGATCGAAAAAGATATCGAAAACGGATAATTTTGGAGAAATTTAAATATTTCTCCTATTTTTGGCCTTTCTTTCAACAATTTATCGAGATATGATCGAAAAAGCAACAAAATTGTATAATTTTAGCAAAATTTTAATTTCTTTCCCCTATTTTTTCTTTAATTTTTGTCATTTAATGGAGATATTATAGAGAAATTAGAAAGGATGATTTTAGCGAAATTTCAATTTGTCTCCTATATTAAGCATTAATTTTTGACATTTAATCGAGATATAATCGAAAACAGCAACGAAAAAGGATAATTTTTGCGAAATTTCAATTTTTTCTTCTATTTTTCCTTTATTTTTCGTCATTTTTTTGAGCTATGATCGGAAAATCTTATCGAAGTTTTTATGTTTCTCATCTATTTTGCCTTAACATGTTACATTTTATTGAATTTTGACCCAAAAAAGCTACGGAAACAGATAATTCTGCCGAAATTGCAATTTTTTCCTCTATTTTGTCTTTATTTTCTGTCATTCGGTCGAGATATGATCGAAAAAAGCAACGAAAAGGGAGATTTTTAGCGAAAGTTTAGTTTTCCTCTTCTATTTCGGCAATATTTTCGTCACATTATCGAGAATTGATCGAAAAAATAGAACAAAAACGTATAATTATAGCGAAATTTCAATTTTTTACCTCTATTTTTTCTTTATTTTTATTCATTTTATCGAGATATGATCAAAAAAACCAACAAAATTGTAGAATTTTAGCAAAATTTTAATTTCTCTCCTCTATTTTTACTTTAATTTTTGTCATTTAATGGAGATATGATCGAAATAGCAACGAAAAAGGATAATATTTGCGAAATTTCAATTTTTTCTTCTATTTTACCTTTATTTTTCCTCATTTGGTCAAGATATGATCAAAAAATGCAACCTCAAACGGATAGTTTTAGCGAAATTTACATTTATTTCCCCTATTTTTTTTATTTTTCGTCATTTTATCGAGATACTTTCGAAAATAGCAAAGAAAACGGACAATATTAGCAGTATTTCAATGTTTTTACTCTATTTTGTGTTTATTTTTCGTCATTTCATCGATATTTCAATTTTTCTCCCCTTTTTCTCCTTTATTTCGTCAATTTATCGAGATATGATCGAAAAAAGCAACGAAAAAGGATAATTTCTGCGAAATTTCAATTTCTCTGATGTATTTTTCTTTAATTTTTGTGATATAATGGAGATATTATCGAAAAAAAAACGAAAAAGGATTATTTTAGCGAAATTTCAATTTGCCTCCTATTTTTCGCATTAATTTTCGACATTTAATAGAGATGTGATCGAAAAAAGCATCGAAAACGGATAAATTCATTGAAATTTCATCCAAATTTAGTCTATTTTACCTAACTTTTCGTGAATTTGCCAAGATATGATCGAAAAAAGCATCCAAAACGGATAATTTAAGCAAAATTATAAATTTTCTCCTCTTTTTCACGTTAATTTTCAAAATTTTATCGAGATATGATCGAAAAAAGCTACGAAAACTGATATTTTTAGCAAAATTTCTATTTTTCTCCTCTTTTCTGCCTGAGTTTTTGTAATTTTATCGAGATATCATCGTAAAAAGCAACGAAAATTTTATAATAATAATAAATATTTTAGCAAAATTTTAATTATTTTCCTCTTTATTGCCTTAATTTTCGTCATTTTATCTAGATATAATTAAAAAAGCAACATAAAACGGATAGTTTTAGCGAAATTTAAATTTTTTCCCCCTATTTTTTTTTCGTCATTTTATCGAGATATTATCCAAAATAGCAAAGAAAACGGACATTTTTAGCGAAATTTCAATGTTTTCACCCTATTCTGACTTTATTTTTTGTAATTTTATCGAGATATGATCGAAAAAAGCAACAAAAAAGGATAATCTAGCGAAATTTCAATTTTTATCCTCACTTCGCCTTACTTTTCGTCATTTTTTTGAGCTATGATCGGAAAATTTTATCGAAGTTTTTATGTTTCTCATCTATTTCGGCTTAACATGTTACATTTTATCGAATTATGACCCAAAAAAGCTACGGAAACAGATAATTCTGCCGAAATTGCAATTTTTTCCTCTATTTTGTCTTTATTTTCTGTCATTCGGTCGAGATATGATCGAAAAAAGCAACGAAAAGGGATATATTTAGCGAAAGTTTAGTTTTCCTCTTCTATTTCGGCAATATTTTCGTCACATTATCGAGAATTGATCGAAAAAATAGAACAAAAACGGATAATTATAGCGAAATTTCAATTTTTTCCCTCTATTTTTTCTTTATTTTTATTCATTTTATCGAGATATGATCAAAAAAACCAACAAAATTGTAGAATTTTAGCAAAATTTTAATTTCTCTCCTCTATTTTTACTTTAATTTTTGTCATTTAATGGAGATATGATCGAAAACAGCAACGAAAAAGGATAATATTTGCGAAATTTCAATTTTTTCTTCTATTTTACCTTTATTTTTCCTCATTTGGTCAAGATATGATCAAAAAATGCAACCTCAAACGGATAGTTTTAGCGAAATTTACATTTATTACCCCTATTTTTTTATTTTTCGTCATTTTATCGAGATACTTTCGAAAATAGCAAAGAAAACGGACAATATTAGCAGTATTTCAATGTTTTTACTCTATTTTGTGTTTATTTTTTGTCATTTCATCGAAATTTCAATTTTTCTCCCCTTTTTCGCCTTTATTTCGTCAATTTATCGAGATATGATCGAAAAAAAGCAACGAAATTACATAATTTTAAAAAAATTTTAATTTCTCCCCTAAATTTTTTCTTAAATTTTTGTCATTTAATGGAGATATGATCAAAAATGTTAATCAATACGAATAATTTCACCGAAATTTCATTCTTTTTCCTGTATGTTGCCTTACTTTTGGTGATTTTGCCAAGATATGATAAAAAAAGGATAGAAAAAGTATAATTTCATTTAAATTTCAATCATATTTCGTCTATTTTTCCTTACTTTTCGTGATTTTTGCCAAGATACGATCGAAAAAAAGCATCGAAATCGGATAATTTCACCGAAATTTGAAATTTTCTCCTCTATGTTACCTTAGTTATCGTGATTTTGCCATGGTATGATCGAAAAAAGCAACGAAATTGTATAATTTTAGCAGAACTTTAATTTCTCTCGTCTATTTTTTCTTTAATTTTCGTCACATAATGGAGATATGATCGAAAAAAAAACGAAAACGGATGATATTAGCGAAATTTGTATTTTTCTACTATTTCGCCTTAATTTTAGTAATTTAATTGCGATATGATCGACAAAAGCAAGGAAAAAGTATATTTTTTGCGAAATTTCAATTTTTTCTTCTATTTTTTCTTTATTATTCCTCATTTGGTCAAGATTTGATCAAATAAACAACAAAAAACGGATAGTTTTAGCGAAATTCAAATGTTTTTCCCCTATTTTTTATTTTTGTCAATTTATCGAAATATTATCAAAAATAGCAAACAAAACGGACAATTATAGCAAAATTTCAATGTTTTTACTATATCTAGTGTTTATTTTTCGTCATTTCATCGAATAATTATCGAAAAAAGCATCGGAAAGGGATAATTTCACCAAAATTTAAATCTGTTTTCTGCTATTTTGCCTTAATTTTTATGATTTTGCCTAGATTTGATCGAAAAAGATATCGAAAACGGATAATTTTGGAGAAATTTAAATATTTCTCCTATTTTTGGCCTTTATTTCAACAATTTATCGAGATATGATCGAAAAAGCAACAAAATTGTATAATTTTAGCAAAATTTTAATTTCTCTCCCCTATTTTTTCTTCAATTTTTGTCATTTAATGGAGATATTATCGAGAAATTAGAAAGGATGATTTTAGCGAAATTTCAATTTGTCTCCTTTATTAAGCATAAATGTTTGACAGTTAATCGAGATATGATCGAAAACAGCAACGAAAAAGGATAATTTTTGCGAAATTTCAATTTTTTCTTCTATTTTTCCTTTATTTTTCCTCATTTGGTCAAGACATGATCGAAAAATGCAACCTAAAACGGATAGTTTTAGCGAAATTTACATTTATTTCTCCTATTTTTTTATTTTTCGTCATTTTATCGAGATACTTTCGAAAATAGCAAAGAAAATGGACAATATTAGCAAAATTTCAATGTTTTTACTCTATTTTGTGTTTATTTTTCGTCATTTCATCGAAATTTCAATTTTTCTCCCCTTTTTCTCCTTTATTTCGTCAATTTATCGAGATATGATCGAAAAAAGCAACGAAATTACATAATTAAAAAAAAATTTAATTTCTTCCCTAAATTTTTTCTTAAATTTTTGATATTTAATGGAAAGATGATCAAAAATGTTAATGAAAACGAATAATTTCACCGAAGTTATCGTGATTTTGCCATGTTATGATCGAAAAAGCAACGAAATTGTATAATTTCAGCAGAACTTTAATTTCTCTTCTCTATTTTTTCTTTAATTTTCGTCACATTATGGAGATATGATCGAAAAAAAACGAATGATATTAGCGAAATTTGTATTTTTTCTACTATTTCGCCCTAATTTTAGTAATTTAATTGCGAATCGATCGACAAAAGCAACGAAAAGGGAGATTTTTCGCGAAATATTTGTTTTCCTCTTCTAATTCGGCATAATTTTCGTCATTTTATCGAGATATGATCTAGAAAAAGGAAAAAACGGATAATTATAGCGAAATTTCAATTTTTTTCCTCTATTAATTCTTTATTTTTCGTCATTTTATCAAGATATGATCCAAAAAAGCATGGAACACGGATAATTTAAGCATAATTACTATTTTTCTCCTTAATTTTCGTTATTATATCGGGATATGATCGAAAAAAAGAGCGACAATGATAATTTTAGCAAAATTTCAATTTGTCCACTCTATTTCGCATTAATTTTCGACATTTAAGCGAGATATGATCGTAAAAAGCAACGAAAACAGATAATATTAGCAAAATTTTAATTATTTTCCTATTTTTAGCCTTAATTTTCGTCATTTTGTCTAGATATAATTTAAAAAAGCAACCTAAAACGGATAGTTTAACCGAAATTTAAATTTTTTTCACCTATTTTTTTATTTTTGTCATTTTATTGAGACATTATCGATAAAAGCAACGAAAACGGATAATTTTACCGAAATTTCAATCTGTTTCCTCTATTTTGCTTTTCTTTTCGTGATTTTGAGAAGATATGATCGAAAAAAGCATCGAAAACGAATAATTTTACTAAATTTTAATCTTTTTCCTCTATTTTGCCCTAGCATACGTGATTTTCCCAAGATATGATGGAACAAAAGCATCGAAAACCGATAATTTCACCAAAATTTCGATGATTTCTTCTATTTTGCCTTACTCTTCGTGATTTTGTCTAGATATGATCGAAATATGCATAGAAAACGGATAATTTCACCGAAATTTCATTGTATTTTCTTTATTTTGACTTACTTTTCGTGATTTGCGAAGATATGACAATATATGATATGATATATAATTAAAAAAAGCAACATAAAACGGATAGTTTTAGCGAAATTTAAAATTGTTTCACCTATTTTTTTAATTTTCGTCATTTTATCGAGATTTGATCGAAAAAAGTACCAAAAACAGATAATTATAGCAAAATATCAATTTTTCTACTCAATTTTAACTTAATTTTCGTCATTTTATCCATATATGATCGAAAAAACAACGAAATCGGATAATATTAGCGAATTTTCAATTTTTCTCCTCTATTTCGCCTTAATTTTCAAAATTTTATCCTGATATGATTGAGAAAAGAAATATAAACGCTTAATTGTAGCAGAATTTCTATTTTTCTCCTCCATATCGCCTGAATTTACGTAATTTATCGAGATATGATCGAAAAAAGCATTGAAAACGGATAATTTTACCGAAACTTCAATCTCTTTCCTCTATTTTGCCTTTCTTTTCGTGATTTTGAGAAGATATTATCGAGAAAAGCATCGGAAACGGATAATTTCATTGAAATTTCAATCTTTTTATTTTTTTTGCCTTACTATTCTTTATTTTTTCAAGATATGAGCAAAAAAAGCATCGCAACGTGTAATTTCATTGAAATTTCAATCTTTTTATTCTATTTTGCCTTACTTTTCGTGATTTGTGAAGAAATGATCAAAAAAAGGATCGAATACGGACAATTTCATTGAAATTTCATTCTATTTTCTCTATTTTGCCTTTCTTTTCGTGATTTGAGAAGATATGATCGAAAAAAGAATCGAAAACGGATAAATTCATTGAAATTTTATCCAAATTTTGTCTATTTTACCTAAATTTTCGTGATTTTGCCAAGATATGATCGAAAAAAGCATCCAAAACGGATAATTTTAGCAAAATTTTAATTATATTCCTCTTTTTAGCCTTAATTTTCGTCATTTTATCTAGATATAATTAAAAAAAGCAACATAAAACGGATAGTTTTAGCGAAATTTAAAATTTTTTCCCCTAGTTTTTTATTTTGCGTCATATTATCGAGTTATGATCGAGAAAGTGGAAAAAACGGATAATTATAGCGAATTTTCAATTTTTTTTCTCCATTATTTCTTTATATTTCGTCATTTTATCGAGATATGATCCAAAAAAGCATGGAACACTAATAATTACAGCATAATTACTATTTTTCCCCTTAATGTTCGTTATTTTATCGAGATATGATCGAGAAAAGCAGCGAAAATGATAATTTTAGCGAAATTTCAATTTGTCTCCTCTATTTCGCATTAATTTTCGACATTTAAGCGAGATATGATCGTAAAAAGCAACGAAAACGGATAATTTTAGCAAAATTTTAATTATTTTCCTCTTTTTAGCCTTAATTTTCGTCATTTTGTCTAGATATAATTTAAAAAAGCAACCTAAAATGGATAGTTTAAGCGAAATTTAAATTTTTTCACCTATTTTTTTATTTTTGTCATTTTATTGAGACATTATCGATAAAAGCAACGAAAACGGATAATTTTACCGAAATTTCAATCTGTTTCCTCTATTTTGCTTTTCTTTTCGTGATTTTGAGAAGATATGATCGAAAAAAAGCATGGAAAACGAATAATTTTACTAAATTTTAATCTTTTCCTCTATTTTGCCCTAGCATACGTGATTTTCCCAAGATATGATCGAACAAAAGCATCGAAAACCGATAATATCACCAAAATTTCGACGATTTCCTCTATTTTGCCTTACTCTTCGTGATTTTGTCTAGATATGATCGAAATAAGCATAGAAAACGGATAATTTCACCGAAATTTCATTGTATTTTCTCTATTTTGACTTACTTTTCGTGATTTGCGAAGATATGACAAAAAAAACATCGAAAACGGTTAATTGCATTTTAATTTCATCCAAATTTGGTATATTTTACCTTACTTTTCGTAATTTTGCCAAAATATGATCGAGAAAAGCATCAAAAACGGATAATTATAGCGAAATTTCAAATTTTCTACTCAAATTTGCCTTTAATTTCGTCATTTATCGAGATATGATCAAAATAAGCAGCGAAAACGGATAATTTTAGCGAAATTTCAATGGTTCTCCTCTATATCGCATTAATTTTCGACATTTAATCGAGATATGATAGAATAAAGCATCGAAAACGGATAATTTTACCGAAAGTTCAATCTTTTTCCTTTATTTTGGCTTAGTTTTCGTGATTTTGCAAACATACGATCAATGAAAGAATCTGAAACGTGTAATTTCATTGAAATTTCAATCTTTTTCCTCTATTTTTCTTTACTTATCGTGATTCTGCCAAGATCTGATCAAGAATAGCATCGAAAACGGATAATTTCACCGAAATTTCATTCTTATTCCTCTATTTCTTCTTACTTTTGGTGATTTTGCCAAGATATGATCGAAAAAAGCATTGAAAACGCATAATTTCATTGAAATTTCAACCATATTTCGTCTATTCTTCCTTATTTTTCGTGATTCTACCAAGATATGATCGAAAACGGATAATTTCACCGAAATATGGATCTTTTTCCTCTATTTTACCTTAGTTATCGCGATTTTGCCATCATATAATCGAAAAAAGCAACCAGAATGAATAGTTATAGCAAAATTTCAATTTTTCTACTCAATTTAATCTATAGTTTCGTCATTTATCGAGATATGATCGAAAAAAGCATGGAAAACTGATAATTTCAGCATAATTACTATTTTTCTCCTCTTTTTAACCTTAATTTTCGAAATTTTATCGAGATATGATTGTAAAAAGCAATATATACGCATAATTTTAGCGAAAATTCAATTCTTCTTCTCTATCTTGCCTTCATTTGCGTTATTATATCGAGATATGATACAAAAAAGCATCGAATACGGATAATTTTACCGAAAGTTCAATCTTTTTCCTTTATTTTGCCTTAGTTTTCGTGATTTTGCAAGTATATGTTCAATGAAAGAATCTGAAACGTTTAATTTCATTGAAATTTCAATCTTTTTATTCTATTTTGCCTTACTTTTCGTGATTTGTGAAGAAATGATCAAAAAAAGGATCGAAAACGGACAATTTCATTGAAATTTCATTCTATTTTCTCTATTTTGCCTTTCTTTTCGTGATTTGAGAAGATATGATCGAAAAAAGCATCGAAAACGGATAAATTCATTGAAATTTTATCCAAATTTGGTCTATTTTACCTAAATTTTCGTGATTTTGCCAAGATATGATCGAAAAAAGCATCCAAAACGGATAATTTTAGCCAAATTTTAATTATATTCCTCTTTTTAGCCTTAATTTTCGTCATTTTATCTAGATATAATTAAAAAAAGCAACATAAAACGGATAGTTTTAGCGAAATTTAAAATTTTTTCCCCTAGTTTTTTATTTTGCGTCATATTATCGAGTTATGATCGAGAAAGTGGAAAAAACGGATAATTATAGCGAATTTTCAATTTTTTTTCTCCATTATTTCTTTATATTTCGTCATTTTATCGAGATATGATCCAAAAAAGCATGGAACACTAATAATTACAGCATAATTACTATTTTTCCCCTTAATTTTCGTTATTTTATCGAGATATGATCGAGAAAAGCAGCGAAAATGATAATTTTAGCGAAATTTCAATTTGTCTCCTCTATTTCGCATTAATTTTCGACATTTAAGCGAGATATGATCGTAAAAAGCAACGAAAACGGATAATTTTAGCAAAATTTTAATTATTTTCCTCTTTTTAGCCTTAATTTTCGTCATTTTGTCTAGATATAATTTAAAAAAGCAACCTAAAATGGATAGTTTAAGCGAAATTTAAATTTTTTTCACCTATTTTTTTATTTTTGTCATTTTATTGAGACATTATCGATAAAAGCAACGAAAACGGATAATTTTACCGAAATTTCAATCTGTTTCCTCTATTTTTCTTTTCTTTTCGTGATTTTGAGAAGATATGATCGAAAAAAGCATCGAAAACGAATAATTTTACTAAATTTTAATCTTTTTCCTCTATTTTGCCCTAGCATACGTGATTTTCCCAAGATATGATCGAACAAAAGCATCGAAAACCGATAATATCACCAAAATTTCGACGATTTCCTCTATTTTGCCTTACTCTTCGTGATTTTGTCTAGATATGATCGAAATAAGCATAGAAAACGGATAATTTCACCGAAATTTCATTGTATTTTCTCTATTTTGACTTACTTTTCGTGATTTGCGAAGATATGACAAAAAAAACATCGAAAACGGATAATGCATTTTAATTTCATCCAAATTTGGTATATTTTACCTTACTTTTCGTAATTTTGCCAAAATATGATCGAGAAAAGCATCAAAAACGGATAATTATAGCGAAATTTCAAATTTTCTACTCAAATTTGCCTTTAATTTCGTCATTTATCGAGATATGATCAAAATAAGCAGCGAAAACGGATAATTTTAGCGAAATTTCATTGGTTCTCCTCTATATCGCATTAATTTTCGACATTTAATCGAGATATGATAGAATAAAGCATCGAAAACGGATAATTTTACCGAAAGTTCAATCTTTTTCCTTTATTTTGGCTTAGTTTTCGTGATTTTGCAAACATATGATCAATGAAAGAATCTGAAACGTGTAATTTCATTGAAATTTCAATCTTTTTCCTCTATTTTTCTTTACTTATCGTGATTCTGCCAAGATCTGATCAAGAATAGCATCGAAAACGGATAATTTCACCGAAATTTCATTCTTATTCCTCTATTTCTTCAAACTTTTGGTGATTTTGCCAAGATATGATCGAAAAAAGCATTGAAAACGCATAATTTCATTGAAATTTCAACCATATTTCGTCTATTCTTCCTTATTTTTCGTGATTTTACCAAGATATGATCGAAAACGGATAATTTCACCGAAATATGGATCTTTTTCCTCTATTTTACCTTAGTTATCGCGATTTTGCCATCATGTAATCGAAAAAAGCAACCAGAATGAATAGTTATAGCAAAATTTCAATTTTTCTACTCAATTTAATCTATAGTTTCGTCATTTATCGAGATATGATCGAAAAAAGCATGGAAAACTGATAATTTCAGCATAATTACTATTTTTCTCCTCTTTTTAACCTTAATTTTCGAAATTTTATCGAGATATGATTGTAAAAAGCAATATATACGCATAATTTTAGCGAAAATTCAATTCTTCTTCTCTATCTTGCCTTCATTTGCGTTATTATATCGAGATATGATACAAAAAAGCATCGAAAACGGATAATTTTACCGAAAGTTCAATCTTTTTCCTTTATTTTGCCTTAGTTTTCGTGATTTTGCAAGTATATGTTCAATTAAAGAATCTGAAACGTTTAATTTCATTGAAATTTCAATCTTTTTATTCTATTTTGCCTTACTTTTTGTGATTTGTGAAGAAATGATCAAAAAAAGGATCGAAAACGGACAATTTCATTGAAATTTCTTTCTATTTTCTCTATTTTGCCTTTCTTTTCGTGATTTGAGAAGATATGATCGAAAAAAGAATCGAAAACGGATAAATTCATTGAAATTTTATCCAAATTTTGTCTATTTTACCTAAATTTTCGTGATTTTGCCAAGATATGATCGAAAAAAAGCATCCAAAACGGATAATTTTAGCAAAATTTTAATTATATTACTCTTTTTAGCCTTAATTTTCGTCATTTTATCTAGATATAATTAAAAAAAGCAACATAAAACGGATAGTTTTAGCGAAATTTAAAATTTTTTCCCCTAGTTTTTTATTTTGCGTCATATTATCGAGTTATGATCGAGAAAGTGGATAAAACGGATAATTATAGCGAATTTTCAATTTTTTTTCTCCATTATTTCTTTATATTTCGTCATTTTATCGAGATATGATCCAAAAAAGCATGGAACAGTAATAATTACAGCATAATTACTATTTTTCCCCTTAATTTTCGTTATTTTATCGAGATATGATCGAGAAAAGCAGCGAAAATGATAATTTTAGCGAAATTTCAATTTGTCTCCTCTATTTCGCATTAATTTTCGACATTTAAGCGAAATATGATCGTAAAAAGCAACGAAAACGGATAACTTTAGCAAAATTTTAATTATTTTCCTCTTTTTAGCCTTAATTTTCGTCATTTTGTCTAGATATAATTTAAAAAAGCAACCTAAAATGGATAGTTTAAGCGAAATTTAAATTTTTTTCACCTATTTTTTTATTTTTGTCATTTTATTGAGACATTATCGATAAAAGCAACGAAAACGGATAATTTTACCGAAATTTCAATCTGTTTCCTCTATTTTGCTTTTCTTTTCGTGATTTTGAGAAGATATGATCGAAAAAAAGCATGGAAAACGAATAATTTTACTAAATTTTAATCTTTTCCTCTATTTTGCCCTAGCATACGTGATTTTCCCAAGATATGATCGAACAAAAGCATCGAAAACCGATAATTTCACCAAAAGTTCGATGATTTCTTCTATTTTGCCTTACTCTTCGTGATTTTGTCTAGATATGATCGAAATAAGCATAGAAAACGGATAATTTCACCGAAATTTCATTGTATTTTCTCTATTTTGACTTACTTTTCGTGATTTGCGAAGATATGACAAAAAAAACATCGAAAACGGTTAATTGCATTTTAATTTCATCCAAATTTGGTATATTTTACCTTACTTTTCGTAATTTTGCCAAAATATGATCGAGAAAAGCATCAAAAACGGATAATTATAGCGAAATTTCAAATTTTCTACTCAAATTTGCCTTTAATTTCGTCATTTATCGAGATATGATCAAAATAAGCAGCGAAAACGGATAATTTTAGCGAAATTTCAATGGTTCTCCTCTATATCGCATTAATTTTCGACATTTAATCGAGATATGATAGAATAAAGCATCGAAAACGGATAATTTTACCGAAAGTTCAATCTTTTTCCTTTATTTTGGCTTAGTTTTCGTGATTTTGCAAACATACGATCAATGAAAGAATCTGAAACGTGTAATTTCATTGAAATTTCAATCTTTTTCCTCTATTTTTCTTTACTTATCGTGATTCTGCCAAGATCTGATCAAGAATAGCATCGAAAACGGATAATTTCACCGAAATTTCATTCTTATTCCTCTATTTCTTCTTACTTTTGGTGATTTTGCCAAGATATGATCGAAAAAAGCATTGAAAACGCATAATTTCATTGAAATTTCAACCATATTTCGTCTATTCTTCCTTATTTTTCGTGATTCTACCAAGATATGATCGAAAACGGATAATTTCACCGAAATATGGATCTTTTTCCTCTATTTTACCTTAGTTATCGCGATTTTGCCATCATATAATCGAAAAAAGCAACCAGAATGAGTAGTTATAGCAAAATTTCAATTTTTCTACTCAATTTAATCTATAGTTTCGTCATTTATCGAGATATGATCGAAAAAAGCATGGAAAACTGATAATTTCAGCATAATTACTATTTTTCTCCTCTTTTTAACCTTAATTTTCGAAATTTTATCGAGATATGATTGTAAAAAGCAATATATACGCATAATTTTAGCGAAAATTCAATTCTTCTTCTCTATCTTGCCTTCATTTGCGATATTATATCGAGATATGATACAAAAAAGCATCGAATACGGATAATTTTACCGAAAGTTCAATCTTTTTCCTTTATTTTGCCTTAGTTTTCGTGATTTTGCAAGTATATGTTCAATGAAAGAATCTGAAACGTTTAATTTCATTGAAATTTCAATCTTTTTATTCTATTTTGCCTTACTTTTCGTGATTTGTGAAGAAATGATCAAAAAAAGGATCGAAAACGGACAATTTCATTGAAATTTCATTCTATTTTCTCTATTTTGCCTTTCTTTTCGTGATTTGAGAAGATATGATCGAAAAAAGCATCGAAAACGCATAAATTCATTGAAATTTTATCCAAGTTTGGTCTATTTTACCTAAATTTTCGTGATTTTGCCAAGATATGATCGAAAAAAGCATCCAAAACGGATAATTTTAGCAAAATTATAATTATATTCCTCTTTTTAGCCTTAATTTTCGTCATTTTATCTAGATATAATTAAAAAAAGCAACATAAAACGGATAGTTTTAGCGAAATTTAAAATTTTTTCCCCTAGTTTTTTTATTTTGCGTCATATTATCGAGATATGATCGAGAAAGTGGAAAAAACGGATAATTATAGCGAATTTTCAATTTTTTTTCTCCATTATTTCATTATATTTCGTCATTTTATCGAGATATGATCCAAAAAAGCATGGAACACTAATAATTACAGCATAATTACTATTTTTTCCCTTAATTTTCGTTATTTTATCGAGATATGATCGAGAAAAGCAGCGAAAATGATAATTTTAGCGAAATTTCAATTTGTCTCCTCTATTTCGCATTAATTTTCGACATTTAAGCGAGATATGATCGTAAAAAGCAACGAAAACGGATAATTTTAGCAAAATTTTAATTATTTTCCTCTTTTTAGCCTTAATTTTCGTCATTTTATCTAGATATAATAAAAAAAAGCAACATAAAACGGATAGTTTAAGCGAAATTTAAATTTTTTTCACCTATTTTTTTATTTTTGTCATTTTATTGAGACATTATCGATAAAAGCAACGAAAACGGATAATTTTACCGAAATTTCAATCTGTTTCCTCTATTTTGCTTTTCTTTTCGTGATTTTGAGAAGATATGATCGAAAAAAGCATCGAAAACGAATAATTTTACTAAATTTTAATCTTTTTCCTCTATTTTGCCCTAGCATACGTGATTTTCCCAAGATATGATCGAAAAAAAGCATCGAAAACCGATAATATCACCAAAATTTCGATGATTTCTTCTATTTTGCCTTACTCTTCGTTATTTTGTCTAGATATGATCGAAATAAGCATAGAAAACGGATAATTTCACCGAAATTTCATTGTATTTTCTCTATTTTGACTTACTTTTCGTGATTTGCGAAGATATGACAAAAAAAACATCGAAAACGGATAATGCATTTTAATTTCATCCAAATTTGGTATATTTTACCTTACTTTTCGTAATTTTGCCAAAATATGATCGAGAAAAGCATAAAAAACGGATAATTATAGCGAAATTTCAAATTTTTTACTCAATTTTGCCTTTAATTTCGTCATTTATCGAGATATGATCAAAATAAGCAGCGAAAACGGATAATTTTATTGAAATTTCAATTCTTCTCCTCTATCTTGCCTTCATTTGCGTTATTTTATCGAGATATGATAGAAAAAAGCATCGAAAACGGATAATTTTACCGAAAGTTCAATCTTTTTCCTTTATTTTGGCTTAGTTTTCGTGATTTTGCAAATATATGATCAATGAAAGAATCTGAAACGTTTAATTTCATTGAAATTTCAATCATTTTATTCCATTTTGCCTTACTTTTCGTGATTTGAGAAGATATGATCAAAAAAAGCATCGAAAACGGATAATTTCAATGAAATTTCATTCTATTTTCTCTAATTTGCCTTTCTTTTCGTGATTTGAGAAGATATGATCGAAAAAAGCATCGAAAACGGATAAATTCATTGAAATTTTATCCAAATTTGGTCTATTTACCTAACTTGTCGTGATTTTGCCAAGATATGATAGAAAAAAGCAACGAAAAGGGTGATTTTTCGCGTAATATTTTTTTTCCTCTTCTATTTCGGCATAGTTTTCGTCATATTATCGAGATATGATCGAGAAAATTGAAAAAACGGATAATTATAGCGAAATTTCAATTTTGTTCCTCTATTTTTTCTTTATTTTTCGTCATTTTATCGAGATATGATCCAAAAAAGCAACGAGAACGGATAATTTTACTGAATGTTTAATCTTTTTCCTTTATTTCGCCTTACTATTCGTGATTTTGCCAAGATATGATCAAAAAAAGTATAGAAAGCGGATAATTTCACCAAAGTTTCATTCTATTTCCTCTTTTTGCCTTACTTTTCGTGATTTTAGAAGATATGATCAAAAAAATTTTCGAAAACGGATATTTTCATTGAAATTTCATTCTATTTTCTCTATTTTGCCCTACTTTTCGTGATTTGAGAAGATGTGATCGAAAAACGCATCGAAAACGGATAAATTCATTGAAATTTCATCCAAATTTGTTCTATTTTACCTAACTTTTTGTGATTTTGCAAGGATACGATCGAAAAAAGCATCCAATACGGATAATTTTAGCGAAATATTAATTTTTCTCCTCTTTTTCACCTTAATTTTAAAAAATTTATCGAGATATGATTGAAAAAAGCAATATAAACGCATAATTTTAGCGAAATTTCAATTCTTCTCCTCTATCTTGCCTTCATTTGCGATATTATTTCGAGATATGATACAAAAAAGCATCGAAGACGGATAATTTTACCGATTTTGCAAATAAATGATCAATGAAAGAATCTGAAACGTTTAAGTTCATTGAAATTTCAATCTTTTTATTCTATTTTGCCTTACTTTTCGTGATTTGAGAAGAAATTATCAAAAAAAGCATCGAAAACGGATAATTTCATTGAAATTTCATTCTATTTTCTCTATTTTGCCTTTCTTTTCGTGATTTGAGAAGTTATTATCGAAAAAAGGATCGAAAACGGATAAATTCATTGAAATTTTATCCAAATTTGGTCTATATACCTAACTTTTCGTGATTTTGCCAAGATATGATAGAAAAAAGCAACGAAAAGGGTGATTTTTCGCGAAATATTTTTTTTCCTCTTCTATTTCGGCATAGTTTTCGTCATATTATCGAGATATGATCGAGAAAATGGAAAAAACGGATAATTATAGCGAAATTTCAATTTTGTTTCTCTATTTTTTCTTTATTTTTCGTCATTTTATCGAGATATGATCCAAAAAAGCATGGAACACTGATAATTTCAGCATAATTACTATTTTTCTTCTCTTTTTCCCCTTAATTTTCGTCATTTTGTCTAGATATAATTTAAAAAAGCAACCTAAAATGGATAGTTTCAGCGAAATTTAAATTTTTTTCACCTATTTTTTTATTTTTGTCATTTTATTGAGACATTATCGAAAAAAGCAACGAAAACGGATAATTTTACCGAAATTTCAATCTGTTTCCTCTATTTTGCTTTTCTTTTCGTGATTTTGAGAAGATATGATCGAAAAAAGCATCGAAAACGAATAATTTTACTAAATTTTAATCTTTTTCCTCTATTTTGCCCTAGCATACGTGATTTTCCCAAGATATGATGGAACAAAAGCATCGAAAACCGATAATTTCACCAAAATTTCGATGATTTCTTCTATTTTCCTTACTCTTCGTGATTTTGTCTAGATATGATCGAAATAAGCATAGAAAACGGATAATTTCACCGAAATTTCATTCTATTTTCTTTATTTTGACTTACTTTTCGTGATTTGCGAAGATATGACAATATATGATATGATATATAATTAAAAAAAGCAACATAAAACGGATAGTTTTAGCGAAATTTAAAATTGTTTCCCCTATTTTTTTAATTTTCGTCATTTTATCGAGATATTATCGAAAATAGCAAATATAACGGACATTTTTTATCGAAATTTCAATGTTTTCACGCTATTTTTACTTTTTTTCGTCATTCGGTCGAGATATGATAGAAAAAAGCAACGAAAAGGGTGATTTTTCGCGAAATTTTTGTTTTCCTCTTCTATTTCGGCATAATTTTCGTCATATTATCGAGATATGATCGAGATCGAGATCGAGAATCACACCCCAGAAACCCACTAAATAAAATGATAGAGGAAACTAAAAATACACTAAAAACTTGTAAATCCCTTATTACCAAACCCCTCTCACTAAAACTTCATGTTTCAAATCCTACAGTCCCGAGAATGTATTGCCTTCCCAAGATACACAAACCTAATGTTCCCCTCAGACCTATCGTTTCTTCTATTAATTCTCCTTCCTACAAATTAGCCCAATGGTTAAACCAACAATTCAAACAATGGCCTACACCACAGGATTCCAATATAAAAAACACAGAACATTTAGTTGATTTTCTAAAAGACATCACTCTAAATAAAAACGAAATACTAGTATCTTTCGACGTGAAAAATTTATTTCCAAGCATTCCTTTAGACACTACGTACGAATTCCTACAACAATGGCTCCAAACACAACAGTTACCTCCCGAACTTGTAGATGAATATGTTTCATTAACCAGAAGTTGCATGAACCAAAATTATTTCCAAATCAATAACACTTACTACAAACAAACAAATGGTACCACAATGGGTAATTATACAATAGACTAAACAAATCAAGCGTAGCTTCACATATACAAGAATGCAATAACCCAATACATTTAGAAGATTTGAAAGTACTTAAAGCCGTTAACAAAGAGTCCAAACTAGACGCCTACGAAAGCATCTTCATACGAAAACATACACAAACAATGAACAGTGACCGCAGCCCAATCCCATCGTTCCCATTAATCACTAACGGCTCAGAAACCACCAACCACCAACATTTTTCACCCCCACAAACACCCTCCCCCACCCCTCACAGTTCGGGTATAAATACAGACAGTACACACACAACACTTCAGTCCGGCATAGCTACTGAGGATGGAAACTTAGTTTCCGAAATACGTATATAGTGTCCAAAAACCGGTGTTCCCCTGCAACGTTGGACTCTCCAGATGAAGCAGTGGAACCACCCCAAGGTAAGTCACAGTGTTTTCTTACTTATTTGAATTACGGCAATTGGAGCTTTTTCTTTTTAAATTAATTACTAACAGCCGTGTACCCTTTCTTTTTTCCTAGATATGATTGAAAAAAGGATCGAAAACGAATAATTTTATGGAATTTTTAATCTTTTTCCTTTATTTTGCCTTACTTTTCGTGATTTTCCGAAGATATGATCGAGAAAAGCATCGTAAACGGATAATTTCATTGAAATTTCAATCTTTTTATTCTTTTTTGCCTTACTATTCTTGATTTTGCCAAGATATGAACAAAAAAAGCATCGAAAACGGGTAATTTCATTCAAATTTCAATCTTTTTCCTCTATTTTGCCTAACTTTTCGTGATTCTGCCAAGATCCGATAAAGAATAGCATCGAAATCGGATAATTTCACCGAAATTTCATTCTTTTTTCTCTATTTCTTCTTACTTTTGGTGATTTTGCCAAGATATGATCAAAAAAAACATTAAAAAAAGCGCATTATTTCATTGAAATTTCAATCATATTTCGTCTATTTACCTTACTTTTCGTGATTTTGCCAAAATATGATCAAAAAAAGCATCGAAAACGGATAATTTCACCGAAATTTCATCCTTTTTTCTCTATTTTTCCTTACTTTTGGTGATTTTGCCAAGATATGATCGAAAAAAGCATTGAGAACACATAATTTCATTGAAATTTCAATCATATTTCGTCTATTTTTCCTTATTTTTCGTGATTTTACCAAGATATGATCGAAAAAAGCATCGAAAACGGATAATTTCACCGAAATTTGGATCTTTTTCCTCTATTTTACCTTAGTTATCGTGATTTTGCCATCATATAATCGAAAAAAGCAACCAGAATGGATAGTTATAGCAAAATTTCAATTTTTCTACTCAATTTAGCCGTTAATTTCGTCATTTATCGAGATATGATCGAAAAAAGCAACGAAAAAGGATAATTTTAGCCAAATTTCAATTTTTTTCCTCTATTAATTTTCATGATTATGCTGAGATATGATCGAAAAAAGCATCGACAACGAATAATTTCACAAAATTTCAATTCTTTTTCCTATATTCTGCATAAGTTTTCGTGATTTTGCCAAGATATGATCGGCAAAAGCATCGAAAAGGTATAATTTCACCAAAATTTAAATCTGAATCTTTTTCCCCTATTTTACCATAGTTATCTTGTTTTTGCCATGATATGATCGAAAAAATCAACGAAAACGAAAAATTTCACCATTTTTTTAATCTTCTTCCTCTATTTTGCCCTAGTTTTCGTGATTTTGCCAAGATATTATCGAAAAAATCATCGAAAAAAGCTTCGAAAACCGATAATTTTACCAAAATTTCGATGTTTTCTTCTATTTTGCCTTACTCTTCGTGATTTTGCCTAGATATGATTGAAAAAAGGAACGAAAACGGATAATTTTATGGAATTTTTTAATCTTTTTCCTTTATTTTGCCTTACTTTTCGTGATTTTCCGAAGATATGATCTAGAAAAGCATCGGAAACGGATAATTTCATTGAAATTTCAATCTTTTTATTCTTTTTTGCCTTACTATTCTTGATTTTGCCAAGATATGAGCAAAAACAGCATCGAAAACAGGTAATTTTATTGAATTTTAATCTTTTTCCTCTATTTTGCCTTACTTTTCGTGATTCTGCAAGATCCGATCATGAATAGCATCGAAAACAGATAATTTCACCGAAATTTCATTCTTTTTTCTCTATTTTTCCTTACTTTTGGTGATTTTGCCAAGATATGATCGAAAAAAGCATTGAGAACACATAATTTCATTGAAATTTCAGCCATATCTCGTCTTTTTTTCCTTATTTTTCGTGATTTCACCTAGATATGATCGAAAACGGATAATTTCACCGAAATTTGGATCTTTTTCCTCTATTTTACCTTAGTTATCGTGATTTTGCCATCATATAATCGAAAAAAGCAACCAGAATGGATAGTTATAGCAAAATTTCAATTTTTCTACTCAATTTAGCCTTTAGTTTCGTCATTTATTGAGATATGATCGATATAAGCAGCGAAAACGGATAATTTGAGCAAAATTTGAATTCTTCTCCTCTATTTTGCCTTCATTTGCGTTATTTTATCGAGATATGATCGAAAAAAGCAACGAAAAAGGATGATTTTAGCCTAATTTCAATTCAAAAAATACAACGAAATTGTATAATTTTAGCAAAATTTTAATTTCTCACCTCTATTTTTTCTTTAATTTTTGTCATTTTATGGAGATATGATCAAAAAAAAAACGAGAACGGATGGAATTTCTTTTTTCCACTCTTTCGCCTTAATTTTAGTAATTTTATTGAGATATGATATAAAAAAGCGACGAAAAAGGATAAGTTTTGCGAAATTTCAATTTTTTTTCCATTTTTCCTCTATTTTTCCTCATTTGGTCAAGATATGATCAAGAAAAGCAACAAAAAACGGATAGTTTTAGCGAAATTTAAATATTTTTCCCCTATTTTTTTATTTATCGTCATTTTATCGAGTTATTATCGAAAATAGCAAAGAAAACGCACAATTTTAGCAAAATTTCAATGTTTTTACTCTATTTTGTGTATATTTTTCGTAATTTTTTCGAAATATTATCGAAAAAAGCAACGAAAACGGATAATTTTAGCATAATTTTAATGTTTTTCTTCTATTTTGTCTTTATATTTCGACATTTTATCAAGATTTGATCGAAAAAAGTACCAAAAACAGATAATTATAGCAAAATATCAATTTTTCCACTCAATTTTACCTTAATTTTCGTCATTTTATCCATATATGATCGAAAATACAACGAAATTGGATAATATTAGCGAATTTTCAATTTTTCTCCTCTATTTCGCCTTAATTTTCAAAATTTTATCCTGATATGATTGAGAAAAGAAATATAAACGCTTAATTGTAGCAAAATTTCTATTTTTCTCCTCCATATTGCTTCAATTTTCGCAATTTTATTGAGATATGATCGAAAAATAGCAATGAAAATGGATAATCTTACCAAAATTTCAATTATTTTCCTTGAAATTTTGACCTTATTTTTCGTCATTCTATCGAGATATGATCGAAAAAGTAACGAAAACGGATAATTTTAGCGAAATTTTTTATTTTTCTCCTCTATTTTGCATTAATTTTCGACATTTAATCGAGATTTGATCGAAAAAAGCATCGAAAACGGATAATTTTACCGAAATTTCAATGTTTTCTTCCATTTTGCCTTACTCTTCGTGATTTTGCCTAGATAATGTTCGACATTATATCGATATATGATCGAAAATAGCAACGAAAACGGATAATTTTACCGAAATTTCAATCTGTTTCATCTATTTTGCCTTTCTTTTCATGATTTTGAGAAGATATGATCGAAAAAAGCATCGACAACCGATAATTTCACCATAATTTCGATGTTCTCTTCTATATTGCCTTACTCTTCGCGATTTTGCCTAGATATGATCGAAAAAAGCATCGAAAACGGATGATTTCATGGAAATTTCAATCATATTTCGTCTATTTTTCCTTACCTTTCTTATTTTGCCAAGATATGATCGAAAAAAGAATCGAAAACGGATTATTTCACCGAAATTTGGATCTTTTTCCTCTATTTTACCTTATTTATCGTTATTTTGTCATGATATAATCGAAAAAAGCAAACCAAAATGGATAGTTATAGCAAAATTTCAATTTCTCTGCTCAATTTAGCCTTTAATTTCGTCATTTAACGAGATATGATCGAAATAAGCTGCGAAATCGGATAATTTTAGTGATGATTCTATTTTTCTCCTCTATTTCGCATTAATTGTCGCCATTTTATCGAGATATGATCGAAAAGAGCATCGAAAACGGATAATTTTTGCGGAATTTCAATTTTTTTTTCCATTTTTCCTCTATTTTTCCTCATTTGGTCAAGATATGATCAAGAAAAGCAACAAAAAACGGATAGTTTTAGCGAAATTTAAATATTATTCCTCTATTTTTTAATTTATCGTCATTTTATCGAGTTATTATCGAAAATAGCAAAGAAAACGCACAGTTTTAGCAAAATTTCAATGTTTTTACTCTATTTTGTGTATATTTTTCGTAATTTTTTCGAAATATTATCGAAAAAAGCAACGAAAACGGATAATTTTATCATAATTTTAATGTTTTTCTTCTATTTTGTCTTTATATTTCGACATTTTATCAAGATTTGATCGAAAAAAGTACCAAAAACAGATAATTATAGCAAAATATCAATTTTTCTACTCAATTTTACCTTAATTTTCGTCATTTTATCCATATATGATCGAAAAAGCAACGAAAACGGATAATATTAGCGAATTTTCAAAAATTCTACTCTATTTCGCCTTAATTTTCAAAATTTTATTGAGATATGATTGAGAAAAGAAATATAAACGCTTAATTGTAGCAAAATTTCTATTTTTCTCCTCCATATTGCCTTAATTGTTGTAATTTTATCGAGATATAATCGAAAAATAGCAATGAAAATGGATAATCCTACCAAAATTTCAATTATTTTCCATAAAAATTTGACATTATTTTTCGAAATTCTATGGAGATATGATGGAAAAGAGCATCGAAAACGGATAATTTTAGCGAAATTTTAATCTGTTTCCTCTATTTTGCCTTTCTTTTCGTGATTTTGAGAAGATATTATCGAAAAAAGCATCGAAAACCGATAATTTTACCAAAATTTCGATGTTTTCTTCTATTTTGCCTTACTTTTCGTGATTTTGCGAAGATATGATCGAGAAAAGCATCGGAAACGGATAATTTCATTGAAATTTCAATCTTTTTATTCTTTTTTGCCTTACTATTCTTGATTTTGCCAAGATATGAACAAAAAAAGCATCGAAAACGGGTAATTTCATTCAAATTTCAATCTTTTTATTCTTTTTTGCCTTACTATTCTTGATTTTGCCAAGATATGAACAAAAAAAGCATCGAAAACGGGTAATTTCATTCAAATTTTAATCTTTTTCCTCTATTTTGCCTTACTTTTCGTGATTCTGCCAAGATCTGATCAAAAAAACATCTAAAACGGATAATTTCACCTAAATTTCATTCTTTTTTCTCTATTTTTCTTTACTTTTGGTGATTTTGCCAAGATATGATCGAAAAAAACATTGAACACGCATAATTTCATTGAAATTTCAACCATATTTCGTCTATTTTTCCTTATTTTTTCGTGATTTTACCAAGATATGATCGAAAAAAGCATCAAAATAGGATAATTTCACCGAAATTCAGATCTCATTCCTCTATTTTACCTTAGTTATCGTGATTTTGCCTTCATATAATCGAAAAAAGCAACCAGAATGGATAGTTATAGCAAAATTTGAATTCTTCTCCTCTATTTTGCCTTAATTTTCGTCATTTTATCTAGATATAATTAAAAAAAGCAACATAAAACGGATAGTTTTAGCGAAATTTAAAATTTTTTCCCCTAGTTTTTTATTTTGCGTCATATTATCGAGATATGATCGAGAAAGTGGAAAAAACGGATAATTATAGCGAATTTTCAATTTTTTTTCTCCATTATTTCTTTATATTTCGTCATTTTATCGAGATATGATCCAAAAAAGCATGGAACACTAATAATTACAGCATAATTACTATTTTTCCCCTTAATTTTCGTTATTTTATCGAGATATGATCGAGAAAAGCAGCGAAAATGATAATTTTAGCGAAATTTCAATTTGTCTCCTCTATTTCGCATTAATTTTCGACATTTAAGCGAGATATGATCGTAAAAAGCAACAAAAACGGATAATTTTACCGAAAGTTCAATCTTTTTCCTTTATTTTGGCTTAGTTTTCGTGATTTTGCAAACATACGATCAATGAAAGAATCTGAAACGTGTAATTTCATTGAAATTTCAATCTTTTTCCTCTATTTTTCTTTACTTAACGTGATTCTGCCAAGATCTGATCAAGAATAGCATCGAAAACGGATAATTTCACCGAAATTTCATTCTTATTCCTCTATTTCTTCTTACTTTTGGTGATTTTGCCAAGATATGATCGAAAAAAGCATTGAAAACGCACAATTTCATTGAAATTTCAACCATATTTCGTCTATTCTTCCTTATTTTTCGTGATTTTACCAAGATATGATCGAAAACGGATAATTTCACCGAAATATGGATCTTTTTCCTCTATTTTACCTTAGTTATCGCGATTTTGCCATCATATAATCGAAAAAAGCAACCAGAATGAATAGCTATAGCAAAATTTCAATTTTTCTACTCAATTTAATCTATAGTTTCGTCATTTATCGAGATATGATCGAAAAAAGCATGGAAAACTGATAATTTCAGCTTAATTACTATTTTTCTCCTCTTTTTAACCTTAATTTTCGAAATTTTATCGAGATATGATTGTAAAAAGCAATATATACGCATAATTTTAGCGAAAATTCAATTCTTCTTCTCTATCTTGCCTTCATTTGCGTTATTATATCGAGATATGATACAAAAAAGCATCGAAAACGGATAATTTTACCGAAAGTTCAATCTTTTTCCTTTATTTTGCCTTAGTTTTCGTGATTTTGCAAATAAATGATCAATGAAAGAATCTGAAACGTTTAAGTTCATTGAAATTTCAATCTTTTTATTCTATTTTGCCTTACTTTTCGTGATTTGAGAAGAAATTATCAAAAAAAGCATCGAAAACGGATAATTTTTATTGAAATTTCATTCTATTTTCTCTATTTTGCCTTTCTTTTCGTGATTTGAGAAGTTATTATCGAAAAAAGGATCGAAAACGGATAAATTCATTGAAATTTTATCCAAATTTGGTCTATATACCTAACTTTTCGTGATTTTGCCAAGATATGATAGAAAAAAGCAACGAAAAGGGTGATTTTTCGCGAAATATTTTTTTTCCTCTTCTATTTCGGCATAGTTTTCGTCATATTATCGAGATATGATCGAGAAAATGGAAAAAACGGATAATTATAGCGAAATTTCAATTTTGTTTCTCTATTTTTTCTTTATTTTTCGTCATTTTATCGAGATATGATCCAAAAAAGCATGGAACACTGATAATTTCAGCATAATTACTATTTTTCTTCTCTTTTTCCCCTTAATTTTCGTCATTTTGTCTAGATATAATTTAAAAAAGCAACCTAAAATGGATAGTTTCAGCGAAATTTAAATTTTTTTCACCTATTTTTTTATTTTTGTCATTTTATTGAGACATTATCGAAAAAAGCAACGAAAACGGATAATTTTACCGAAATTTCAATCTGTTTCCTCTATTTTGCTTTTCTTTTCGTGATTTTGAGAAGATATGATCGAAAAAAGCATCGAAAACGAATAATTTTACTAAATTTTAATCTTTTTCCTCTATTTTGCCCTAGCATACGTGATTTTCCCAAGATATGATGGAACAAAAGCATCGAAAACCGATAATTTCACCAAAATTTCGATGATTTCTTCTATTTTGCCTTACTCTTCGTGATTTTGTCTAGATATGATCGAAATAAGCATAGAAAACGGATAATTTCACCGAAATTTCATTCTATTTTCTTTATTTTGACTTACTTTTCGTGATTTGCGAAGATATGACAATATATGATATGATATATAATTAAAAAAAGCAACATAAAACGGATAGTTTTAGCGAAATTTAAAATTGTTTCCCCTATTTTTTTAATTTTCGTCATTTTATCGAGATATTATCGAAAATAGCAAATATAACGGACATTTTTTATCGAAATTTCAATGTTTTCACGCTATTTTTACTTTTTTTCGTCATTCGGTCGAGATATGATAGAAAAAAGCAACGAAAAGGGTGATTTTTCGCGAAATTTTTGTTTTCCTCTTCTATTTCGGCATAATTTTCGTCATATTATCGAGATATGATCGAGATCGAGATCGAGAATCACACCCCAGAAACCCACTAAATAAAATGATAGAGGAAACTAAAAATACACTAAAAACTTGTAAATCCCTTATTACCAAACCCCTCTCACTAAAACTTCATGTTTCAAATCCTACAGTCCCGAGAATGTATTGCCTTCCCAAGATACACAAACCTAATGTTCCCCTCAGACCTATCGTTTCTTCTATTAATTCTCCTTCCTACAAATTAGCCCAATGGTTAAACCAACAATTCAAACAATGGCCTACACCACAGGATTCCAATATAAAAAACACAGAACATTTAGTTGATTTTCTAAAAGACATCACTCTAAATAAAAACGAAATACTAGTATCTTTCGACGTGAAAAATTTATTTCCAAGCATTCCTTTAGACACTACGTACGAATTCCTACAACAATGGCTCCAAACACAACAGTTACCTCCCGAACTTGTAGATGAATATGTTTCATTAACCAGAAGTTGCATGAACCAAAATTATTTCCAAATCAATAACACTTACTACAAACAAACAAATGGTACCACAATGGGTAATTATACAATAGACTAAACAAATCAAGCGTAGCTTCACATATACAAGAATGCAATAACCCAATACATTTAGAAGATTTGAAAGTACTTAAAGCCGTTAACAAAGAGTCCAAACTAGACGCCTACGAAAGCATCTTCATACGAAAACATACACAAACAATGAACAGTGACCGCAGCCCAATCCCATCGTTCCCATTAATCACTAACGGCTCAGAAACCACCAACCACCAACATTTTTCACCCCCACAAACACCCTCCCCCACCCCTCACAGTTCGGGTATAAATACAGACAGTACACACACAACACTTCAGTCCGGCATAGCTACTGAGGATGGAAACTTAGTTTCCGAAATACGTATATAGTGTCCAAAAACCGGTGTTCCCCTGCAACGTTGGACTCTCCAGATGAAGCAGTGGAACCACCCCAAGGTAAGTCACAGTGTTTTCTTACTTATTTGAATTACGGCAATTGGAGCTTTTTCTTTTTAAATTAATTACTAACAGCCGTGTACTCTTTCTTTTTTCCTAGATATGATTGAAAAAAGGATCGAAAACGAATAATTTTATGGAATTTTTAATCTTTTTCCTTTATTTTGCCTTACTTTTCGTGATTTTCCGAAGATATGATCGAGAAAAGCATCGTAAACGGATAATTTCATTGAAATTTCAATCTTTTTATTCTTTTTTGCCTTACTATTCTTGATTTTGCCAAGATATGAACAAAAAAAGCATCGAAAACGGGTAATTTCATTCAAATTTCAATCTTTTTCCTCTATTTTGCCTAACTTTTCGTGATTCTGCCAAGATCCGATAAAGAATAGCATCGAAATCGGATAATTTCACCGAAATTTCATTCTTTTTTCTCTATTTCTTCTTACTTTTGGTGATTTTGCCAAGATATGATCAAAAAAAACATTAAAAAAAGCGCATTATTTCATTGAAATTTCAATCATATTTCGTCTATTTACCTTACTTTTCGTGATTTTGCCAAAATATGATCAAAAAAAGCATCGAAAACGGATAATTTCACCGAAATTTCATCCTTTTTTCTCTATTTTTCCTTACTTTTGGTGATTTTGCCAAGATATGATCGAAAAAAGCATTGAGAACACATAATTTCATTGAAATTTCAATCATATTTCGTCTATTTTTCCTTATTTTTCGTGATTTTACCAAGATATGATCGAAAAAAGCATCGAAAACGGATAATTTCACCGAAATTTGGATCTTTTTCCTCTATTTTACCTTAGTTATCGTGATTTTGCCATCATATAATCGAAAAAAGCAACCAGAATGGATAGTTATAGCAAAATTTCAATTTTTCTACTCAATTTAGCCGTTAATTTCGTCATTTATCGAGATATGATCGAAAAAAGCAACGAAAAAGGATAATTTTAGCCAAATTTCAATTTTTTTCCTCTATTAATTTTCATGATTATGCTGAGATATGATCGAAAAAAGCATCGACAACGAATAATTTCACAAAATTTCAATTCTTTTTCCTATATTCTGCATAAGTTTTCGTGATTTTGCCAAGATATGATCGGCAAAAGCATCGAAAAGGTATAATTTCACCAAAATTTAAATCTGAATCTTTTTCCCCTATTTTACCATAGTTATCTTGTTTTTGCCATGATATGATCGAAAAAATCAACGAAAACGAAAAATTTCACCATTTTTTTAATCTTCTTCCTCTATTTTGCCCTAGTTTTCGTGATTTTGCCAAGATATTATCGAAAAAATCATCGAAAAAAGCTTCGAAAACCGATAATTTTACCAAAATTTCGATGTTTTCTTCTATTTTGCCTTACTCTTCGTGATTTTGCCTAGATATGATTGAAAAAAGGAACGAAAACGGATAATTTTATGGAATTTTTTAATCTTTTTCCTTTATTTTGCCTTACTTTTCGTGATTTTCCGAAGATATGATCTAGAAAAGCATCGGAAACGGATAATTTCATTGAAATTTCAATCTTTTTATTCTTTTTTGCCTTACTATTCTTGATTTTGCCAAGATATGAGCAAAAACAGCATCGAAAACAGGTAATTTTATTGAATTTTAATCTTTTTCCTCTATTTTGCCTTACTTTTCGTGATTCTGCAAGATCCGATCATGAATAGCATCGAAAACAGATAATTTCACCGAAATTTCATTCTTTTTTCTCTATTTTTCCTTACTTTTGGTGATTTTGCCAAGATATGATCGAAAAAAGCATTGAGAACACATAATTTCATTGAAATTTCAGCCATATCTCGTCTTTTTTTCCTTATTTTTCGTGATTTCACCTAGATATGATCGAAAACGGATAATTTCACCGAAATTTGGATCTTTTTCCTCTATTTTACCTTAGTTATCGTGATTTTGCCATCATATAATCGAAAAAAGCAACCAGAATGGATAGTTATAGCAAAATTTCAATTTTTCTACTCAATTTAGCCTTTAGTTTCGTCATTTATTGAGATATGATCGATATAAGCAGCGAAAACGGATAATTTGAGCAAAATTTGAATTCTTCTCCTCTATTTTGCCTTCATTTGCGTTATTTTATCGAGATATGATCGAAAAAAGCAACGAAAAAGGATGATTTTAGCCTAATTTCAATTCAAAAAATACAACGAAATTGTATAATTTTAGCAAAATTTTAATTTCTCACCTCTATTTTTTCTTTAATTTTTGTCATTTTATGGAGATATGATCAAAAAAAAAACGAGAACGGATGGAATTAGCGTAATTTCTTTTTTCCACTCTTTCGCCTTAATTTTAGTAATTTTATTGAGATATGATATAAAAAAGCGACGAAAAAGGATAAGTTTTGCGAAATTTCAATTTTTTTTCCATTTTTCCTCTATTTTTCCTCATTTGGTCAAGATATGATCAAGAAAAGCAACAAAAAACGGATAGTTTTAGCGAAATTTAAATATTTTTCCCCTATTTTTTTATTTATCGTCATTTTATCGAGTTATTATCGAAAATAGCAAAGAAAACGCACAATTTTAGCAAAATTTCAATGTTTTTACTCTATTTTGTGTATATTTTTCGTAATTTTTTCGAAATATTATCGAAAAAAGCAACGAAAACGGATAATTTTAGCATAATTTTAATGTTTTTCTTCTATTTTGTCTTTATATTTCGACATTTTATCAAGATTTGATCGAAAAAAGTACCAAAAACAGATAATTATAGCAAAATATCAATTTTTCCACTCAATTTTACCTTAATTTTCGTCATTTTATCCATATATGATCGAAAATACAACGAAATTGGATAATATTAGCGAATTTTCAATTTTTCTCCTCTATTTCGCCTTAATTTTCAAAATTTTATCCTGATATGATTGAGAAAAGAAATATAAACGCTTAATTGTAGCAAAATTTCTATTTTTCTCCTCCATATTGCTTCAATTTTCGCAATTTTATTGAGATATGATCGAAAAATAGCAATGAAAATGGATAATCTTACCAAAATTTCAATTATTTTCCTTGAAATTTTGACCTTATTTTTCGTCATTCTATCGAGATATGATCGAAAAAGTAACGAAAACGGATAATTTTAGCGAAATTTTTTATTTTTCTCCTCTATTTTGCATTAATTTTCGACATTTAATCGAGATTTGATCGAAAAAAGCATCGAAAACGGATAATTTTACCGAAATTTCAATGTTTTCTTCCATTTTGCCTTACTCTTCGTGATTTTGCCTAGATAATGTTCGACATTATATCGATATATGATCGAAAATAGCAACGAAAACGGATAATTTTACCGAAATTTCAATCTGTTTCATCTATTTTGCCTTTCTTTTCATGATTTTGAGAAGATATGATCGAAAAAAGCATCGACAACCGATAATTTCACCATAATTTCGATGTTCTCTTCTATATTGCCTTACTCTTCGCGATTTTGCCTAGATATGATCGAAAAAAGCATCGAAAACGGATGATTTCATGGAAATTTCAATCATATTTCGTCTATTTTTCCTTACCTTTCTTATTTTGCCAAGATATGATCGAAAAAAGAATCGAAAACGGATTATTTCACCGAAATTTGGATCTTTTTCCTCTATTTTACCTTATTTATCGTTATTTTGTCATGATATAATCGAAAAAAGCAAACCAAAATGGATAGTTATAGCAAAATTTCAATTTCTCTGCTCAATTTAGCCTTTAATTTCGTCATTTAACGAGATATGATCGAAATAAGCTGCGAAATCGGATAATTTTAGTGATGATTCTATTTTTCTCCTCTATTTCGCATTAATTGTCGCCATTTTATCGAGATATGATCGAAAAGAGCATCGAAAACGGATAATTTTTGCGGAATTTCAATTTTTTTTTCCATTTTTCCTCTATTTTTCCTCATTTGGTCAAGATATGATCAAGAAAAGCAACAAAAAACGGATAGTTTTAGCGAAATTTAAATATTTTTCCTCTATTTTTTAATTTATCGTCATTTTATCGAGTTATTATCGAAAATAGCAAAGAAAACGCACAGTTTTAGCAAAATTTCAATGTTTTTACTCTATTTTGTGTATATTTTTCGTAATTTTTTCGAAATATTATCGAAAAAAGCAACGAAAACGGATAATTTTATCATAATTTTAATGTTTTTCTTCTATTTTGTCTTTATATTTCGACATTTTATCAAGATTTGATCGAAAAAAGTACCAAAAACAGATAATTATAGCAAAATATCAATTTTTCTACTCAATTTTACCTTAATTTTCGTCATTTTATCCATATATGATCGAAAAAGCAACGAAAACGGATAATATTAGCGAATTTTCAAAAATTCTACTCTATTTCGCCTTAATTTTCAAAATTTTATTGAGATATGATTGAGAAAAGAAATATAAACGCTTAATTGTAGCAAAATTTCTATTTTTCTCCTCCATATTGCCTTAATTGTTGTAATTTTATCGAGATATAATCGAAAAATAGCAATGAAAATGGATAATCCTACCAAAATTTCAATTATTTTCCATAAAAATTTGACATTATTTTTCGAAATTCTATGGAGATATGATGGAAAAGAGCATCGAAAACGGATAATTTTAGCGAAATTTTAATCTGTTTCCTCTATTTTGCCTTTCTTTTCGTGATTTTGAGAAGATATTATCGAAAAAAGCATCGAAAACCGATAATTTTACCAAAATTTCGATGTTTTCTTCTATTTTGCCTTACTTTTCGTGATTTTGCGAAGATATGATCGAGAAAAGCATCGGAAACGGATAATTTCATTGAAATTTCAATCTTTTTATTCTTTTTTGCCTTACTATTCTTGATTTTGCCAAGATATGAACAAAAAAAGCATCGAAAACGGGTAATTTCATTCAAATTTCAATCTTTTTATTCTTTTTTGCCTTACTATTCTTGATTTTGCCAAGATATGAACAAAAAAAGCATCGAAAACGGGTAATTTCATTCAAATTTTAATCTTTTTCCTCTATTTTGCCTTACTTTTCGTGATTCTGCCAAGATCTGATCAAAAAAACATCTAAAACGGATAATTTCACCTAAATTTCATTCTTTTTTCTCTATTTTTCTTTACTTTTGGTGATTTTGCCAAGATATGATCGAAAAAAACATTGAACACGCATAATTTCATTGAAATTTCAACCATATTTCGTCTATTTTTCCTTATTTTTTCGTGATTTTACCAAGATATGATCGAAAAAAGCATCAAAATAGGATAATTTCACCGAAATTCAGATCTCATTCCTCTATTTTACCTTAGTTATCGTGATTTTGCCTTCATATAATCGAAAAAAGCAACCAGAATGGATAGTTATAGCAAAATTTGAATTCTTCTCCTCTATTTTGCCTTAATTTTCGTCATTTTATCTAGATATAATTAAAAAAAGCAACATAAAACGGATAGTTTTAGCGAAATTTAAAATTTTTTCCCCTAGTTTTTTATTTTGCGTCATATTATCGAGATATGATCGAGAAAGTGGAAAAAACGGATAATTATAGCGAATTTTCAATTTTTTTTCTCCATTATTTCTTTATACTTCGTCATTTTATCGAGATATGATCCAAAAAAGCATGGAACACTAATAATTACAGCATAATTACTATTTTTCCCCTTAATTTTCGTTATTTTATCGAGATATGATCGAGAAAAGCAGCGAAAATGATAATTTTAGCGAAATTTCAATTTGTCTCCTCTATTTCGCATTAATTTTCGACATTTAAGCGAGATATGATCGTAAAAAGCAACGAAAACGGATAATTTTAGCAAAATTTTAATTATTTTCCTCTTTTTAGCCTTAATTTTCGTCATTTTGTCTAGATATAATTTAAAAAAGCAACCTAAAATGGATAGTTTAAGCGAAATTTAAATTTTTTTCACCTATTTTTTTATTTTTGTCATTTTATTGAGACATTATCGATAAAAGCAACGAAAACGGATAATTTTACCGAAATTTCAATCTGTTTCCTCTATTTTTCTTTTCTTTTCGTGATTTTGAGAAGATATGATCGAAAAAAGCATCGAAAACGAATAATTTTACTAAATTTTAATCTTTTTCCTCTATTTTGCCCTAGCATACGTGATTTTCCCAAGATATGATCGAACAAAAGCATCGAAAACCGATAATATCACCAAAATTTCGACGATTTCCTCTATTTTGCCTTACTCTTCGTGATTTTGTCTAGATATGATCGAAATAAGCATAGAAAACGGATAATTTCACCGAAATTTCATTGTATTTTCTCTATTTTGACTTACTTTTCGTGATTTGCGAAGATATGACAAAAAAAACATCGAAAACGGATAATGCATTTTAATTTCATCCAAATTTGGTATATTTTACCTTACTTTTCGTAATTTTGCCAAAATATGATCGAGAAAAGCATCAAAAACGGATAATTATAGCGAAATTTCAAATTTTCTACTCAAATTTGCCTTTAATTTCGTCATTTATCGAGATATGATCAAAATAAGCAGCGAAAACGGATAATTTTAGCGAAATTTCATTGGTTCTCCTCTATATCGCATTAATTTTCGACATTTAATCGAGATATGATAGAATAAAGCATCGAAAACGGATAATTTTACCGAAAGTTCAATCTTTTTCCTTTATTTTGGCTTAGTTTTCGTGATTTTGCAAACATATGATCAATGAAAGAATCTGAAACGTGTAATTTCATTGAAATTTCAATCTTTTTCCTCTATTTTTCTTTACTTATCGTGATTCTGCCAAGATCTGATCAAGAATAGCATCGAAAACGGATAATTTCACCGAAATTTCATTCTTATTCCTCTATTTCTTCTTACTTTTGGTGATTTTGCCAAGATATGATCGAAAAAAGCATTGAAAACGCACAATTTCATTGAAATTTCAACCATATTTCGTCTATTCTTCCTTATTTTTCGTGATTTTACCAAGATATGATCGAAAACGGATAATTTCACCGAAATATGGATCTTTTTCCTCTATTTTACCTTAGTTATCGCGATTTTGCCATCATATAATCGAAAAAAGCAACCAGAATGAATAGCTATAGCAAAATTTCAATTTTTCTACTCAATTTAATCTATAGTTTCGTCATTTATCGAGATATGATCGAAAAAAGCATGGAAAACTGATAATTTCAGCATAATTACTATTTTTCTCCTCTTTTTAACCTTAATTTTCGAAATTTTATCGAGATATGATTGTAAAAAGCAATATATACGCATAATTTTAGCGAAAATTCAATTCTTCTTCTCTATCTTGCCTTCATTTGCGTTATTATATCGAGATATGATACAAAAAAGCATCGAAAACGGATAATTTTACCGAAAGTTCAATCTTTTTCCTTTATTTTGCCTTAGTTTTCGTGATTTTGCAAATAAATGATCAATGAAAGAATCTGAAACGTTTAAGTTCATTGAAATTTCAATCTTTTTATTCTATTTTGCCTTACTTTTCGTGATTTGAGAAGAAATTATCAAAAAAAGCATCGAAAACGGATAATTTTTATTGAAATTTCATTCTATTTTCTCTATTTTGCCTTTCTTTTCGTGATTTGAGAAGTTATTATCGAAAAAAGGATCGAAAACGGATAAATTCATTGAAATTTTATCCAAATTTGGTCTATATACCTAACTTTTCGTGATTTTGCCAAGATATGATAGAAAAAAGCAACGAAAAGGGTGATTTTTCGCGAAATATTTTTTTTCCTCTTCTATTTCGGCATAGTTTTCGTCATATTATCGAGATATGATCGAGAAAATGGAAAAAACGGATAATTATAGCGAAATTTCAATTTTGTTTCTCTATTTTTTCTTTATTTTTCGTCATTTTATCGAGATATGATCCAAAAAAGCATGGAACACTGATAATTTCAGCATAATTACTATTTTTCTTCTCTTTTTCCCCTTAATTTTCGTCATTTTGTCTAGATATAATTTAAAAAAGCAACCTAAAATGGATAGTTTCAGCGAAATTTAAATTTTTTTCACCTATTTTTTTATTTTTGTCATTTTATTGAGACATTATCGAAAAAAGCAACGAAAACGGATAATTTTACCGAAATTTCAATCTGTTTCCTCTATTTTGCTTTTCTTTTCGTGATTTTGAGAAGATATGATCGAAAAAAGCATCGAAAACGAATAATTTTACTAAATTTTAATCTTTTTCCTCTATTTTGCCCTAGCATACGTGATTTTCCCAAGATATGATGGAACAAAAGCATCGAAAACCGATAATTTCACCAAAATTTCGATGATTTCTTCTATTTTGCCTTACTCTTCGTGATTTTGTCTAGATATGATCGAAATAAGCATAGAAAACGGATAATTTCACCGAAATTTCATTCTATTTTCTTTATTTTGACTTACTTTTCGTGATTTGCGAAGATATGACAATATATGATATGATATATAATTAAAAAAAGCAACATAAAACGGATAGTTTTAGCGAAATTTAAAATTGTTTCCCCTATTTTTTTAATTTTCGTCATTTTATCGAGATATTATCGAAAATAGCAAATATAACGGACATTTTTTATCGAAATTTCAATGTTTTCACGCTATTTTTACTTTTTTTCGTCATTCGGTCGAGATATGATAGAAAAAAGCAACGAAAAGGGTGATTTTTCGCGAAATTTTTGTTTTCCTCTTCTATTTCGGCATAATTTTCGTCATATTATCGAGATATGATCGAGATCGAGATCGAGAATCACACCCCAGAAACCCACTAAATAAAATGATAGAGGAAACTAAAAATACACTAAAAACTTGTAAATCCCTTATTACCAAACCCCTCTCACTAAAACTTCATGTTTCAAATCCTACAGTCCCGAGAATGTATTGCCTTCCCAAGATACACAAACCTAATGTTCCCCTCAGACCTATCGTTTCTTCTATTAATTCTCCTTCCTACAAATTAGCCCAATGGTTAAACCAACAATTCAAACAATGGCCTACACCACAGGATTCCAATATAAAAAACACAGAACATTTAGTTGATTTTCTAAAAGACATCACTCTAAATAAAAACGAAATACTAGTATCTTTCGACGTGAAAAATTTATTTCCAAGCATTCCTTTAGACACTACGTACGAATTCCTACAACAATGGCTCCAAACACAACAGTTACCTCCCGAACTTGTAGATGAATATGTTTCATTAACCAGAAGTTGCATGAACCAAAATTATTTCCAAATCAATAACACTTACTACAAACAAACAAATGGTACCACAATGGGTAATTATACAATAGACTAAACAAATCAAGCGTAGCTTCACATATACAAGAATGCAATAACCCAATACATTTAGAAGATTTGAAAGTACTTAAAGCCGTTAACAAAGAGTCCAAACTAGACGCCTACGAAAGCATCTTCATACGAAAACATACACAAACAATGAACAGTGACCGCAGCCCAATCCCATCGTTCCCATTAATCACTAACGGCTCAGAAACCACCAACCACCAACATTTTTCACCCCCACAAACACCCTCCCCCACCCCTCACAGTTCGGGTATAAATACAGACAGTACACACACAACACTTCAGTCCGGCATAGCTACTGAGGATGGAAACTTAGTTTCCGAAATACGTATATAGTGTCCAAAAACCGGTGTTCCCCTGCAACGTTGGACTCTCCAGATGAAGCAGTGGAACCACCCCAAGGTAAGTCACAGTGTTTTCTTACTTATTTGAATTACGGCAATTGGAGTTTTTTCTTTTTAAATTAATTACTAACAGCCGTGTACTCTTTCTTTTTTCCTAGATATGATTGAAAAAAGGATCGAAAACGAATAATTTTATGGAATTTTTAATCTTTTTCCTTTATTTTGCCTTACTTTTCGTGATTTTCCGAAGATATGATCGAGAAAAGCATCGTAAACGGATAATTTCATTGAAATTTCAATCTTTTTATTCTTTTTTGCCTTACTATTCTTGATTTTGCCAAGATATGAACAAAAAAAGCATCGAAAACGGGTAATTTCATTCAAATTTCAATCTTTTTCCTCTATTTTGCCTAACTTTTCGTGATTCTGCCAAGATCCGATAAAGAATAGCATCGAAATCGGATAATTTCACCGAAATTTCATTCTTTTTTCTCTATTTCTTCTTACTTTTGGTGATTTTGCCAAGATATGATCAAAAAAAACATTAAAAAAAGCGCATTATTTCATTGAAATTTCAATCATATTTCGTCTATTTACCTTACTTTTCGTGATTTTGCCAAAATATGATCAAAAAAAGCATCGAAAACGGATAATTTCACCGAAATTTCATCCTTTTTTCTCTATTTTTCCTTACTTTTGGTGATTTTGCCAAGATATGATCGAAAAAAGCATTGAGAACACATAATTTCATTGAAATTTCAATCATATTTCGTCTATTTTTCCTTATTTTTCGTGATTTTACCAAGATATGATCGAAAAAAGCATCGAAAACGGATAATTTCACCGAAATTTGGATCTTTTTCCTCTATTTTACCTTAGTTATCGTGATTTTGCCATCATATAATCGAAAAAAGCAACCAGAATGGATAGTTATAGCAAAATTTCAATTTTTCTACTCAATTTAGCCGTTAATTTCGTCATTTATCGAGATATGATCGAAAAAAGCAACGAAAAAGGATAATTTTAGCCAAATTTCAATTTTTTTCCTCTATTAATTTTCATGATTATGCTGAGATATGATCGAAAAAAGCATCGACAACGAATAATTTCACAAAATTTCAATTCTTTTTCCTATATTCTGCATAAGTTTTCGTGATTTTGCCAAGATATGATCGGCAAAAGCATCGAAAAGGTATAATTTCACCAAAATTTAAATCTGAATCTTTTTCCCCTATTTTACCATAGTTATCTTGTTTTTGCCATGATATGATCGAAAAAATCAACGAAAACGAAAAATTTCACCATTTTTTTAATCTTCTTCCTCTATTTTGCCCTAGTTTTCGTGATTTTGCCAAGATATTATCGAAAAAATCATCGAAAAAAGCTTCGAAAACCGATAATTTTACCAAAATTTCGATGTTTTCTTCTATTTTGCCTTACTCTTCGTGATTTTGCCTAGATATGATTGAAAAAAGGAACGAAAACGGATAATTTTATGGAATTTTTTAATCTTTTTCCTTTATTTTGCCTTACTTTTCGTGATTTTCCGAAGATATGATCTAGAAAAGCATCGGAAACGGATAATTTCATTGAAATTTCAATCTTTTTATTCTTTTTTGCCTTACTATTCTTGATTTTGCCAAGATATGAGCAAAAACAGCATCGAAAACAGGTAATTTTATTGAATTTTAATCTTTTTCCTCTATTTTGCCTTACTTTTCGTGATTCTGCAAGATCCGATCATGAATAGCATCGAAAACAGATAATTTCACCGAAATTTCATTCTTTTTTCTCTATTTTTCCTTACTTTTGGTGATTTTGCCAAGATATGATCGAAAAAAGCATTGAGAACACATAATTTCATTGAAATTTCAGCCATATCTCGTCTTTTTTTCCTTATTTTTCGTGATTTCACCTAGATATGATCGAAAACGGATAATTTCACCGAAATTTGGATCTTTTTCCTCTATTTTACCTTAGTTATCGTGATTTTGCCATCATATAATCGAAAAAAGCAACCAGAATGGATAGTTATAGCAAAATTTCAATTTTTCTACTCAATTTAGCCGTTAATTTCGTCATTTATCGAGATATGATCGAAAAAAGCAACGAAAAAGGATAATTTTAGCCAAATTTCAATTTTTTTCCTCTATTAATTTTCATGATTATGCTGAGATATGATCGAAAAAAGCATCGACAACGAATAATTTCACAAAATTTCAATTCTTTTTCCTATATTCTGCATAAGTTTTCGTGATTTTGCCAAGATATGATCGGCAAAAGCATCGAAAAGGTATAATTTCACCAAAATTTAAATCTGATTCTTTTTCCCCTATTTTACCATAGTTATCTTGTTTTTGCCATGATATGATCGAAAAAATCAACGAAAACGAAAAATTTCACCATTTTTTTAATCTTCTTCCTCTATTTTGCCCTAGTTTTCGTGATTTTGCCAAGATATTATCGAAAAAATCATCGAAAAAAGCTTCGAAAACCGATAATTTTACCAAAATTTCGATGTTTTCTTCTATTTTGCCTTACTCTTCGTGATTTTGCCTAGATATGATTGAAAAAAGAAACGAAAACGGATAATTTTATGGAATTTTTTAATCTTTTTCCTTTATTTTGCCTTACTTTTCGTGATTTTCCGAAGATATGATCTAGAAAAGCATCGGAAACGGATAATTTCATTGAAATTTCAATCTTTTTATTCTTTTTTGCCTTACTATTCTTGATTTTGCCAAGATATGAGCAAAAACAGCATCGAAAACAGGTAATTTTATTGAATTTTAATCTTTTTCCTCTATTTTGCCTTACTTTTCGTGATTCTGCAAGATCCGATCATGAATAGCATCGAAAACAGATAATTTCACCGAAATTTCATTCTTTTTTCTCTATTTTTCCTTACTTTTGGTGATTTTGCCAAGATATGATCGAAAAAAGCATTGAGAACACATAATTTCATTGAAATTTCAGCCATATCTCGTCTTTTTTTCCTTATTTTTCGTGATTTCACCTAGATATGATCGAAAACGGATAATTTCACCGAAATTTGGATCTTTTTCCTCTATTTTACCTTAGTTATCGTGATTTTGCCATCATATAATCGAAAAAAGCAACCAGAATGGATAGTTATAGCAAAATTTCAATTTCTCTACTCAATTTAGCCTTTAGATTCGTCATTTATCAAGATATGATCTATATAAGCAGCGAAAACGGATAATTTGAGCAAAATTTGAATTCTTCTCCTCTATTTTGCCTTCATTTGCGTTATTTTATCGAGATATGATCGAAAAAAGCAACGAAAAAGGATGATTTTAGCCTAATTTCAATTCAAAAAATACAACGAAATTGTATAATTTTAGCAAAATTTTAATTTCTCACCTCTATTTTTTCTTTAATTTTTGTCATTTTATGGAGAGATGATCAAAAAAAAAAACGAGAACGGATGGAAATAGCGTAATTTCTTTTTTCCACTCTTTCGCCTTAATTTTAGTAATTTTATTGAGATATGATATAAAAAAGCAACGAAAAAGGATAAGTTTTGCGAAATTTCAATTTTTTTTCCATTTTTCCTCTATTTTTCCTCATTTGGTCAAGATATGATCAAGAAAAGCAACAAAAAACGGATAGTTTTAGCGAAATTTAAATATTTTTCCCCTATTTTTTTATTTATCGTCATTTTATCGAGTTATTATCGAAAATAGCAAAGAAAACGCACAATTATAGCAAAATTTCAATGTTTTTACTCTATTTTGTGTATATTTTCCGTAATTTTTTCGAAATATTATCGAAAAAAGCAACGAAAACGGATAATTTTAGCATAATTTTAATGTTTTTCTTCTAATTTGTCTTTATATTTCGACATTTTATCAAGATTTGATCGAAAAAAGTACCAAAAACAGATAATTATAGCAAAATATCAATTTTTCTACTCAATTTTACCTTAATTTTCGTCATTTTATCCATATATGATCGAAAAAGCAACGAAATCGGATAATATTAGCGAATTTTCAATTTTTCTCCTCTATTTCGCCTTAATTTTCAAAATTTTATCCTGATATGATTGAGAAAAGAAATATAAACGCTTAATTGTAGCAGAATTTCTATTTTTCTCCTCCATATTGCCTCAATTTTCGTAATATTATCGAGATATGATAGAAAAATAGCAATGAAAATGGATAATCTTACCAAAATTTCAATTATTTTCCTTAAAATTTTGACTTTTTTTTTCGCCATTCTATCGAGATATGATCGAAAAAGCAACGAAAACGGATAATTTGATCGAAATTTCAATTTTTTCCTCTATTTCGCCTTATTTTCAAAATTTTATCGAGATATGATTGAAAAAAGCAATATAAATGCTAAAGTGTAGCTAAATTTCTATTTTTCTCCTCCATATCGCCTAAATTTACGTAATTTATCGAGATATGATCGAAAAAAGCATCGAAAACGGATAATTTTACCGAAATTTCAATCTCTTTCCTCTATTTTGCCTTTCTTTTCGTGATTTTGAGAAGATATTATCGAGAAAAGCATCGGAAACGGATAATTTCATTGAAATTTCAATCTTTTTATTTTTTTTGCCTTACTATTCTTTATTTTTTCAAGATATGAGCAAAAAAAGCATCGAAAACGTGTAATTTCATTGAAATTTCAAACTTTTTCCTCCAATTTTCTTTACTTATCGTGATTCTGCCAAGATCTGATCAAGAATAGCATCGAAAACGGATAATTTCACCGAAATTTCATTCTTATTCCTCTATTTCTTCGTACTTTTGGTGATTTTGCCAATATATGATCGAAAAAAGCATTGAAAACGCATAATTTCATTGAAATTTCAACCATATTTCGTCTATTCTTCCTTATTTTTCGTGATTTTACCAAGATATGATCGAAAACGGATAATTTCACCGAAATATGGATCTTTTTCCTCTATTTTACCTTAGTTATCGTGATTTTGCCATCATATAATCGAAAAAAGCAACCAGAATGGATAGTTATAGCGAAAATTCAATTCTTCTCCTCTATCTCGCGATATGTTTAAATTTGCGCGTTGCGCGCGATATGTTTAAATACCGAGGACACGTGGAATCTCTTTGTAAGAACAATGCGTGACCTAATGGATAAATTTGTACCCTCAAAACTTTCAAATCAAATTAATGAACCTAGATGGTATAATAAGGAGACTAGGAGAGCACTAAAGAAACAGAGGCGTTTGCATTCAAAATTAAAAGCCGCTGCGAGGCAACCGAACAGTATCAACACAGATCAAGTAAAGAGCGAACATAAGGAAGTTAAGTCGGAAACTAAACGAATTATGCGAGATGCCCTCCGTCAATATAAAAAGAAGATTTTATGCGAACACTTGGAAGAGGACCCAAAAGCGTTTTGGTCGTACGTTCGTGAGGTCCAAGGTAAAGAGCAAACTGTTGGTTCATTAAAGGATACTTGCGGTAATATAGTAAACGATGCTAAAGGCAAAGCTAATATCTTGAATGATTTTTTTCGAAGCGTTTTCACGTCTGACGATACATCAAATACTCTCCCGAATGTTGATAAACCTGAATCAATGTCGAAAATCACCTTCAGAGAAGACGGCATCATTAAACTATTGCAACAGATTAAACCGAATAAAGCTCCGGGTCCTGAAGACATACCGGCTCGAGTGTTCAAGGAAGTTGCGGAGAGCGTAGCACCTTTTCTTAAAGTTATATTTGACAAGAGTATGAGCGAAGGAAAGGTCCCGAAAGATTGGAAAATTGCGAATGTCACGCCAATATTTAAAAGTGGCTCTAAGGACGATCCAGCTAATTACAGGCCTATATCTTTAACATCACTGAGCGGTAAAATTATGGAACATATAATAGCTAGCTCTTTAATGGGTTTTCTTGAATCGTCCAATTTCATAATTAGGAATCAACACGGTTTTCGTAAGACTCGTTCTTGCGAGTCTCAGCTGGCTTTATTAGTACACGATGTTCTAAACTCTGCTGAAAAACATAAGCAAGTCGATGCGATATTTTTAGATTTTCGGAAGGCTTTCGATAAGGTACCTCATCATAAATTGCTGTACAAATTAGAAGTTGCGGGTATCAATGCACAAGTTATTAACTGGATAAAAGACTTTCTCACCGATAGAGAGCAACGAGTAGTACTCGATGGTATTAGTTCCAACTTGGTTAAGGTGACCTCGGGCGTCCCTCAGGGCAGTGTAATTGGACCGTTGTTATTTTTAGTATACATCAACGACCTCAGCAATCACATTGAAAGCAATGTTAGGATATTCGCAGACGACACAGTCATTTACAGGGAAATAGTTAGTTCAGAGGATAGATTAACCCTTTCGAACGACTTAGACAGAATTATGAATTGGTGCGATGATTGGCAATTAGAGCTTAATGTAGAAAAGTGTTCGGTAGTTAACTTCTTCGAAAGTAAATCTATAATAAATGATTATTCTTATAGTCTCCGAGGGGTAAACCTAATGACAGTAGAATCGGTAAAGTATCTTGGAGTAACTCTCACGAATAATCTATCATGGAGTGCCCACATCCGAAATATATGTGGAAAAGCACTTAAGAAACTCGGCTTCGTTAAAAGAATAGTCGGTAGGAGCGAAGAAAAGGTTCGTGAGCGATGTTACTTAGCGTTAGTTAGGCCTCACCTTGAGTATGCATGTAGTGTATGGGACCCCGCCGAGAAATGTCATACTCGGGATTTAGAAAAAGTACAACGAAAGGCGATACGATTTGTAAAGAATTGCTACGATAAAACAGCGAGTGTCACTCAGATGTTACAGGACGCGGGATGGGAATCATTAGAAGATAGAAGAAAAATTCAAAGGATAAATTTATTAAATAAGTTCAGAGAAATTACGTTTTCAGATGATGTAACCGATATAATGCGACCCCCCTGCTATATGAGCCGTGCTGATACTGCCCGAAAGATTAGGGAAATAGATGCTAAAACGAATCGTTTCAAAAATTCATTTTTTCCGCGAAGTATACGCGAAAGCAACCGTTTAGGAAAATAGAGTCAAGGTGCTTGCACCCCCTGCCATACGCCGAAAGGTGGCTTGCAGGGTTCTTACATAGACATAGACATAGACATATCTTGCCTTCATTTGCGTTATTATATCGAGATATGATACAAAAAAGCATCGAAAACGGATAATTTTACCGAAAGTTCAATCTTTTTCCTTTATTTTGCCTTAGTTTTCGTGATTTTGCAAGTATATGTTCAATGAAAGAATCTGAAACGTTTAATTTCATTGAAATTTCAATCTTTTTATTCTATTTTGCCTTACTTTTCGTGATTTGTGAAGAAATGATCAAAAAAAGGATCGAAAACGGACAATTTCATTGAAATTTCATTCTATTTTCTCTATTTTGCCTTTCTTTTCGTGATTTGAGAAGATATGATCGAAAAAAGCATCGAAAACGGATAAATTCATTGAAATTTTATCCAAATTTGGTCTATTTTACCTAAATTTTCGTGATTTTGCCAAGATATGATCGAAAAAAGCATCCAAAACGGATAATTTTAGCAAAATTTTAATTATATTCCTCTTTTTAGCCTTAATTTTCGTCATTTTATCTAGATATAATTAAAAAAAGCAACATAAAACGGATAGTTTTAGCGAAATTTAAAATTTTTTTTCCCCTAGTTTTTTATTTTGCGTCATATTGTCGAGTTATGATCGAGAAAGTGGAAAAAACGGATAATTATAGCGAATTTTCAATTTTTTTTCTCCATTATTTCTTTATATTTCGTCATTTTATCGAGATATGATCCAAAAAAGCATGGAACACTAATAATTACAGCATAATTACTATTTTTCCCCTTAATTTTCGTTATTTTATCGAGATATGATCGAGAAAAGCAGCGAAAATGATAATTTTAGCGAAATTTCAATTTGTCTCCTCTATTTCGCATTAATTTTCGACATTTAAGCGAGATATGATCGTAAAAAGCAACGAAAACGGATAATTTTAGCAAAATTTTAATTATTTTCCTCTTTTTAGCCTTAATTTTCGTCATTTTGTCTAGATATAATTTAAAAAAGCAACCTAAAATGGATAGTTTAAGCGAAATTTAAATTTTTTTCACCTATTTTTTTATTTTTGTCATTTTATTGAGACATTATCGATAAAAGCAACGAAAACGGATAATTTTACCGAAATTTCAATCTGTTTCCTCTATTTTGCTTTTCTTTTCGTGATTTTGAGAAGATATGATCGAAAAAAGCATCGAAAACGAATAATTTTACTAAATTTTAATCTTTTCCTCTATTTTGCCCTAGCATACGTGATTTTCCCAAGATATGATCGAACAAAAGCATCGAAAACCGATAATTTCACCAAAATTTCGATGATTTCTTCTATTTTGCCTTACTCTTAGTGATTTTGTATAGATATGATCGAAATAAGCATAGAAAACGGATAATTTCACCGAAATTTCATTGTATTTTCTCTATTTTGACTTACTTTTCGTGATTTGCGAAGATATGACAAAAAAAACATCGAAAATGGTTAATTGCATTTTAATTTCATCCAAATTTGGTATATTTTACCTTACTTTTCGTAATTTTGCCAAAATATGATCGAGAAAAGCATCAAAAACGGATAATTATAGCGAAATTTCAAATTTTCTACTCAATTTTGCCTTTAATTTCGTCATTTATCGAGATATGATCAAAATAAGCAGCGAAAACGGATAATTTTAGCGAAATTTCAATGGTTCTCCTCTATATCGCATTAATTTTCGACATTTAATCGAGATATGATAGAATAAAGCATCGAAACGGATAATTTTACCGAAAGTTCAATCTTTTTCCTTTATTTTGGCTTAGTTTTCGTGATTTTGCAAACATACGATCAATGAAAGAATCTGAAACGTGTAATTTCATTGAAATTTCAATCTTTTTCCTCTATTTTTCTTTACTTATCGTGATTCTGCCAAGATCTGATCAAGAATAGCATCGAAAACGGATAATTTCACCGAAATTTCATTTTTATTCCTCTATTTCTTCGTACTTTTGGTGATTTTGCCAAGATATGATCGAAAAAAGCATTGAAAACGCATAATTTCATTGAAATTTCAACCATATTTCGTCTATTCTTCCTTATTTTTCGTGATTTTACCAAGATATGATCGAAAACGGATAATTTCACCGAAATATGGATCTTTTTCCTCTATTTTACCTTAGTTATCGCGATTTTGCCATCATATAATCGAAAAAAGCAACCAGAATGAATAGTTATAGCAAAATTTCAATTTTTCTACTCAATTTAATCTATAGTTTCGTCATTTATCGAGATATGATCGAAAAAAGCATGGAAAACTGATAATTTCAGCATAATTACTATTTTTCTCCTCTTTTTAACCTTAATTTTCGAAATTTTATCGAGATATGATTGTAAAAAGCAATATATACGCATAATTTTAGCGAAAATTCAATTCTTCTCCTCTATCTTGCCTTCATTTGCGTTATTATATCGAGATATGATACAAAAAAGCATCGAAAACGGATAAATTTACCGAAAGTTCAATCTTTTTCCTTTATTTTGCCTTAGTTTTCGTGATTTTGCAAGTATATGTTCAATGAAAGAATCTGAAACGTTTAAGTTCATTGAAATTTCAATCTTTTTATTCTATTTTGCCTTACTTTTCGTGATTTGTGAAGAAATGATCAAAAAAAGGATCGAAAACGGACAATTTCATTGAAATTTCATTCTATTTTCTCTATTTTGCCTTTCTTTTCGTGATTTGAGAAGATATGATCGAAAAAAGCATCGAAAACGGATAAATTCATTGAAATTTTATCCAAATTTGGTCTATTTTACCTAAATTTTCGTGATTTTGCCAAGATATGATCGAAAAAAGCATCCAAAATGGATAATTTTAGCGAAATTTCAATTTTTATCCTCTATTTCGCCTTAATTTTCGTCATTTTTTCTTGATATGATCGAAAAAAGCATGGAAAACTGATAATTTTAGCAAAATTACTATTTTTCTCCTCTTTTTCACCATAATTTTCAAAATTTTATCGAGATATGATTGAAAAACGCATTACAAACGGTTAATTTCAGCAAAATTTCAATTTCTCTCCTCCGTTTTTCCTTATAATTCGTAATTTTATCGAGATATGATCGAAAAAAGCAACAAAAATGGATAATTTAGGCAAACTTTGCATTTTTTTCCACTAAATTTTGTCTTAAATTTTTGTCATTTTATCGAGATATGATCGAATATAGCAACGAAAATGGATCATTTCAGAGAAATATGAATCTTTTTTCTCTATTTTCACTTTATCTTTTATGATTTTATTGAGATATGATCGAAAAAAACAACGAAAACGTATAATTTAGCGAAATTTCAATTTTTTCCTCTATTTTGTCTTTATTTTTTGTCATTTTCTTGGCATATGCTCGACAAAAGCAACGAAAAAGGATAATGTACGCGAAATTTCAATTTTTCTCCTCTAAATGGCATTAATTTTCGACATTTAATCGAGATATGTTCAAAAAAACAACGAAAACGGATAATTTAACGAAATTTCAATTTTTTTCATCTAATTTGCCTTACGATTCGTGATTCTGCAGAGATATGATCGAAAAAAGCATTGTAAACGGATGAATTTATCAAAATTTTAATCTTTTTCCTCTATTTTGACTTAGTTATCGTGATTTTGCCAAGATATGATCAAAGAAAACATTGCAAACTGATACTTCCAACGAAATTTCAAACTTCTTTTTTTGTCTATTTCGGCTTACTTTTCGTGATATTACCATGATTTGATCGAGAAAAGGATAAAACGGATAATTTCATTGAAATTTGTAACTTTTTCCTCTATTTTGCCTTAAATATCACGATTTTGCTAAGATATGATAGAAAAAAAGCATCCAAAACGGCTAATTTTAGCGAAATTTTAATTATTCTCCTCTTTTTCACGTTAATTTTCAAAATTTTATTGAGATATGATCGTAAAAAGCAACGAAAACGGATAATTATAGTAAAATTTCAATTATCTTCCTCTATATAGCCTTAATTTTCGTCATTTTATCAAGATATAATTGAAAATAGCAACATAAAGTGCATGGTTTTAGCAAAATTAAATTTTTTTTCTCCTATTTTTTAAATTTTTTGTTATTTTATCAAGATATTATCGAAAATAGAAAAGAAAACGGATAATTTTAGCGAAATTTCAATGTTTTTCTTCTATTTTTTCTTTATTTTCAGTCATTTTATCAAGATTTGATCGAACAAGGCAACGAAAACTGATAATTTTAGCGATATTTTAATTATTCTCCTCTAAATTGGCATAAATTTTCGACATTTAATCGAGATATGTTCGAAAAAACAACGAAAACGGATAATTTAACAAAGGTTTAAGCTTTTTTCGTCTATTTTCCCTTTTATTTCTTGATTTTGCCAAGATATGTTCGAAAAAAGCATCGTAAACGGATGATTTTAACAAAATTTTAATCTTTTTCCTCTATTTTTCCTTAGTTATCGTGATTTTGCCAAGATATGATCAAAGAAAACATTGAAAACTGATACTTCCTACGAATTTTCAAACTTCTTTTTTGGTCTATTTCTGCTTACTTTTCGTGATATTGCCAAGATATGATCGAGAAAAGGATCAAAAACGGATAATTTTATTGAAATTTCAAACTTTTTCCTCTATTTTGCCTTAGTTATCATGATTTTGCTAAGATATGATAGAAAAAAGCATCCAAAACGGCTAATTTTAGCGAAATTTTAATTATTCTCCTCTTTTCACGTTAATTATCAAAATTTTATTGAGATATGATCGTAAAAAGCAACGAAAACGGATAATTTTAGTAAAATTTCAATTATCATCCTCTATTTTGCCTTAATTTTCGTCATTTTATCAAGATATAATTGAAAATAGCAACATAAAGTGTATGGTTTTAGCGAAATTTAAATTTTTTTCTCCTATTTTTTGTTATTTGATCAAGATATTATCGAAAATAGCACAGAAAACGGATAATTTTAGTAAAATTTCAATTAATTTCCTCTATTTTGCCTTAATTTTCGTAATTTTATCAAGATTTGATCGAACAAGGCAACGAAAACTGATAATTTTAGCGAAATTTTAATGATTCTCGTCTTTTTCACGTTAATTTTTAAAATTTTATTTAGATATGATCGTAAAAAGCAACGAAAACGGATAATTTTAGTAAAATTTATATTATTTTCCCCTATTATGCCTTAATTTTCGTAATTTTATCGAGATATGACCGAAAATAGCAACGAAAATGGATAATTTTAGCGAAATTTCAATTTTTCTACTCTATTTCGCCATAATTTTCGTCATTTTTTCTTGATATGATCGAAAAAAGCATGGAAAACTGATAATTTTTGCAAAATTACTATTTTTCTCCTCTTTTTCACCTTAATTTTCAAATTTTATCGTGATATGATTGAAAAAAGCAATATAAACGGATACATTTAGCAAAATTTCTATTTTTCGCCTCCATTGCAATGTAATTTTCTTAATTTTATCGACATACAATCGAAATAAGGAAGAAAAATGGATAATTTTAGCAAAATATCAATATTTTCCCCCTAAATTTTGCCTTTATTTTTCCACATTTTATCAAGATATGATCGAATATAACAACGAAAATGGATCATTTCAGAGAAACATGAATCTTTTTCTCTATTTTGTCATTTTATTTAGATATTGTCGAATATAGCACGAAAATTTATCATTTCAGAGAAATATCAATCTTTTTTCTGTATTTTGTCCTTATCTTTTGTCATTTTATCGAGATATGATCGAAAAAACCAACGAAAACGGATTATTTTAGAAAAATCTCAATTCTTCTCCTCCATTTCGCATTAATTTTCGTTATTTTATCGAGATATGATCGAAATAATCAAAGAAATTGGATAATTTTAGCAAAATATCTATTTTTTGCCACTATTTCCCCTTAATTTTCGACATTTAATTGAGATATGATCGAAAAAATCAACGAAAAAGGATAATTTTTGTAAAATTTCTATTTTTTCCTCTAATTTTTTTTCTTTATTTTTCGTCTTTCTATCGATTTATGATCGAAAAAAGCATTGAAAACTAATAATTACAAAAAAGTACTATTTTTCTCCTCTTTTTCACCTCCATTTTCAAATTTTTATTTAGATATGATCGAAAAAAGCAATATAAACGGATAATTTTAGCAAAATTTCTATTTTCTCACCATTTTGCCTGAATTTATGTAATTTCATCGAGATATGATCGCAAAAAGCAACGAAAATTGATAATTTTAGTAAAATTTCATATTTTTTCCTCTAAATTTGTCCCTATTTTTCGTCATTTTATCGAGATATGAACGAAAAAAGGAACGAAAACGGATAATTATAGCGAAATTTCCATTTTTCTCCTCAATTTTGGCTTAATTTTCGTAATTAGCATATAGCAAGGAAAATGAATCATTTCAGAGAAATATCTACATTTTTTTATCTTGTCTTTATCTTTTGTCATTTTATCGAGATATGATCGATAAAACCAACGAAAATGGTTAATTTTAGAGAAATTAAAATTTTTCTCCACTATTTCGCATTAAGTTTCGACATTTAAGCGAGATATGATCGTAAAAAGCAACGAAAACGGATAATTATAGCAAAATTTCTATTTTTTTCCTCTATTTTGTCTTTATTTTTTGTCATTTTCTTGGCATATGATCGACAAAAGCAACGAAAAAGGATAATGTACGCGAAATTTCTATTTTTCTCCTCGAAATTGGCATTCATTTTCGACATTTAATCGAGATATGTTCAAAAAAACAACAAAAACGGATGATTTAACGAAATTTCAATTTTTTTCATCTATTTTGCCTTACGTTTCGTGATTCTGCAGAGATATGATCGAAAAGAGCATCGTAAACGGATGATTTTAACAAACTTTTAATCTTTTTTCTCTATTTTGCCTTAGTTATCGTGATTTTGCCAAGATATGATCAAAGAAAACATTAAAAACTGATACTACCAACGAAATTTCAAACTGCTTTTTTGGTCTATTTCGGCTTACTTTTCGTGATATTGCCAAGATATGATCGAGAAAAGGATCAAAAACGGATAATTTCATTGAAATTTCAAACTTTTTCCTCTATTTTGCCTTAGTTATCATGATTTTGCTAAGATATGATAGAAAAAAGCATCCAAAACGGCTAATTTTAGTCAAATTTTAATTATTCTCCTCTATTTTGCCTTAAGTAACTTTATCTTGATATGATCGGAAAAAAATGGAAAGTTGATAATTTCAGCAAAATAACTATTTTTCTCCTCTTTTTCACCTTAATTTTCAAATTTTATCGTGATATGATTGAAAAAAGCAATATAAACGGATACATTTAGCAAAATTTCTATTTTTTGCCTCCATTTAAATGTAAATCTCTTAATTTTATCGAGATACAATAGAAAAAAGGAAGAAAAAAGGATAAATTTAGCAAAATATCAATATTTTCCCCCTAAACTTTGCCTTTATTTTTCGGCATTTTATCAAGTTATGATCGAATATAGCAACGAAAATGGATCATTTCAGAGAAACATGAATCTTTTTTTCTATTTTGTCATTTTATTGAGATATTGTTGAAAATAGAACGAAAATTGATCATTTCAGAGAAATATCAATCTCTTTTCTGTATTTTGTCTTTATCTTTTGTCATTTTATCGAGATATGATCGAAAAAACCAACGAAAACGGATTATTTTTGAAAAATCTCAATTCTTCTCCTCCATTTCGCATTAATTTTCGTCATTTTATCGAGATATGATCGAAAAAAGCAACGATATCGTATAATTTTAGCAATATTTTTATTTCTCTCCTTTATTTCTTATTTATTTTTTGTCATTTAATGGAGATATGATCGAAATAATCAAAGAAATTGGATAATTTTAGCAAAATATCTATTTTTTTCACTATTTCGCATTAATTTTCGACATTTAATTGAGATATGATCGAAAAAATCAACGGAAAAGGATAATTATTGAAAAATTTCTATTTTATTCTTTAAATTTTTTTCTTTATTTTTCGTCTTTCTATCGATTTATGATCGAAAAAAGCATTGAAAACTAATAATTACAAAAAAGTACTGTTTTTCTCCTCTTTTTCACCTCCATTTTCAAATTTTTATTTAGATATGATCGAAAAAAGCAATATAAACGGATAATTTTAGCAAAATTTCTATTTTCTCCTCCATTTCTCCTGAATGTATGTAATTTCATCGAGATATGATCGCAAAAAGCAACGAAAATTGATCATTTTAGTAAAATTTCATATTTTTTCCTCTAAATTTTGTCCTTATTTTTCGTCATTTTATCGAGATATGAACGAAAAAAGGAATGAAAATGGATAATTATAGCGAAATTTCCATTTTTCTCCTTAATTTTGCCTTAATTTTCGTACTTAACTATAGCAAGGAAAATGAATCATTTCAGAGAAATATCTATATTTTTTTATCTTGTCTTTATCTTTCGTCATTTTATCGAGATATGATCGATAAAACCAACGAAAATGGATAATTTTAGAGAAATTTAAATTTTTCCCCACTATTTCGCATTAAGTTTCGACATTTAAGCGAGATATGATCGTAAAAAGCAACGAAAACGGATAATTATAGCAAAATTTCTATTTTTTTCCTCTATTTTGTCTTTATTTTCGTCATTTTATCGAGAAATGATCGAAAAAAAACAAGGATAACGGAGAATTTTAGGAACAGTTTTGTATTTTCCTCTACATTTTTTCTTTCTATCGATATATGATCGAAAATAGCATCAAAAATGGATAATTTTATTGAAATTTCAATTTCTCAGCTCTATATTGCCTTAATTTTGGTAATTTTTTAAGATATGATCCAAAAAAAGAACGAAAACAGATAATTATAGCAAAATTTCAATTTTTCTACTCTAATTCGCATAAATTTTCGACATTTAATCGAGATTGTTCGAAAAAAGCAACGAAAACGGATAATTACCGCAAAATTTCTAATTTTCTCCTCTTTTTCACCTTCATTTTCAAAATTTTATCCAGATATGATCGAAAAAAGCAATATTAATGGATAATTTTAACAATATTTCTATTTTTCTCCTCCATTTTGCCTGAATTGTCGTTATCTTATCGGAAGATGATCAAAAAAAGATTCGAAAACTGATAATTTTAGCGAAATTTCTATTTTTTCCTCTGTTTCGTCCTTAATTTGGTATTATTATTAAGATATGAACGAAAAAAGGAACGAAAAACTATAATTATAGCAAAATTTCAGTATTTCTATTCAATTTTACCTTAATTTACGTCATTTTATCGAGATATAATCGATAAAAGCAACGAAAATGGATATTTTTAGCGAAATTTCAATTTTTCTCCTCTATTTCGCCATAATTTTCGTCATTTTATCTTGATATGATCGAAAAAAGCATGGAAAACTGATAATTTTTGCAAAATTACTATTTTTCTCCTCTTTTTAACCTTCATTTTCGAAATTTTATCCAGATATGATCGAAAAAAGCAATATTAATGGATAATTTTAACAATATTTCTATTTTTCTCCTCCATTTTGCCTGAATTGTCGTAATTTTATTTAGAGATGATCAAAAAAAGATTCGAAAACTGATAATTTTAGCGAAATTTCTATTTTTTCCTCTGTTTCGTCCTTAATTTGGTATTATTATTAAGATATGAACGAAAAAAGGAACGAAAAAGTATAATTATAGCAAAATTTCAGTATTTCTATTTAATTTTACCTTAATTTACGTCATTTATCGAGATATGATCGAAAAAAGCAACGAAAATGGATATTTTTAGCGAAATTTCAATTTTTCTCCTCTATTTCGCCATAATTTTCGTCATTTTTTCTTGATATGATCGAAAAAAGCATGGAAAACTGATAATTTTTGCAAAATTACTATTTTTCTCCTCTTTTTAACCTTCATTTTCGAAATTTTATCCAGATATGATCGAAAAAAGCAATATTAATGGATAATTTTAACAATATTTCTATTTTTCTCCTCCATTTTGCCTGAATTGTCGTAATTTTATTTAGAGATGATCAAAAAAAGATTCGAAAACTGATAATTTTAGCGAAATTTCTATTTTTTCCTCTGTTTCGTCCTTAATTTGGTATTATTATTAAGATATGAACGAAAAAAGGAACGAAAAAGTATAATTATAGCAAAATTTCAGTATTTCTATTTAATTTTACCTTAATTTACGTCATTTTATCGAGATATGATCGAAAAAAGCAACGAAAATGGATAATTTTAGCGAAATTTCAATTTTTCTCCTCTATTTCGCCATAATTTTCGTCATTTTTTCTTGCTATGATCGAAAAAAGCATGGAAAACTGATAATTTTAGCAAAATTACTGTTTTTCTCCTCTTTTTAACCTTAACTTTCGAAATTTAATCGAGATATGATCGAAAAAAGCAACAAAAATGCATAATTTAGGTAAAATTTGTATATTTTTCCGATAAATTTTGTCTTAATTTTTGTCATTTTATCGAGATATGATCGAATCTAGCAACAAAAATGGATCATTTCAGAGAAATATCAATCTTTTTCTCTATTTTGTCTTTATTTTTTGTCATTTTCTTGGCAAATGATCGTAAAAGCAACGAAAAAGGATAATGTACGCGAAATTTCAATTTTTCTCCTCTAAATTGGCATTAATCTTCGTCATTTAATCGAGATATGTTCGAAAAAACAACGAAAACGGATAATTTAACGAAATTTTAAGCTTTTTTCGTCTATTTTCCCTTTTATTTCTCGATTTTTCCAAGATATGTTCGAAAAAAGCATCGAAAACGGATAATTTCAACGAAATTTCGATTTTTCTCCTTAATTTTGCCTTAATTTTCGTACTTAACTATAGCAAGGAAAATGAATCATTTCAGAGAAATATCTATATTTTTTTATCTTGTCTTTATCTTTCGTCATTTTATCGAGATATGATCGATAAAACCAACGAAAATGGATAATTTTAGAGAAATTTAAATTTTTCCCCACTATTTCGCATTAAGTTTCGACATTTAAGCGAGATATGATCGTAAAAAGCAACGAAAACGGATAATTATAGCAAAATTTCTATTTTTTTCCTCTATTTTGTCTTTATTTTCGTCATTTTATCGAGAAATGATCGAAAAAAACAAGGATAACGGATAATTTTAGGAACAGTTTTGTATTTTCCTCTACATTTTTTCTTTCTATCGATATATGATCGAAAATAGCATCAAAAATGGATAATTTTATTGAAATTTCAATTTCTCAGCTCTATATTGCCTTAATTTTGGTAATTTTTTAAGATATGATCCAAAAAAAGAACGAAAACAGATAATTATAGCAAAATTTCAATTTTTCTACTCTAATTCGCATAAATTTTCGACATTTAATCGAGATTGTTCGAAAAAAGCAACGAAAACGGATAATTACAGCAAAATTTCTAATTTTCTCCTCTTTTTCACCTTCATTTTCAAAATTATATCCAGATATGATCGAAAAAAGCAATATTAATGGATAATTTTAACAATATTTCTATTTTTCTCCTCCATTTTGCCTGAATTGTCGTTATTTTATCGGGAGATGATCAAAAAAAGATTCGAAAACTGATAATTTTAGCGAAATTTCTATTTTTTCCTCTGTTTCGTCCTTAATTTGGTATTATTATTAAGATATGAACGAAAAAAGGAACGAAAAAGTATAATTATAGCAAAATTTCAGTATTTCTATTTAATTTTACCTTAATTTACGTCATTTATCGAGATATGATCGAAAAAAGCAACGAAAATGGATATTTTTAGCGAAATTTCAATTTTTCTCCTCTATTTCGCCATAATTTTCGTCATTTTTTCTTGATATGATCGAAAAAAGCATGGAAAACTGATAATTTTTGCAAAATTACTATTTTTCTCCTCTTTTTAACCTTCATTTTCGAAATTTTATCCAGATATGATCGAAAAAAGCAATATTAATGGATAATTTTAACAATATTTCTATTTTTCTCCTCCATTTTGCCTGAATTGTCGTAATTTTATTTAGAGATGATCAAAAAAAGATTCGAAAACTGATAATTTTAGCGAAATTTCTATTTTTTCCTCTGTTTCGTCCTTAATTTGGTATTATTATTAAGATATGAACGAAAAAAGGAACGAAAAAGTATAATTATAGCAAAATTTCAGTATTTCTATTTAATTTTACCTTAATTTACGTCATTTTATCGAGATATGATCGAAAAAAGCAACGAAAATGGATAATTTTAGCGAAATTTCAATTTTTCTCCTCTATTTCGCCATAATTTTCGTCATTTTTTCTTGCTATGATCGAAAAAAGCATGGAAAACTGATAATTTTAGCAAAATTACTGTTTTTCTCCTCTTTTTAACCTTAACTTTCGAAATTTAATCGAGATATGATCGAAAAAAGCAACAAAAATGCATAATTTAGGTAAAATTTGTATATTTTTCCGATAAATTTTGTCTTAATTTTTTGTCATTTTATCGAGATATGATCGAATCTAGCAACAAAAATGGATCATTTCAGAGAAATATCAATCTTTTTCTCTATTTTGTCTTTATTTTTTGTCATTTTCTTGGCAAATGATCGTAAAAGCAACGAAAAAGGATAATGTACGCGAAATTTCAATTTTTCTCCTCTAAATTGGCATTAATCTTCGTCATTTAATCGAGATATGTTCGAAAAAACAACGAAAACGGATAATTTAACGAAATTTTAAGCTTTTTTCGTCTATTTTCCCTTTTATTTCTCGATTTTTCCAAGATATGTTCGAAAAAAGCATCGAAAACGGATAATTTCAACGAAATTTCAATTTTTCTCCTTAATTTTGCCTTAATTTTCGTACTTAACTATAGCAAGGAAAATGAATCATTTCAGAGAAATATCTATATTTTTTTATCTTGTCTTTATCTTTCGTCATTTTATCGAGATATGATCGATAAAACCAACGAAAATGGATAATTTTAGAGAAATTTAAATTTTTCCCCACTATTTCGCATTAAGTTTCGACATTTAAGCGAGATATGATCGTAAAAAGCAACGAAAACGGATAATTATAGCAAAATTTCTATTTTTTTCCTCTATTTTGTCTTTATTTTCGTCATTTTATCGAGAAATGATCGAAAAAAACAAGGATAACGGATAATTTTAGGAACAGTTTTGTATTTTCCTCTACATTTTTTCTTTCTATCGATATATGATCGAAAATAGCATCAAAAATGGATAATTTTATTGAAATTTCAATTTCTCAGCTCTATATTGCCTTAATTTTGGTAATTTTTTAAGATATGATCCAAAAAAAGAACGAAAACAGATAATTATAGCAAAATTTCAATTTTTCTACTCTAATTCGCATAAATTTTCGACATTTAATCGAGATTGTTCGAAAAAAGCAACGAAAACGGATAATTACAGCAAAATTTCTAATTTTCTCCTCTTTTTCACCTTCATTTTCAAAATTATATCCAGATATGATCGAAAAAAGCAATATTAATGGATAATTTTAACAATATTTCTATTTTTCTCCTCCATTTTGCCTGAATTGTCGTTATTTTATCGGGAGATGATCAAAAAAAGATTCGAAAACTGATAATTTTAGCGAAATTTCTATTTTTTCCTCTGTTTCGTCCTTAATTTGGTATTATTATTAAGATATGAACGAAAAAAGGAACGAAAAAGTATAATTATAGCAAAATTTCAGTATTTCTATTCAATTTTACCTTAATTTACGTCATTTTATCGAGATATGATCGAAAAAAGCAACGAAAATGGATAATTTTAGCGAAATTTCAATTTTTCTCCTCTATTTCGCCATAATTTCGTCATTTTTTCTTGATATGATCGAAAAAAGCATGGAAAACTGATAATTTTTGCAAAATTACTATTTTTCTCCTCTTTTTAACCTTCATTTTCAAAATTTTATCCAGATATGATCGAAAAAAGCAATATTAATGGATAATTTTAACAATATTTCTATTTTTCTCCTCCATTTTGCCTGAATTGTCGTAATTTTATTTAGAGATGATCAAAAAAAGATTCGAAAACTGATAATTTTAGCGAAATTTCTATTTTTTCCTCTGTTTCGTCCTTAATTTGGTATTATTATTAAGATATGAACGAAAAAAGGAACGAAAAAGTATAATTATAGCAAAATTTCAGTATTTCTATTTAATTTTACCTTAATTTACGTCATTTTATCGAGATATGATCGAAAAAAGCAACGAAAATGGATAATTTTAGCGAAATTTCAATTTTTATCCTCTATTTCGCCATAATTTTCGTCATTTTTTTCTTGCTATGATCGAAAAAAGCATGGAAAACTGATAATTTTAGCAAAATTACTGTTTTTCTCCTCTTTTTAACCTTAACTTTCGAAATTTAATCGAGATATGATCGAAAAAAGCAACAAAAATGCATAATTTAGGTAAAATTTGTATATTTTTCCGCTAAATTTTGTCTTAATTTTTGTCATTTTATCGAGATATGATCGAATCTAGCAACAAAAATGGATCATTTCAGAGAAATATCAATCTTTTTTTCTTTTTTGTCTTTATTTTTTGTCATTTTCTTGGCAAATGATCGTAAAAGCAACGAAAAAGGATAATGTACGCGAAATTTCAATTTTTCTCCTCTAAATTGGCTTTAATTTTCGTCATTTAATCGAGATATGTTCGAAAAAACAACGAAAACGGATAATTTAACGAAATTTTAAGCTTTTTTCGTCTATTTTCCCTTTTATTTCTCGATTTTTCCAAGATATGTTCGAAAAAAGCATCGAAAACGGATAATTTCAACGAAATTTCGATTTTTTTCATCTATTTTGCCTTACGTTTCGTGATTCTGCAGAGATATGATCGAAAAAAGCATCGTAAACGTATGACTTTAACAAAATTTTAATCTTTTTCTTCTATTTTGCCTTAGTTATCGTGATTTTATCGAGATATGATCGAAAAAAGGAACGAAAATGGATAATTTTAGTAAAATTTCAATTATCTTCCTCTATTTAGCCTTAATTTTCGTCATTTTATCAAGATATAATTGAAAATAGCAACATAAAGTGCAAGGTTTTAGCAAAATTTCAATTTTTCTATTCAATTTTGCCTTAATTTACGTCATTTTATTGAGATATGATCGAAAAAAGGAACAAAAATGGATAATTTTAGCGAAATTTCAATTTTTCTCCTCTATTTTGCCTTAATTTTCGTCATTTTTTCTTGATAAGATCGAAAAAAGCATGGAAAACTGATAATTTCAGCAAAATTACTATTTTACTCCTCTTTTTCACCTTAATTTTCAAAATTTTATCGAGATATGATCGAAAATAGCAACGAAAACGGATAATTTCAGCGAAATTTCTATTTTTTCTTCTATTTTTTCCTTATTTTGGTAATATTATTAAGATATGAACGAAAAGAGGAACGAAAAAGTATGATTATAGCAAAATTTCAGTTTTTCTATTCAATTTTGCCTTAATTTACGTCATTTTATCGAGATATGATCGAAAAAAGGAACAAAAATGGATAATTTTAGCGAAATTTCAATTTTTCTCCTCTATTTTGCCTTAATTTTCGTCATTTTTTCTTGATAAGATCGAAAAAAGCATGGAAAACTGATAATTTCAGCAAAATTACTATTTTTCTCCTCTTTTTCACCTTAATTTTCAAAATTTAATCGAGATATGATTGAAATACGCATTACAAACGGTTAATTTCAGCAAAATTTCTATTTCTCTCCTCCGTTTTGCCTGATAATTCGTAATTTTATCGAGATATGATCGAAGAAAGCAACAAAAATGGATAATTTAGGCAAACTTTGTTTTTTTTTTCGCTAAATTTTGTTGTAATTTTTTGTCATTTTATCGAGATATGATCGAAAAAAGCAACGAAAACGGATAATTATAGCGAAATTTCCATTTTTCTCCTTAATTTTGCCTTAATTTTCGTACTTAGCTATAGCAAGGAAAATGAATCATTTCAGAGAAATATCTATATATTTTTATCTTGTCTTTATCTTTCGTCATTTTATCGAGATATGATCGATAAAACCAACGAAAATGGATAATTTTAGAGTAATTTAAATTTTTCCCCACTATTTCGCATTAAGTTTCGACATTTAAGCGAGATATGATCGTAAAAAGCAACGAAAACGGATAATTATAGCAAAATTTCTATTTTTTTCCTCTATTTTGTCTTTATTTTCGTCATTTTATCGAGAAATGATCGAAAAAAACAAGGATAACGGAGAATTTTAGGAACAGTTTTGTATTTTCCTCTACATTTTTTCTTTCTATCGATATATGATCGAAAATAGCATCAAAAATGGATAATTTTATTGAAATTTCAATTTCTCAGCTCTATATTGCCTTAATTTTGGTAATTTTTTAAGATATGATCCAAAAAAAGAACGAAAACAGATAATTATAGCAAAATTTCAATTTTTCTACTCTAATTCGCATAAATTTTCGACATTTAATCGAGATTGTTCGAAAAAAGCAACGAAAACGGATAATTACAGCAAAATTTCTAATTTTCTCCTCTTTTTCACCTTCATTTTCAAAATTATATCCAGATATGATCGAAAAAAGCAATATTAATGGATAATTTTAACAATATTTCTATTTTTCTCCTCCATTTTGCCTGAATTGTCGTTATTTTATCGGGAGATGATCAAAAAAAGATTCGAAAACTGATAATTTTAGCGAAATTTCTATTTTTTCCTCTGTTTTGTCCTTAATTTGGTATTATTATTAAGATATGAACGAAAAAAGGAACGAAAAAGTATAATTATAGCAAAATTTCAGTATTTCTATTCAATTTTACCTTAATTTACGTCATTTTATCGAGATATGATCGAAAAAAGCAACGAAAATGGATAATTTTAGCGAAATTTCAATTTTTCTCCTCTATTTCGCCATAATTTCGTCATTTTTTCTTGATATGATCGAAAAAAGCATGGAAAACTGATAATTTTTGCAAAATTACTATTTTTCTCCTCTTTTTAACCTTCATTTTCAAAATTTTATCCAGATATGATCGAAAAAAGCAATATTAATGGATAATTTTAACAATATTTCTATTTTTCTCCTCCATTTTGCCTGAATTGTCGTAATTTTATTTAGAGATGATCAAAAAAAGATTCGAAAACTGATAATTTTAGCGAAATTTCTATTTTTTCCTCTGTTTCGTCCTTAATTTGGTATTATTATTAAGATATGAACGAAAAAAGGAACGAAAAAGTATAATTATAGCAAAATTTCAGTATTTCTATTTAATTTTACCTTAATTTACGTCATTTTATCGAGATATGATCGAAAAAAGCAACGAAAATGGATAATTTTAGCGAAATTTCAATTTTTATCCTCTATTTCGCCATAATTTTCGTCATTTTTTTCTTGCTATGATCGAAAAAAGCATGGAAAACTGATAATTTTAGCAAAATTACTGTTTTTCTCCTCTTTTTAACCTTAACTTTCGAAATTTAATCGAGATATGATCGAAAAAAGCAACAAAAATGCATAATTTAGGTAAAATTTGTATATTTTTCCGCTAAATTTTGTCTTAATTTTTGTCATTTTATCGAGATATGATCGAATCTAGCAACAAAAATGGATCATTTCAGAGAAATATCAATCTTTTTTTCTTTTTTGTCTTTATTTTTTGTCATTTTCTTGGCAAATGATCGTAAAAGCAACGAAAAAGGATAATGTACGCGAAATTTCAATTTTTCTCCTCTAAATTGGCTTTAATTTTCGTCATTTAATCGAGATATGTTCGAAAAAACAACGAAAACGGATAATTTAACGAAATTTTAAGCTTTTTTCGTCTATTTTCCCTTTTATTTCTCGATTTTTCCAAGATATGTTCGAAAAAAGCATCGAAAACGGATAATTTCAACGAAATTTCGATTTTTTTCATCTATTTTGCCTTACGTTTCGTGATTCTGCAGAGATATGATCGAAAAAAGCATCGTAAACGTATGACTTTAACAAAATTTTAATCTTTTTCTTCTATTTTGCCTTAGTTATCGTGATTTTATCGAGATATGATCGAAAAAAGGAACGAAAATGGATAATTTTAGTAAAATTTCAATTATCTTCCTCTATTTAGCCTTAATTTTCGTCATTTTATCAAGATATGATCGAAAATAGCAACGAAAACGGATAATTTCAGCGAAATTTCAATTATCTTCCTCTATTTAGCCTTAGTTATCGTGATTTTATCGAGATATGATCGAAAAAAGGAACGAAAATGGATAATTTTAGTAAAATTTCAATTATCTTCCTCTATTTAGCCTTAATTTTCAAAATTTTATCGAGATATGATCGAAAATAGCAACGAAAACGGATAATTTCAGCGAAATTTCTATTTTTTCTTCTATTTTTTCCTTATTTTGGTAATATTATTAAGATATGAACGAAAAGAGGAACGAAAAAGTATGATTATAGCAAAATTTCAGTTTTTCTATTCAATTTTGCCTTAATTTACGTCATTTTATCGAGATATGATCGAAAAATGTAACGAAAATGGATAATTTTAGCGAAATTTCAATTTTTCTCCTCTTTTTCACGTTAATTTTCAAAATTTTATTGAGATATGATCGTAAAAAGCAACGAAAATGGATAATTTTAGTAAAATTTCAATTATTTTCCTCTATTTTGCCTTAATTTTAGTAATTCTATCGAGATATGATCGAAAATAGCAACGAAAATGGATCATTTCAGAGAAATATCAATCTTTTTTCTCTATTTTGTCTTTATTTTTTGTCATTTTCTTGGCAAATGATCGTAAAAGCAACGAAAAAGGATAATGTACGCGAAATTTCAATTTTTCTCCTCTAAATTGGCATTAATTTTCGTCATTTAATCGAGATATGTTCGAAAAAAACAACGAAAACGGATAATTTAACGAAATTTTAAGCTTTTTTCGTCTATTTTCCCTTTTATTTCTCGATTTTTCCAAGATATGTTCGAAAAAAGCATCGAAAACGGATAATTTCAACGAAATTTCGATTTTTTTCATCTATTTTGCCTTACGTTACGTGATTCTGCAGAGATATGATCGAAAAAAGCATCGTAAACGTATGACTTTAACAAAATTTTAATCTTTTTCTTCTATTTTGCCTTAGTTATCGTGATTTTATCGTGATATGATCGAAAAAAGGAACGAAAATGGATAATTTTAGTAAAATTTCAATTATCTTCGTCAATCTAGCCTTAAATTTTGTCATTTTATCAAGATATAATTGAAAATAGCAACATAAAGTGCAAGGTTTTAGCAAAATTTCAATTTTTCTATTCAATTTTGCCTTAATTTACGTCATTTTATCGAGATATGATCGAAAAAAGGAACGAAAATGGATAATTTTAGCGAAATTTCAATTTTTCTCCTCTATTTCGCCTTAATTTTCGTCATTTTTTCTTGATAAGATCAAAAAAAGCATGGAAAACTGATAATTTCAGCAAAATTACTATTTTTCTCCTCTTTTTCACCTTAATTTTCAAATTTTATCGTGATATGATTGAAAAAAGCAGTATAAACGGATACATTTAGCAAAATTTCTATTTTTCGCCTCCATTTCAATGTAATTTTCTTAATTTTTCCGAGATACAATCGAAAAAAGGAAAAAAGGGATAAATTTAGCAAAATATCAATATTTTCCCCCTAAATTTTGCCTTTATTTGTCGACATTTTATCAAGATATGATCGAATATAGCAACGAAAATGGATCATTTCAGAGAAACAAGAATCTTTTTTTCCATTTTGTCATTTTATTTAGATATTGTCGAATATAGAACGGAAATTTATCATTTCAGAGAAATATCAATCTTTTTTCTGTATTTTGTCTTTATCTTTTATCATTTTATCGAGATATGATCGAAAAAACCAACGAAAACGGATTATTTTAGAAAAATCTAAATTTTTCTCCCCCATTTCGCATTAATTTTCGTCATTTTATCGAGATATGATCGAAAAAAGCAACGAAAACGGATAATTTTAGTAAAATTTATATTATTGTCCCCTATTATGCCTTAATTTTCGTAATTTTATCGAGATATGATCGAAAATAGCAACGAAAATGGATAATTTTAGCGAAATATCAATTTTTCTACTCTACTTCGCCTTAATTTTCGTCATTTTTTCTTGATATGATCGAAAAAAGCATGGAAAACTGATAATTTCAGCAAATTTACTATTTTTCTCCTCTTTTTCACCTTAATTTTCAAATTTTATCGTGATATGATTGAAAAAAGCAATATAAACGGATACATTTAGCAAAATTTCGATTTTTCGCCTCCATTTCAATGTAATTTTCTTAATTTTTCCAAGATACAATCGAAAAAAGGAAGAAAAAGGGATAAATTTAGCAAAATATCAATATTTTCCCCCTAAATTTTCCTTTATTTTTCGACATTTTATCAAGATATGATCGAATATAGCAACGAAAATGGATCATTTCAGAGAAACAAGAATCTTTTTTTCCATTTTGTCATTTTATTTAGATATTGTCGAATATAGAACGGAAATTTATCATTTCAGAGAAATATCAATCTTTTTTCTGTATTTTGTCTTTATCTTTTGTCATTTTATCGAGATATGATCGAAAAAACCAACGAAAACGGATTATTTTAGAAAAATCTCAATTTTTCTCCTCCATTTCGCATTAATTTTCGTCATATTATCGACATATGATCGAAAAAAGCAACGATAACGTATAATTTTAGCAAAATTTTAATTTCTCTCCTTTATTTCTTATTTATTTTTTGTCATTTAATGGAGATATGATCGAAATAATCAAAGAAATTGGATAATTTTAGCAAAATATCTATTTTTTCCACTATTTCGCATTAATTTTCGACATTTAATTGAGATATGATCGAAAAAATCAACGGAAAAGGATAATAATTGAAAAATTTCTATTTTATCCTTTAAATTTTTTTCTTTATTTTTCGTCTTTCTATCGATTTATGATCGAAAAAAGCATTGAAAATTAATAATTACAAAAAAGTACTATTTTTCTCCTCTTTTTCACCTCCATTTTCAAATTTTTATTTAGATATGATCGAAAAAAGCAATATAAACGGATAATTTTAGCAAAATTTCTATTTTCTCCTCCATTTTGCCTGAATTTACGTAATTTCATCGAGATATGATCGCAAAAAGCAACGAAAATTGATCATTTTAGTAAAATTTCATATTTTTTCCTCTAAATTTTGTCCTTATTTTTCGTCATTTTATCGAGATATGAACGAAAAAAGGAATGAAAATGGATAATTATAGCGAAATTTCCATTTTTCTCCTTAATATTTCCTTAATTTTCGTACTTAGCATATAGCAAGGAGAATGAATCATTTCAGAGAAATATCTATATTCTTTTATCTTGTCTTTATCTTTCGTCATTTTATCGAGATATGATCGATAAAACCAACGAAAATGGATAATTTTAGAGAAATTTAAATTTTTCCCCACTATTTCGCATTAAGTTTCGACATTTAAGCGAGATATGATCATAAAAAGCAACGAAAACGGATAATTATAGCAAAATTTCTATTTTTTTCCTCTATTTTGTCTTTATTTTCGTCATTTTATCGAGAAATGATCGAAAAAAACAAGGATAACGGAGAATTTTAGGAACAGTTTTGCATTTTCCTCTACATTTATTCTTTCTATCGGTATATGATCGAAAATAGCATCAAAAATGGATAATTTTATTGAAATTTCAATTTCTCAGCTCTATATTGCCTTAATTTTGGTAATTTTTTAAGATATGATCCAAAAAAAGAACGAAAACAGATAATTATAGCAAAATTTCAATTTTTCTACTCTAATTCGCATAAATCTTCGACATTTAATCGAGATTGTCGAAAAAAGCAACGAAAACGAATAATTACAGCAAAATTTCTAATTTCCTCCTCTTTTTCACCTTCATTTTCAAAAATTAATCCAGATATGTTCGAAAAAAGCAATATTAATGGATAATTTTAACAATATTTCTATTTTTCTCCTCCATTTTGCCTGAATTGTCGTAATTTTATCGAGAGATGATCAAAAAAAGATTCGAAAACTGATAATTTTAGCGAAATTTCTATTTTTTCCTCTGTTTTGTCCTTAATTTGGTATTATTATTAAGATATGAACGAAAAAAGGAACGAAAAAGTATAATTATAGCAAAATTTCAGTTTTTCTATTCAAATTTACCTTAATTTACGTCATTTTATCGAGATATGATCGAAAAAAGGAACGAAAATGGATAATTTTAGCGAAATTTCAATTTTTCTCCTCTATTTCGCCATAATTTTGTTCATTTTTTCTTGCTATGATCGAAAAAAGCATGAAAAACTGATAATTTTAGCAAAATTACTTTTTTTCTCCTCCTTTAACCTTAACTTTCGAAATTGAATCGAGATATGATCGAAAAAAGCAACAAAAATGGATAATTTAGGCAAAATTTGTATTTTTTTCCGCTAAATTTTGTCTTAATTTTTTGTCATTTTATCGAGATATGATCGAATCTAGCAACGAAAATGGATCATTTCAAAGAAATATCAATCTTTTTTCTCTATTTTCTCTTTATCTTTTATGATTTTATTGAGATATGATCGAAAAAAGCATCGAAAACGGATAATTTTAGCGAAATTTCTATTTTTCTCCACTACTTTGTCCTTATTTTGGTAATATGATTAAGATATGAACGAAAAAAGGAACGAAAAAGTATAATTATAGCAAAATATCAGTTTTTCTATTCAATTTTGCCTTAATTTACGTCATTTTATCGAGATATGATCGAAAAAAGCAACGAAATGGATCATTTCAGAGAAATATCAATCTTTTCCTCTATTTTGTCTTTATTTTTTGTCATTTTCTTGGCATATGATCGAAAAAAGCAACGTATAAGGATAATGTAAGCGAAATTTTAATTTTTCTCTTCTAAATTGGCATTATTTTCGACATTTAATCGAGATATGATCGAGAAAGGCATCGAAAACGGATAATTTCATTGAAATTTCAAACTTTTTCCTCCATTTTGCCTTAGTTATCGTGATTTTGCTAATATATGATAGAAAAAAGCATCCAAAACGGCTAATTTTAGCGAAATTTTAATTATTCTCTTCTTTTTCACGTTAATTTTCAAAATTTTATTGAGATATGATTGTAAAAAGCAACGAAAACGGATAATTTTAGTAAAATTTCAATTATCTTCCTCTATTTTGCCTTAATTTTCGTCATTTTATCAAGATATAATTGAAAATAGCAACATAAAGTGTATGGTTTTAGCGAAATTTAAATTTTTTCTCCTATTTTTTATATTTTTTGTTATTTTATCAAGATATTATCGAAAATAGCAAAGAGAACGGATAATTTCAGCGAAATTTCAATGTTTTTCCTCTATTTTGTCTTTATATTTAGTCATTTTAACAAGATTTGATCGAACAAGGCAACGAAAACTGATAATTTTAGCGAAATTTTTATTATTCTCCTCTTTTTCACGTTAATTTTCAAAATTTTATTGAGATATGATCGTAAAAAGCAACGAAAATGGATAATTTTAGTAAAATTTAAATTATTTTCCTCTATTTTGCCTTAATTTTCGTAATTCTATCGAGATATGATCGAAAATAGCAACGAAAACGGATAATTACAGCGAAATTACTATTTTTTTCCTCTTTTTCACCTTAATTTTCGAAATTTATCGAGATATGTTTAAAAAATGCAATACAAACGCTTAATTTCAGCAAAATTTCTATTTTTCTCCTCCATTTTGCCCAAATTTTCGTAATTTTATCGAGATATGATCGAAAAAAGCAACAAAAATGGATAATTTAGGCAAAATTTGTATTTTTTTTCACTAAATTTTGTCTTAATTTTTTGTCATTTTATCGAGATGTGATCGAATCTAGCAACGAAAATGGATCATTTCAGAGAAATATCAATCTTTTTTCTCTATTTTGTCTTTATTTTTTGTCATTTTCTTGGCAAATTATCGTAAAAGCAACGAAAAAGGATAATGTACGCGAAATTTCAATTTTTCTCCTCTAAATTGGCATTAATTTTCGTCATTTAATCGAGATATGTTCGAAAAAACAACGAAAACGGATAATTTAACGAAATTTTAAGCTTTTTTCGTCTATTTTCCCTTTTATTTCTCGATTTTGCCAAGATATGTTCGAAAAAAGCATCAGAAAACGGATAATTTCAACGAAATTTCGATTTTTTTCATCTATTTTGCCTTAGTTATCGTGATTTTGCCAAGATATGATCAAAGAAAACATTGAAAACTGATACTTCCAACGAAATTTCAAAATTCTTTTTTGGTCTATTTCGGCTTACTTTTCGTGATAATGCCAAGATATGATCGAGAAAAAGATCAAAAACGGATAATTTCATTGAAATTTCAAACTTTTTCCTCTATTTTGCCTTAGTTATCATGATTTTGCTAAGATATGATAGAAAAAAGCAACATAAAGTGCATGGTTTTAGCAAAATTTCAATTTTTCTATTCAATTTTACCTTAATTTACGTCATTTTATCGAGATATGATCGAAAAAAGGAACGAAAATGGATAATTTTAGTAAAATTTCAATTATCTTCCTCTATTTAGCCTTAATTTTCGTCATTTTATCAAGATATAATTGAAAATAGCAACATAAAGTGCATGGTTTTAGCAAAATTTCAATTTTTCTATTCAATTTTGCCTTAATTTACGTCATTTTATCGAGATATGATCGAAAAAAGGAACGAAAATGGATAATTTTAGCGAAATTTCAATTTTTCTCCTCTATTTCGCCTTAATTTTCGTCATTTTTTCTTGATAAGATCAAAAAAAGCATGGAAAACTGATAATTTCAGCAAAATTACTATTTTTCTCCTCTTTTTCACCTTAATTTTCAAATTTTATCGTGATATGATTGAAAAAAGCAGTATAAACGGATACATTTAGCAAAATTTCTATTTTTCGCCTCCATTTCAATGTAATTTTCTTAATTTTTCCGAGATACAATCGAAAAAAGGAAAAAAAGGGATAAATTTAGCAAAATATCAATATTTTCCCCCTAAATTTTGCCTTTATTTGTCGACATTTTATCAAGATATGATCGAATATAGCAACGAAAATGGATCATTTCAGAGAAACAAGAATCTTTTTTTCCATTTTGTCATTTTATTTAGATATTGTCGAATATAGAACGGAAATTTATCATTTCAGAGAAATATCAATCTTTTTTCTGTATTTTGTCTTTATCTTTTATCATTTTATCGAGATATGATCGAAAAAACCAACGAAAACGGATTATTTTAGAAAAATCTAAATTTTTCTCCCCCATTTCGCATTAATTTTCGTCATTTTATCGAGATATGATCGAAAAAAGCAACGAAAACGGATAATTTTAGTAAAATTTATATTATTGTCCCCTATTATGCCTTAATTTTCGTAATTTTATCGAGATATGATCGAAAATAGCAACGAAAATGGATAATTTTAGCGAAATTTCAATTTTTCTACTCTACTTCGCCTTAATTTTCGTCATTTTTTCTTGATATGATCGAAAAAAGCATGGAAAACTGATAATTTCAGCAAATTTACTATTTTTCTCCTCTTTTTCACCTTAATTTTCAAATTTTATCGTGATATGATTGAAAAAAGCAATATAAACGGATACATTTAGCAAAATTTCTATTTTTCGCCTCCATTGCAATGTAATTTTCTTAATTTTATCGACATACAATCGAAATAAGGAAGAAAAATGGATAATTTTAGCAAAATATCAATATTTTCCCCCTAAATTTTGCCTTTATTTTTCCACATTTTATCAAGATATGATCGAATATAACAACGAAAATGGATCATTTCAGAGAAACATGAATCTTTTTCTCTATTTTGTCATTTTATTTAGATATTGTCGAATATAGAACGAAAATTTATCATTTCAGAGAAATATCAATCTTTTTTCTGTATTTTGTCCTTATCTTTTGTCATTTTATCGAGATATGATCGAAAAAACCAACGAAAACGGATTATTTTAGAAAAATCTCAATTTTTCTCCTCCATTTCGCATTAATTTTCGTCATATTATCGACATATGATCGAAAAAAGCAACGATAACGTATAATTTTAGCAAAATTTTAATTTCTCTCCTTTATTTCTTATTTATTTTTTGTCATTTAATGGAGATATGATCGAAATAATCAAAGAAATTGGATAATTTTAGCAAAATATCTATTTTTTCCACTATTTCGCATTAATTTTCGACATTTAATTGAGATATGATCGAAAAAATCAACGGAAAAGGATAATAATTGAAAAATTTCTATTTTATCCTTTAAATTTTTTTCTTTATTTTTCGTCTTTCTATCGATTTATGATCGAAAAAAGCATTGAAAATTAATAATTACAAAAAAGTACTATTTTTCTCCTCTTTTTCACCTCCATTTTCAAATTTTTATTTAGATATGATCGAAAAAAGCAATATAAACGGATAATTTTAGCAAAATTTCTATTTTCTCCTCCATTTTGCCTGAATTTACGTAATTTCATCGAGATATGATCGCAAAAAGCAACGAAAATTGATCATTTTAGTAAAATTTCATATTTTTTCCTCTAAATTTTGTCCTTATTTTTCGTCATTTTATCGAGATATGAACGAAAAAAGGAATGAAAATGGATAATTATAGCGAAATTTCCATTTTTCTCCTTAATATTTCCTTAATTTTCGTACTTAGCATATAGCAAGGAGAATGAATCATTTCAGAGAAATATCTATATTCTTTTATCTTGTCTTTATCTTTCGTCATTTTATCGAGATATGATCGATAAAACCAACGAAAATGGATAATTTTAGAGAAATTTAAATTTTTCCCCACTATTTCGCATTAAGTTTCGACATTTAAGCGAGATATGATCATAAAAAGCAACGAAAACGGATAATTATAGCAAAATTTCTATTTTTTTCCTCTATTTTGTCTTTATTTTCGTCATTTTATCGAGAAATGATCGAAAAAAACAAGGATAACGGAGAATTTTAGGAACAGTTTTGCATTTTCCTCTACATTTATTCTTTCTATCGGTATATGATCGAAAATAGCATCAAAAATGGATAATTTTATTGAAATTTCAATTTCTCAGCTCTATATTGCCTTAATTTTGGTAATTTTTTAAGATATGATCCAAAAAAAGAACGAAAACAGATAATTATAGCAAAATTTCAATTTTTCTACTCTAATTCGCATAAATCTTCGACATTTAATCGAGATTGTCGAAAAAAGCAACGAAAACGAATAATTACAGCAAAATTTCTAATTTCCTCCTCTTTTTCACCTTCATTTTCAAAAATTAATCCAGATATGTTCGAAAAAAGCAATATTAATGGATAATTTTAACAATATTTCTATTTTTCTCCTCCATTTTGCCTGAATTGTCGTAATTTTATCGAGAGATGATCAAAAAAAGATTCGAAAACTGATAATTTTAGCGAAATTTCTATTTTTTCCTCTGTTTTGTCCTTAATTTGGTATTATTATTAAGATATGAACGAAAAAAGGAACGAAAAAGTATAATTATAGCAAAATTTCAGTTTTTCTATTCAAATTTACCTTAATTTACGTCATTTTATCGAGATATGATCGAAAAAAGGAACGAAAATGGATAATTTTAGCGAAATTTCAATTTTTCTCCTCTATTTCGCCATAATTTTGTTCATTTTTTCTTGCTATGATCGAAAAAAGCATGGAAAACTGATAATTTTAGCAAAATTACTTTTTTTCTCCTCCTTTAACCTTAACTTTCGAAATTGAATCGAGATATGATCGAAAAAAGCAACAAAAATGGATAATTTAGGCAAAATTTGTATTTTTTTCCGCTAAATTTTGTCTTAATTTTTTGTCATTTTATCGAGATATGATCGAATCTAGCAACGAAAATGGATCATTTCAAAGAAATATCAATCTTTTTTCTCTATTTTCTCTTTATCTTTTATGATTTTATTGAGATATGATCGAAAAAAGCATCGAAAACGGATAATTTTAGCGAAATTTCTATTTTTCTCCACTACTTTGTCCTTATTTTGGTAATATGATTAAGATATGAACGAAAAAAGGAACGAAAAAGTATAATTATAGCAAAATATCAGTTTTTCTATTCAATTTTGCCTTAATTTACGTCATTTTATCGAGATATGATCGAAAAAAGCAACGAAATGGATCATTTCAGAGAAATATCAATCTTTTCCTCTATTTTGTCTTTATTTTTTGTCATTTTCTTGGCATATGATCGAAAAAAGCAACGTATAAGGATAATGTAAGCGAAATTTTAATTTTTCTCTTCTAAATTGGCATTATTTTCGACATTTAATCGAGATATGATCGAGAAAGGCATCGAAAACGGATAATTTCATTGAAATTTCAAACTTTTTCCTCCATTTTGCCTTAGTTATCGTGATTTTGCTAATATATGATAGAAAAAAGCATCCAAAACGGCTAATTTTAGCGAAATTTTAATTATTCTCTTCTTTTTCACGTTAATTTTCGAAATTTTATTGAGATATGATTGTAAAAAGCAACGAAAACGGATAATTTTAGTAAAATTTCAATTATCTTCCTCTATTTTGCCTTAATTTTCGTCATTTTATCAAGATATAATTGAAAATAGCAACATAAAGTGTATGGTTTTAGCGAAATTTAAATTTTTTCTCCTATTTTTTATATTTTTTGTTATTTTATCAAGATATTATCGAAAATAGCAAAGAGAACGGATAATTTCAGCGAAATTTCAATGTTTTTCCTCTATTTTGTCTTTATATTTAGTCATTTTAACAAGATTTGATCGAACAAGGCAACGAAAACTGATAATTTTAGCGAAATTTTTATTATTCTCCTCTTTTTCACGTTAATTTTCAAAATTTTATTGAGATATGATCGTAAAAAGCAACGAAAATGGATAATTTTAGTAAAATTTAAATTATTTTCCTCTATTTTGCCTTAATTTTCGTAATTCTATCGAGATATGATCGAAAATAGCAACGAAAACGGATAATTACAGCGAAATTACTATTTTTTTCCTCTTTTTCACCTTAATTTTCGAAATTTATCGAGATATGTTTAAAAAATGCAATACAAACGCGTAATTTCAGCAAAATTTCTATTTTTCTCCTCCATTTTGCCCAAATTTTCGTAATTTTATCGAGATATGATCGAAAAAAGCAACAAAAATGGATAATTTAGGCAAAATTTGTATTTTTTTTCGCTAAATTTTGTCTTAATTTTTTGTCATTTTATCGAGATGTGATCGAATCTAGCAACGAAAATGGATCATTTCAGAGAAATATCAATCTTTTTTCTCTATTTTGTCTTTATTTTTTGTCATTTTCTTGGCAAATTATCGTAAAAGCAACGAAAAAGGATAATGTACGCGAAATTTCAATTTTTCTCCTCTAAATTGGCATTAATTTTCGTCATTTAATCGAGATATGTTCGAAAAAACAACGAAAACGGATAATTTAACGAAATTTTAAGCTTTTTTCGTCTATTTTCCCTTTTATTTCTCGATTTTGCCAAGATATGTTCGAAAAAAGCATCAGAAAACGGATAATTTCAACGAAATTTCGATTTTTTTCATCTATTTTGCCTTAGTTATCGTGATTTTGCCAAGATATGATCAAAGAAAACATTGAAAACTGATACTTCCAACGAAATTTCAAAATTCTTTTTTGGTCTATTTCGGCTTACTTTTCGTGATAATGCCAAGATATGATCGAGAAAAAGATCAAAAACGGATAATTTCATTGAAATTTCAAACTTTTTCCTCTATTTTGCCTTAGTTATCATGATTTTGCTAAGATATGATAGAAAAAAGCAACATAAAGTGCATGGTTTTAGCAAAATTTCAATTTTTCTATTCAATTTTACCTTAATTTACGTCATTTTATCGAGATATGATCGAAAAAAGGAACGAAAATGGATAATTTTAGTAAAATTTCAATTATCTTCCTCTATTTAGCCTTAATTTTCGTCATTTTATCAAGATATAATTGAAAATAGCAACATAAAGTGCATGGTTTTAGCAAAATTTCAATTTTTCTATTCAATTTTGCCTTAATTTACGTCATTTTATCGAGATATGATCGAAAAAAGGAACGAAAATGGATAATTTTAGCGAAATTTCAATTTTCTCCTCTATTTCGCCTTAATTTTCGTCATTTTTTCTTGATATGATCGAAAAAAGCATGGAAAACTGATAATTTCAGCAAAATTACTATTTTACTCCTCTTTTTCACCTTAATTTTCAAAATTTTATCGAGATATGATCGAAAATAGCAACGAAAACGGATAATTTCAGCGAAATTTCTATTTTTTCTTCTATTTTTTCCTTATTTTGGTAATATTATTAAGATATGAACGAAAAGAGGAACGAAAAAGTATGATTATAGCAAAATTTCAGTTTTTCTATTCAATTTTGCCTTCATTTACGTCATTTTATCGAGATATGATCGAAAAATGCAACGAAAATGGATAATTTTAGCGAAATTTCAATTTTTCTCCTCTATTTCGCCTTAATTTTTGTCATTTTTTCTTGATATGATCGAAAAAAGCATGGAAAACTGATAATTTTAGCAAAATTACTATTTTTCTCCTCTTTTTCACCTTAATTTTCAAAATTTAATCGAGATATGATTGAAAAACGCATTACAAACGGTTAATTTCAGCAAAATTTCTATTTCTCTCCTCCGTTTTGCCTGATAATTCGTAATTTTAGCGAGATATGATCGAAAAAAGCAACGAAAATGGATCATTTCAGAGAAATATCAATCTTTTCCTCTATTTTGTCTTTATTTTTTGTCATTTTCTTGGCATATGATCGAAAAAAGCAACGTATAAGGATAATATAAGCGAAATTTTAATTTTTCTCTTCTAAATTGGCATTATTTTCGACATTTATTCGAGATATGATCGAGATAGGCATCGAAAACGGATAATTTCATTGAAATTTCAAACTTTTTCCTCCATTTTGCCTTAGTTATCGTGATTTTGCTAATATATGACAGAAAAAAGCATCCAAAACGGCTAATTTTAGCGAAATTTTAATTATTCTCTTCTTTTTCACGTTAATTTTCAAAATTTAATTGAGATATGATCGTAAAAAGCAACGAAAACGGATAATTTTAGTAAAATTTCAAGTATCTTCCTCTATTTTGCCTTAATTTTCGTCATTTTATCAAGATATAATTGAAAATAGCAACATAAAGTGTATGGTTTTAGCGAAATTTAAATTTTTTCTCCTATTTTTTATATTTTTTGTTATTTTATCATGATATTATCGAAAATAGCAAAGAGAACGGATAATTTTAGCGAAATTTCAATGTTTTTCCTCTATTTTGTCAATATATTTAGTCATTTTAACAAGATTTGATCGAACAAGGCAACGAAAACTGATAATTTTTGCGAAATTTTAATTATTCTCCTCTTTTTCACGTTAATTTTCAAAATTTTATTGAGATATGATCGTAAAAAGCAACGAAAATGGATAATTTTAGTAAAATTTCAATTATTTTCCTCTATTTTGCCTAAATTTTCGTAATTCTATCGAGATATGATCGAAAATAGCAACGAAAACGGATAATTTCAGCGAAATTTCTATTTTTTCTTCTATTTTTTCCTTATTTTGGTAATATTATTAAGATATGAACGAAAAGAGGAACGAAAAAGTATGATTATAGCAAAATTTCAGTTTTTCTATTCAATTTTGCCTTAATTTACGTCATTTTATCGAGATATGATCGATAAATGCAACGAAAATGGATAATTTTAGCGAAATTTCAATTTTTCTCCTCTATTTCGCCTTAATTTTTGTCATTTTTTCTTGATATGATCGAAAAAAGCATGGAAAACTGATAATTTTAGCGAAATTACTATTTTTCTCCTCTTTTTCACCTTAACCCTTAAAGGACTGACGTTCCCATATGGGAACGGACTGCAGCCGGGGTCTCTAGGTAGCTAAACAATATCTTGAGTGTCATAAAATGGTCAGTAAACGATATTTTGTGAGCTAAGAGGGTCCAAAGCTTACTTTCATTTGAGTTTTGGTGCATTTATGTCAAGGGAAATATTTCTTGTGATTTTTCGAAAAACAGGAAAATTTTGAGATGGATCCTTCTGGCAACTAATTTTTATAAGTTTTATTGTTTTTAATTTAAAGTAGTCTTTTGCTTGTATACCTTTAGTATGAAGTTCTAATCATCGAAAGAAATTAAATAGAGCAGAGTTTGAGGTTATTTGTTGTTAATATAACGTTGTTTATTGCTGCGTTCCCATATGGGTACGTCAGGCCTTCCCACTACTACGCGATTTCCTTGCCGATGGCTGTCAAGGAAAGCTATATATAGTATATAAAAGAATATTTTGCGACATTATACATTATTTTTGGTGTAATTAAGTTAAGAATTATTTTAGTTTCAAGTTGTGACAAGAAGACTATGGCAATTATTATGCATATTTATGAACTAAATCTCGGAAAACCTAAATTTATATAGTAGAAGCGGCAACAACATATATTAGCAAATGATTATTGTACTAGATATACAAATCCTTTCAAATTTTATTAGATTCACATAAAAATGATATAATTAGAGGTGTTATAGTTTCTATTCAGGAAAAACGTAAGTTTTCCTGAGTCGACTTCCTGAGGCTCTCCGAATCCTTGCCGAGGATGAAGAGAGTGAGGTAGATGTTACCGATTTCTTCATTTCTCCAAAAGAAGAAAATGAGCGAACTGATGAAGCATTGGCTGATGAAGATGAGGAAAGATTGGTTGACAATTTTACTGGCAAGTTAATGAGGGCACACGCCGAAATTCGGTTGGCAATCAACGAAAGTATCGGTGCTGGAGAAGACGATGGGGCAAAAAAATCTGTGCGGAGAAAATGGATAAAGGGCAGCATTGAGTGTACGGGAAGTTTTTCTGAAGCAGGTTACTTTTCATACTCTAAACTTAGCTGCATCTGATTGCTAGAGCTCTTCATCGATGACGATTTCGTCTCATTCATAGTGGAACAAAGTGAGAATTACGCCCGATTTTTTAATTGCCCCAGTCCGCAAATTACAGCAGAGGAGATGCGAACCTTCATTGGCATTTTGATTGAAGGTACAACATTCTCCTGGAAAAAAATATTAATGGGACGCGAAAAAGGATGTACATATTGAATTGGTTAGTAGAGCGATGAGGAGGGACTGATACATCCAAATAATGAAATTTTTACACTTGGCGGATAATACTAAATTAGACAGTCAAGCGATGGGTTCTACAAAGTCTGGCCTATGATGAAAAGGATTACACAGAGATGTTTGCAGCATTTGGTGACTTCTCAGTTCTTAGATTGTGAGAAGAGATGATAAGATACTACGGAAGACACAGCTGCAAGCGATGTAGTAGAGGTAAATCGATAAGATTCGGTTATTATCATTTGAAGTGGTATGTGAAATGATATAATAGCATTAATTTATTTAGCTCAATATATAATTCATACGAAAGAATTTGTTGCCACATTTGAAAAGATGTGGCTACAATGGAACTAGGCGAATCAGAAAGAACCGGATTCCGAAAGATTGTCCGCTACCACCAAAATATAATCTAAAGAAGGAGGAGAGTGGAAAGAGCATCACAGCTATTTCTACATGCAAAGGAATAGGAATTACTAAATGGCTGGACAATTTGTTAATTGTGGCGGCTTCAACAGCGTTCGGAGTTACGCCGTTGATGAAAGCTAAAAGATTTTATAGGAAACAAAAGAAAATTATTCAGCTTCCATAACCCTACTTCATATCCCAGTATAATAAGCATTTGGGTGGAACTGACCAAATTCATGAACACGTAAATTCACTGCATATCGGTAAGATATGATTTATATAAATTATTTACAACTCAGACAATCGAATAATAATAATAATAAAAGGGAATCCTCAGACCCAAGGACAAAATTATAGTTTAGACGGGAGATTGCTCAGGTGTACTTTATTCGATACAAGACGGAAAAAAAACCACCCGGTGGACGACTCAGCAAGGCTTCCACGTCAAAAACTGGCTCCACGCAAGAGTTGTGGTATGATTATTTAATTGGTGTAATCGGTAACATACCGCAGAACAAGGGAAAACGCTGCGCATATGAAGAGTGCGAGAGTCGTGGGAGAACAATGCGTAACAAGTGCGATGTTGGTCTATGTGTAAAATGTTATACAAAGTACTTAAAAAAATAATTATAAAATAAACACTTATATCTTCCAAGAAAAACCATTTCATACAATATTGTTTTGAAATAAATAAGATTTTTTGCAATAAAATGCTTTTTTTAAGTTTCATCATGGCGCGCGTAATAGTAGTAGTGGGAAGGACTGACGTGCCCATATGGGAACGGGCATTTGCAACGAACTTATTATTGTTAACTTTTTTTAAACAATTTTCTGTTGTTAATTTAGGTCATATGAATACCAATATACTAAAATTAGGGTAATTTTTAAGAAAAAATAATTCTCGTCCTTGGAGGGTTAATTTTCAAAATTTAATCGATACATGATTGAAAAACGCATTACAAACGGTTAATTTCAGCAAAATTTCCATTTCTCTCCTCCGTTTTGCCTGATAATTCGTAATTTTATCGAGATATGATCGAAAAAAGCAACAAAAATGGATAATTTAGGCAAACTTTGTATTTTTTTCCGCTAAATTTTGTCTTAATTTTTGTCATTTTATCGAGATATGATCGAAAAAAGCAACGAAAACGGATAATTTTAGTAAAATTTATATTATTTTCCCCTATTATGCCTTAATTTTCGTAATTTTATCGAGATATGATCGAAAATAGCAACGAAAATGGATAATTTTAGCGAAATTTCAATTTTTCTACTCTACTTCGCCTTAATTTTCGTCATTTTTTCTTGATATGATCGAAAAAAGCATGGAAAACTGATAATTTCAGCAAAATTACTATTTTTTTCCCCTTTTTCACCTTAATTTTCAAATTTTATCGTGATATGATTGAAGAAAGCAATATAAACGGATACATTTAGCAAAATTTCTATTTTTCGCCTCCATTTCAATGTAATTTTCTTAATTTTTCCGAGATACAATCGAAAAAAGGAAGAAAAAGGGATAAATTTAGCAAAATATCAATATTTTCCCCCTAAATTTTGCCTTTATTTTTCGAACTTTTATCAAGATATGATCGAATATAGCAACGAAAATGGATCATTTCAGAGAAACAAGAATCTTTTTTTCCATTTTGTCATTTTATTTAGATATTGTCGAATATAGAACGGAAATATATCATTTCAGAGAAATATCAATCTTTTTTCTGTATTTTGTCTTTATCTTTTGTCATTTTATCGAGATATGATCGAAAAAACCAACGAAAACGGATTATTTTAGAAAAATCTCAATTTTTCTCCTCCATTTCGCATTAATTTTCGTCACTTTATCGAGATATGATCGAAAAAAGCAACGATATCGTATAATTCTAGCAAAATTTTAATTTCTCTCCTTTATTTCTTATTTATTTTTTGTCATTTAATGGAGATATGATCGAAATAATCAAAGAAATTGGATAATTTTAGCAAAATATCTATTTTTTCCACTGTTTCGCATTAATTTTCGACATTTAATTGAGATATGATCGAAAAAATCAACGGAAAAGGATAATTATTGAAAAATTTCTATTTTATCCTTTAAATTTTTTTCTTTATCTTTCTATCGATTTATGATCGAAAAAAGCATTGAAAACTAATAATTACAAAAAAGTACTATTTTCTCCTCTTTTTCACCTCCATTTTCAAATTTTTATTTAGATATGATCGAAAAAAGCAATATAAACGGATAATTTTAGCGAAATTTCTATTTTTTCCTCTGTTTTGTCCTTAATTTGGTATTATTATTAAGATATGAACGAAAAAAGGAACGAAAAAGTATAATTATAGCAAAATTTCAGTATTTCTATTCAATTTTACCTTAATTTACGTCATTTTATCGAGATATGATCGAAAAAAGCAACGAAAATGGATAATTTTAGCGAAATTTCAATTTTTCTCCTCTATTTCGCCATAATTTTCGTCATATTTTCTTGATATGATCGAAAAAAGCATGGAAAACTGATAATTTTAGCAAAATTACTATTTTTCTCCTCTTTTTAACCTTCATTTTCAAAATTTTATCGAGATATGATCGAAAAAAGCAATATTAATAGATAATTTTAACAATATTTCTATTTTTCTCCTCCATGTTGCCTGAATTGTCGAAATTTTATCGAGAGATGATCAAAAACAGATTCGAAAACTGATAATTTTTGCGAAATTTCTATTTTTTCCTCTGTTTTGTCCTTAATTTGGTATTATTATTAAGATATGAACGAAAAAAGGAACGAAAAAGTATAATTATAGCAAAATTTCAGTATTTCTATTCAATTTTACCTTAATATACGTCATTTTATCGAGATATGATCGAAAAAAGCAACGAAAATGGATAATTTTAGCGAAATTTCTATTTTTCTCCTCCATTTTGCCTGTTTATACGTAATTTTATCGAGATATGATCGAAAAAAGCAACAAAAATGTATTATTTAGGCAAAATTTGTATTTTTTTCCGCTAAATTTTGTCTTAATTTCTTGTCATTTTATCGAGATATGATCGAATCTAGCAACGAAAATGGATCATTTCAGAGAAATATCAATCTTTTTTCTCTATTTTCTCTTTTTTTATGTTTTTTTTGAGATATGATCGAAAAAAGCATCGAAAACGGATAATTTTAGCGAAATTTCTATTTTTTTCACTATTTTGTCCTTATTTTGGTAATATGATTAAGATATGAACGAAAAAAGGAACGAAAAAGTATAATTATAGCAAAATTTAAGTTTTTCTATTCAATTTTGCCTTAATTTACGTCATTTTATCGAAATATGATCGAAAAAAGCAACGAAAATGGATAATTTTAGCGAAATTTCAATTTTTCTCCTCTATTTCATCCTTAATATTCGTCATTTTTTCTTTCTCCCTATACGTAGTATAGAGAAAGGATTGTATTCGCAAAAAAATTCGACCTCCAGATTTTGACGGAAATAGATGTTTTGGGGCCCATAGAGCTAGCTATTATAGCTATTTAGAGCTAGCCATTTTAGCTATTTTCCCGAACATGTCAGTCTGTCTATCTGTCTGTCTGTGGTTAAAAAGTTTGTGGGCGCTCTATCTTAAAAAGTAATTATCCGATCCGATATCCGATATTTATATATAACTGGCATAGGCTTATGTTTTCAATAAATACGGAGAAAGTCATGTGTTGGCCACATCAGATTTTTTCTTGATATGATCGAAAAAAGCATGGAAAACTGATAATTTTAGCAAAATTTCTATTTTTCTCCTCTTTTCACCATAATTTTCAAAATTTAATCGAGATATGATTGAAAAACGCAATACAAAGGGTTAATTTCAGCAAAATTTCTATTTTTCTCCTCCATTTTGCCTGATTATTCGTAATTTTATCGAGATATGATCGAAAAAAGCAACAAAAATGGATAATTTAGGCAAAATTTGTATTTTTTTCCGCTAAATTTTGTCTTAATTTTTTGTCATTTTATCGAGATATGATCGAATCTATCAACGAAAATGGATCATTACATAGAAATATCAATCTTTTTTCTCTATTTTGTCTTTATCTTTTATGATTTTATTGAGATATGATCGAAAAAAGCATCGAAAACGGATAATTTTAGCGAAATTTCTATTTTTTTCCACTACTTTGTCCTTATTTTGGTAATATGATTAAGATATGAACGAAAAAAGGAACGAAAAAGTATAATTATAGCAAAATATCAGTTTTTCTATTCAATTTTGCCTTAATTTACGTCATTTTATCGAGATATGATCGAAAAAAGCAACGAAAATGGATCATTTCAGAGAAATATCAATCTTTTCCTCTATTTTGTCTTTATTTTTTGTCATTTTCTTGGCATATGATCGAAAAAAGCAACGTAAAAGGATAATGTAAGCGAAATTTTAATTTTTCTCTTCTAAATTGGCATTATTTTCGACATTTAATCGAGATATGATCGAGAAAGGCATCGAAAACGGATAATTTCATTGAAATTTCAAACTTTTCCTCTATTTTGCCTTAGTTATCGTGATTTTGCTAATATATGATAGAAAAAAGCATCCAAAACGGCTAATTTTAGCGAATTTTTAATTATTCTCCTCTTTTTCACGTTAATTTTCAAAATTTTATTGAGATATGATCGTAAAAAGCAACGAAAACGGATAATTTTAGTAAAATTTCAATTATCTTCCTCTTTTTGTGTATGTTGTGTGTGTGTCACGTGTTTATAAATAAAGGAAAATACAAAAAAAAAAATTGATATAACATATAGGGGGTTAATTGGTAGAGTAGCCTTCAAAGGCTAAAATTCGCCCACGAAAAAAAGACGGCATTATTATTATTATTATTATCATTTTGCCTTAATTTTCGTCATTTTATCAAGATAAAATTGAAAATAGCAACATAAAGTGTTTGGTTTTAGCGAAATTTAAATTTTTTCTCCTATTTTTTATATTTTTTGTTATTTTAGCAAGATATTATCGAAAATAGCAAAGAAAACTGATAATTTTAGCGAAATTTTAATTATTCTCCTCTTTTTCACGTTAATTTTCAAAATTTTATTGAGATATGATCGTAAAAAGCAACGAAAATGGATAATTTTAGTAAAATTTCAATTATTTTCCTCTATTTTGCCATAATTTTCGTAATTCTATCGAGATATGATCGAAAATAGCAACGAAAACGGATAATTACAGCGAAATTACTATTTTTCTCCTCTTTTTCACCTTAATTTTCGAAATTTTATCGAGATATGATTGAAAAATGCAATACAAACGCTTAATTTCAGCAAAATTTCTATTTTTCTCCTCTATTTTGCCCAAATTTTCGTAATTTTATCGAGATATGATCGAAAAAAGCAACAAAAATGGATAATTTAGGCAAAATTTGTATTTTTTTTCGCTAAATTTTGTCTTAATTTTTTGTCATTTTATCGAGATGTGATCGAATCTAGCAACGAAAATGGATCATTTCAGAGAAATATCAATCTTTTTTCTCTATTTTGTCTTTATTTTTTGTCATTTTCTTGGCAAATGATCGTAAAAGCAACGAAAAAGGATAATGTACGCGAAATTTCAATTTTTCTCCTCTAAATTGGCATTAATTTTCGTCATTTAATCGAGATATGTTCGAAAAAACAACAAAAACGGATAATTTAACGAAATTTTAAGCTTTTTTCGTCTATTTTCCCTTTTATTTCTCGATTTTGCCAAGATATGTTCGAAAAAAGCATCGAAAACGGATAATTTCAACGAAATTTCGATTTTTTTCATCTATTTTGCCTTACGTTTCGTGATTCTGCAGAGATATGATCGAAAAAAGCATCGTAAACGTATGACTTTAACAAAATTTTAATCTTTTTCTTCTATTTTGCCTTAGTTATCGTGATTGTGCCAAGATATGATCAAAGAAAACATTGAAAACTGATACTTCCAAGGAAATTTCAAACTTCTTTTTTGGTCTATTTCGGCTTACTTTTCGTGATATTGCCAAGATATGATCGAGAAAAGGATCAAAAACGGATAATTTCATTGAAATTTCAAACTTTTTCCTCTATTTTGCCTTAGTTATCATGATTTTGCTAAGATCTGATAGAAAAAAAGCAACATAAAGTGCATGGTTTTAACAAAATTTCAATTTTTCTATTCAATTTTGCCTTAATTTACGTCATTTTATCGAGATATGATCGAAAAAAGGAACGAAAATGGATAATTTTAGTAAAATTTCAATTATCTTCCTCTATTTTGCCTTAATTTTCGTCATTTTAACAAGATATAATTGAAAATAGCAACATAAAGTGCATGGTTTTAGCAAAATTTCAATTTTTCTATTCAATTTTGCCTAAATTTACGTCATTTTATCGAGATATGATAGAAAAAAGGAACGAAAATGGATAATTTTAGCGAAATTTCAATTTTTCTCCTCTATTTCGCCTTAATTTTCGTCATTTTTTCTTGATATGATCGAAAAAAGCATGGAAAACTGATAATTTCAGCAAAATTACTATTTTACTCCTCTTTTTCACCTTAATTTTCAAATTTTATCGAGATATGATCGAAAATTGCAACGAAAACGGATAATTTCAGCGATATTTCTATTTTTTCTTCTATTTTTTCCTTATTTTGGTAATATTATTAAGATATGAACGAAAAGAGGAACGAAAAAGTATGATTATAGCAAAATTTCAGTTTTTCTATTCAATTTTGCCTTAATTTCCGTCATTTTATCGAGATATGATCGAAAAATGCAACGAAAACGGATAATTTTAGCGAAATTTCAATTTTTCTCCTCTATTTCGCCTTTATTTTTGTCATTTTTTCTTGATATGATCGAAAAAAGCATGGAAAACTGACAATTTTAGCAAAATTACTATTTTTCTCCTCTTTTTCACCTTAATTTTCAAAATTTAATCGAAATATGATTGAAAAACGCAATACAAACGGTTAATTTCAGCAAAATTTCCATTTCTCTCCTCCGTTTTGCCTGATAATTCGTAATTTTATCGAGATATGATCGAAAAAAGCAACAAAAATGGATAATTTAGGCAAACTTTTTATTTTTTTCCGCTAAATTTTGTCTTAATTTTTTGTCATTTTATCGAGATATGATCGAAAAAAGCAACGAAAACGGATAAGTTTAGTAAAATTAATATTATTTTCCCCAATTATGCCTTAATTTTCGTAATTTTATCGAGATATGATCGAAAATAGCAACGAAAATGGATAATTTTAGCGAAATTTCAATTTTTCTACTCTACTTCGCCTTAATTTTCGTCATTTTTTCTTGATATGATCGATAAAAGCATGGAAAACTGATAATTTCAGCAAAATTACTATTTTTTTCCCCTTTTTCACCTTAATTTTCAAATTTTATCGTGATATGATTGAAAAAAGCAATATAAACGGATACATTTAGCAAAATTTCTATTTTTCGCCTCCATTTCAATGTAATTTTCTTAATTTTCCGAGATACAATCGAAAAAAGGAAGAAAAAGGGATAAATTTAGCAAAATATCAATATTTTCCCCCTAAATTTTCCTTTATTTTTCGACATTTTATCAAGATATGATCGAATATAGCAACGAAAATGGATCATTTCAGAGAAACAAGAATCTTTTTTTCCATTTTGTCATTTTATTTAGATATTGTCCAATATAGAACGGAAATTTATCATTTCAGAGAAATATCAATCTTTTTTCTGTATTTTGTCTTTATCTTTTGTCATTTTATCGAGATATGATCGAAAAAACCAACGAAAACGGATTATTTTAGAAAAATCTAAATTTTTCTCCTCCATTTCGCATTAATTTTCGTCATTTTATCGAGATATGATTTGGAAATAGCAACGAAAACGGATAATTTCAGCGAAATTTCTATTTTTTCTTCTATTTTTTCCTTATTTTGGTAATATTATAAAGATATGAACGAAAAGTAGAACGAAAAAGTATGATTATAGCAAAATTTCAGTTTTTCTATTCAATTTTGCCTTAATTTACGTCATTTTATCGAGTTATGATCGAAAAATGCAACGAAAATGGATAATTTTAGCGAAATTTCAATTTTTCTCCTCTATTTCGCCTTTATTTTTGTCATTTTTTCTTGATATGATCGAAATAAGCATGGAAAACTGATAATTTTAGCGAAATTTTAATTATTCTCCACTTTTTCACGTTAATTTTCAAAATTTTATTGAGATATGATCGTAAAAAGCAACGAAAACGGATAATTTTAGTAAAATTTCAATTATCTTCCTCTATTTTGCCTTAATTTTCGTCATTTTATCAAGATATAATTGAAAATAGCAACATAAAGTGTATGGTTTTAGCGAAATTTAAATTTTTTCTACTATTTTTTTTATTTTTTGTTATTTTATCAAGATATTATCGAAAATAGCAAAGAAAACGGATAATTTTAGCGAAATTTCAATGTTTTTCCTCTATTTTGTCTTTATATTTAGTCATTTTAACAAGATTTGATCAAGGCAACAAGGCAACAAAAACTGATAATTTTAGCGAAATTTTAATTATTCTCCTCTTTTTCACGTTAATTTTCAAAATTTTATTGAGATATGATCGTAAAAAGCATCGAAAATGGATAATTTTAGTAAAATTTTAAATTATTTTCCTCTATTTTGCCTTAATTTTCGTAATTCTATCGAGATATGATCGAAAATAGCAACGAAAACGGATAATTACAGCGAAATTACTATTTTTCTCTTCTTTTTCACCTTCATTTTCGAAATTTTATCGAGATATGATTGAAAATTGCAATACAAACGCTTAATTTCAGCAAAATTTCTATTTTTCTCCTCCATTTTGCCCAAATTTTCGTAATTTTATCGAGATATGATCGAAAAAAGCAACAAAAATGGATAATTTAGGCAAAATTTGTATTTTTTTCCGCTTAATTTTGTCTTAATTTTTTGTCATTTTATCGAGATGTGATCGAATCTAGCAACGAAAATGGATCATTTCAGAGAAATATCAATCTTTTTTCTCTATTTTTTCTATTTTTTTTTGTCATTTTCTTGGCATATGATCGAAAAAAAGCAACGTAAAAGGATAATGTAAGCGAAATTTCAATTTTTCTCTTCTAAATTGGCATTATTTTCGACATTTAATCGAGATATGATCGAGAAAGGCATCGATAACGGATAATTTCATTGAAATTTCAAACTTTTTCCTCTATTTTGCCTTAGTTATCATGATTTTGCTAAGATATGATAGAAAAAAGCAACATAAGGTGCATGGTTTTAGCAAAATTTCAATTTTTCTATTCAATTTTACCTTAATTTACGTCATTTTATCGAGATATGATCGAAAAAAGGAACGAAAATGGATAATTTTAGCGAAATTTCAATTTTTCTCCTCTATTTTGCCTTAATTTTCGTCATTTTTTCTTGATATGATCGAAAAAAGCATGGAAAACTGATAATTTCAGCAAAATTACTATTTTTCTCCTCTTTTTCACCTTAATTTTCAAAATTTTATCGAGATATGATCGAAAATAGCAACGAAAACGGATAATTTCAGCGAAATTTCTATTTTTTCTTCTATTTTTTCCTTATTTTGGCAATATTATTAAGATATGAACGAAAAGAGGAACGAAAAAGTATAATTATAGCGAAATTTCAATTTTTCTATTCAATTTTGCCTTAATTTACGTCATTTTATCGAGATATGATCAAAAAATGCAACGAAAATGGATAATTTTAGCGAAATTACTATTTTTCTCCTCTTTTTCACCTTAATTTTCGAAATTTTATCGAGATATGATTGAAAAATGCAATACAAACGCTTAATTTCAGCAAAATTTCTATTTTTCTCCTCCATTTTGCCTATATTTTCGTAATTTTATAGAGATATGATCGAAAAAAGCAACAAAAATGGATAATTTAGGCAAAATTTGTATTTTTTTCCGCTAAATTTTGTCTTAATTTTTTGTCATTTTATCGAGATGTGATCGAATCTAGCAACGAAAATGGATCATTTCAGAGAAATATCAATCATTTTTCTCTATTTTTCTTTATCTTTTATGATTTTATTGAGATATGATCGAAAAGAACAACGAAAACGTATAATTTAGCGAAATTTAAATTTTTTCCTCTATTTTGTCTTTATTTTTTGTAATTTTCTTGGCATATGATCGACGAAAGCATCGAAATAGGATAATGTACTGGAAATTTCAATTTTTCTCCTCTAAATTGGCATTATTTTCGACATTTAATTGAGATATGATCGAGATTAGCATCGAAAACGGATAAGTTCATTGAAATTTCAAACTTTTCCTCTATTTTGCCTTTGTTATCGTGATTTTGCTAAGATATGATAGAAAAAAGCATACAAAACGTCTAATTTTAGCGAAAATTTAATTTTTCTCCTCTTTTTCACGTTAATTTTCAAAATTTTATTGAGATATGATCGTAAAAAGCAACGAAAATGGATAGTTTTAGTAAAATTTCAATTATTTTCCTCTATTTTGCCTTAATTTTCGTCATTTTATCAAGATATAATTGAAAATAGCAACATAAAGTGTATGGTTTTAGCGAAATTTAAATTTTTTCTCCTATTTTTTATTTTTTTTGTTAATTTATCAATATATTGTCGAAAATAGCAAAGAAAACGGATAATTTTAGCGAAATCTCAATGTTTTTCCTATATTTTGTCTTTATTTTTAGTCATTTTATCAAGATTTGATCGAGCAAGGCAACGAAAACTGATAATTTTAGAGAAATCTCAATTTTTCTCCTCTATTTCGCCATAATTTTTGCCATTTTATTGAGATATGTTCGAAAAAAGAAACGAAAACGGATAATTTAAATGAAATTTCAATTTTTCTCCTCTCTTTTCACCTTACGTTTCGTCATTATCGAGATATGAACGACAAAAGCTACGAAAACGGATAATTTAAGGGAAATTAAAATATTTTACCACTAGTTTACCCAAATGTTCAAAAATGCAAATTTTTTAAATTGCTCGAATTGAGAATTTGAAATTTTGTATAGATGCGCTACATAGTCATCATCTCCCAGTAACAAGGGTTTATCCATATCATTGCAATTAACGGAGTTTAAGGGTTTTAAAATTTCAAAATTACAAATTTTGAAGATATAAGTAAAATCATTATACCTAAGGTTCAAATTAATTGATTTTTATTTGAAGCAATTTTAAAATTATGATTTTGCATTTTTTCAAATCCTTATATCTCGCTTATTTGCAATGATACCCCAAAACCCTTCCATGTACAGTAACGACAATAACTACGGGTTTTATTTGAAGTAACGGATTTCGATTCGGAGCAATTTAAATAAATACGATTTTTTATTTTTCAAACACTTGTATCCCGCTTATTTGCAATGATATCCCAAAACCCTTGCATATACAGTAATAAAAATAATTACAACTACTGTATAAATTAATTGATTTCCATTTTGAGCAATTTTAAATAGTGCGATTTTTTAATTTTTTCAAACACATCTTGCTTATCTGCAATGATACCTCCAACGCCCTCCCACCGGAGCTGCGGGCTTGTTTCAGCCGGGGGACGGTGGAGAAGCGCCTTCTCCGGCGGTACACGACACAGTAACGCTGATGGGGAGACTTTTCATGTATGTATGTATTTATCTTTTTATTGACCTTATAGTTTCCTACATCCCAGCTACCCGTGTTGTGTAATTATATTAAGGACGATGAAACATTAGTTTAATAGTGACAGTGTGTGGGTGTGTGTGTCTGTTCGTCAGAGTTTTGTCATCGTCTACTGTTATTTATTTCTTTGGGTTTTTAACTGTTTGAGTTCTTTTATCCCACTTTTCATTGCCTATTTATTCATTTATTTATTTCAACGTGTTTTAACGGTTGAGATCCTTTTATACATTTTAGCTTGACCTTGTGTATGTACAGTGCATCAGCACTTGGTTTTATTCTGTGTATTTTACTTCTCAAGGTGTTGTTTAACAATTGTTTATCTTTTTCACCTTGTTTTATATACAGTGATCATACTTGTACCCATTTAGGTTTTTTTAATTTTCAACGTGTTTTTTGACAGTGTAGATTTTTTCACCTTGTTTTTTACATATTTGGTACTTTTATTCTGTTATTTATTTATTTATTTTCAAGGTGTTTTTAACAGGTTAAATTTTTGCCACCTTGTTTTTACATATCCACTTTTATCCATGTTTTATTTTATTTTGTTTTCAAGGTGTTTTTTAACAGTGAAGATTTTTCCCCTTGCTTTTATACCACTTACACTTTTATCTATGTTTTTACTTAATTTTTTTAAGGTGTTTCTTAACGGTTGAGACCTTTTTCGCCTTGTTTTTATATACCGTGCTTAGCACTTTTACCAGTATTTATTTATTTATCTCAAGGTGGTTTTTACATTTGGAATGTTTTTCACCTTGTTTTTACACTGATCGCAACTTTATCTATGTATTTATTTAAAATTTTCAAGGTGTTTTTAAATAGGGGAGATTTTTTCACCTTGTTTTTATATACAACGTTTTACCTACTTATTTACTCATTTACCTCAAGGTGTTTTTTAACAGTCGTAATATTTTTACCTTGTTTTTATGTACCATTTTTAGCATTTTTAGCACTTTTACTTATTTATTTAGTTATGTATCCAAAGGTGTTTTTATTAGTTTTTCACCTTACATTTATATCTATTTTATGAGAACTTTTATTCACATATATTTATTTACGATTTTATACTCTTGTCTATTGTATATTTATGTATTTATTTATTTAAGTATTTCTTTTTTATGTATTTATTAATTTATATACTATTGTACTTGACTAAACAAAATGTACGATCTTTGTAATAACTTGGAGAGCTGTTGGGGTAGGGGAAGAGGGGGCGACTGCGCCTCACCTACCCCAGCATATAAATAAAAAACAATTCAAGTCAAGGATTCCTAACCTACTTCTGAGAGCATTTTTGTACTTTTTTATCGTGGCATTTTTAAACAGAGCGAACCGCTTTACGCTGTACTTTCTCGAGTTCGCGAGTACACGTTTCATCCGCCATATACTTGCCGCATATTCTTAAAAGGGTCTGACCAAGGGAAAATAACATCGCTCTCTCACCTTTTCATCGCATTTACCGACAATATGCTTTTTAAGGCCAAGCCTTTTACTTGCTTTTCCGCAGATTTTTTGAATATGCTTGCTTTAATTTACGTTACTAGTAATGTTCATCCTGAGGTATTAGATATTAATTTTGTACGGGTGATTTGGACGCAATTTGTTTTGTGAAATTAACTACGGAGAATAGGGAATTCTACTGAAAATGGATGATTATGTGATTAAAACGTAATCTCTGCACATAAAATTACTGTCCAAGAATTGTTTTTATAACCCGCGTATTATTCGTAAAATTCTACTTTGAAAATAGCATTGAAACCTTGCGCTCAAAACGACCCGTCGCCATGTTTCTTGAGCGTGACGTCATTCCCTAGTACAGAGGTTTCCCTAATACACGTACGTGCCAGTCGATGTATGTCTTGCTTGGATTAATGAAGAGGAAAAGCTTCAACCATGCCGTACCAGTAGTGTATTGTGCCTTTATGTAAAAGCACGAGCGTATGTACGCCCACTAAGGTATTTGTGAGTGTGCCCCAAGGAGAAAAACGTAGGAAAATGTGGCTTAAAGCCATTCGCCGGGACGATTCGAAGAAGACGTCAAGTATGACAACAACGTTGTTCGTTTGCGAAGATCATTTTGATGTATTTTTAATGCGTTGTTGTTTTAGTTAGTTGTTTTATAATCTTACTGCATGCGTAATAATTTAACGATTTTACCATGAATATACCTATAATGATAGAGGCATATCTTGAGAGAGAAATATATTTTACTATTATATCTTTTTTTAAATATAGTAGATGTAGAACTACATGAGGTTAACGATGGTTGGTGGTAACGTCAGAGCACAATTCTCACTACCAATACTTTCGTAAAATGAATAATTATAGAGTATTCACAAAAAATTTAGCATTAAGGTAAATCATGTAAGAATTATAATTTGGCCCTTTGATCTTTTAATATTATTGATCATAGTTTATTATAGCTTAAATTAAAATCGATAAATAATAAACAAATGATAAAAACAACAATTTTATTATTCTATATCACCAAACACAGAACAACACTGCCCTTTAAAGTCATCAGTTTTTTCTCTGTATTACAAATTTAACAATCCAGTACCACTTACCATCAGAAATTCACAATGAATAAATGAGTAAACTTTTTTAAACGCAAAATTCAACAATGTCAGAAAGTAAGCAATAATAAATAAATACAGACATTATAAAGGTACTTTTTTTAACACTTAAATTACATTTTGCAGCAAATTACAACTGTTGCTTAGTTATTATTGGAAAAATAGCTTTTTCCATAAATTCATGGCTTTTTCTATACATTTATTAATGTATCTTTCACAATATTCAATTTCATAAACATTTATATTTCTGCTAGTCTCAAAATCAGGTTCAGCAACACAAAATATCCCCTTTGATTTTCCACATAATTTCATTTGTAAATGGATTTGAGCTTTACACTTGGGCCTCAAATTTTTTAATAGTACTTGGGCATTTTATTTCTACAACAAATTCTTCTGAAATTGCATCAGGAGATGCAGCAAGAAAAGATGAATTCTTGCATAATATGATTCCTGATTTTGCAACAGAGTAACCTAATTGTTCCTCAAGAACTTCAATGACTTGGGGCTCCAGGTTCATACTTCTTTTCATGGGCAATGTCTCAGGAGTACGAGCACCCACTATTTGTTCCACCAGTGATCCCTCTATTCTTGAACAGACTGATGCTTCATGTATCTTGGAAGCTGTGATTCGCCCATACCTAAGTTTATGCCAAAAGGAAACCTTTGCTTGATGAACTGTGGCCCCCAATGCTTCCTTCAACACAGTTTCACTCATCTTGCTTGAGCAAAACATGTGAAAGTCCTAAAAAGTACCACCACGATTTTCATTAAAGCAGTTACCTAATAAATGAAGAGATAATTGGTCAACATCACTACCCTGTTGGAAGTGCTTGAATATTTGCCCTTGTGCTTTCTTCTCCAGCCCAGTTTTTATAACTTTTTGAAGAAAATTTGAAGAAACTTTTGGGGGTGCTATGCTAGTGCCTGGAGAAAGATCTTTAGCAAGAATATACTTCATGCTCTTTCCAATATCTGCCAGCTTGAACCTCTTCCAATAACATTCTTCGGAAGTAGGGGCTGGATCTTCATTTCTTCGATGGACCCATATTATTAGGCACACAGCATGCTTGCATCCTCCTTTAAAAAAAACTTGTACTGTGTACCAGAGCATATAAACAATTATGTATGTTCCTTCTACATATTCCACAAAACTTAGGTTCATTATTGTTGATCTGTTTTTCTAATTTTGATGGCTCTATTATGTTAAACGTGGCTTACACATGCCTCTGAAAATGTTATTTATGGGCAGAAATCTGCCAAAACAGCCATGTTTGAATATTTATAACAAACTTTTAAAATAAAATATTTATTAAAAAATATTCCGGACTTTCCTTAACTAGTGCTGCAACTGGCTACAGAGAGAAATTATCAAATTCTTTGAGTGTATGTGGAGCCTTTGTTGAATGCATGGAATGATCTGAAGTTTCTGTGTTGACATGGCCGATAGGAGTATCACTTATGTGTAATTGCACAGTTGTTTCAGTACCCTATATTTTATAAATAATTAAGGGCTGGTAAAAATGTATGCATACCGGAAGATGCGGCACAGTCTTGACAAATTGCACTTATTACTGTTTCTTCTTCCTTATCTACAGTGATTTCCACAGTTTAAGACTTGGTTCTCACTTTATGTTACCTTCGCCATTAAAGTGCAAACAATCAAATTTCTTTTCACTTGGACGTATCCAACTGCCGAATCGCAGTAATTCTCTCTTCCAGACCTAAATGACGCAAAGTAAATCGGCATTTAATATGTTTCGTTGTAATTCTCCAAAACTTAGTCGAGTACACATTACAAGCAATGATACATTCAGATATTAACCAAGCTCTAGATACCTAGCGAATGAAATAGTTAACTTAAATCGTGTTTCTTACCTTTCAATTCTGCGGCTTCGTATTTCTGCGCCGACTAAATCATCATTGCTGCAGAAGAAATCGGCAATCATTACAGAATCCAACTTCGGGATATTCCCTGAATGGGCCTTCACAAAGCCGGAGTCGGCCATCAAGCAATTGTTTACACTTTACAATGTTACACACTCAGTCAAAAGCTAAGTTCGACCAACCTAAACCTCAACTTGTGAATCACAGTATCGCTGTATTCTTTGTACTATTACCATCTCGTCTAGGCGGAACAGAAAGAATGTTCGCTTACTGGGGCTTACTAGGAGATGACGTCGCACCAATCATAAGGCGTTCCTTTCGCGCGAAAGAATTTTGAAATTTTCGCGAACTTCGAAGCTCCGTAGCAGCAAGACTATTGAGAATTATAAAGTGCTGTTTTGCAATCGTTAATGGCTTTAACTTATCAATCGATATAAGTTAAAAAATTTATATTTTAAATTTATGAGAGCACCCCATTAACTTACATTGATATCTAATTCCCATTTTTCGCACCGCGAGTTCCAAAAAGGAAGCAATGAAAGTAGCAGAAAAGAGGGTTACCACCTCTCTTTCCTCTTCCCCCAAACACTTCTCCCCTTCTCTCCTCCTCTGTATTGCATATTGCCTATTTGCTGGGGATACATGGCGTGTACGCAAATGTTTACAAATAATTACAAATATATACAATAAAATTCCATTTATTGTACAATATACATACAATTAAATAATATATCAAGTAAATCATTAATATACATCAAATGATAAAAATCTACACTTGAGAAATAAACTTAGAACTTAGTAATTCTCACAGCAATATATTTGGCAATACTACTTCCACCTACATGTACACATCATCAAGCATGTAGATGAAACTAGACATGCTAAATATATTTCTGTGGAAACTACTAAGTTCTATAATTTCGTAAGTATCACAAAATTCCATTAAGTCTAGCTTGAACTTTTAAGATCTAAAATATTTACAAGTAACAACATCAACTTGATCTAATATGATATAGAATCATAATTTATACTGGAATGCGCTTCAGCCGCAAACTTCCTTCTTCAAGAAGCTTAGGAAGATCGGAATCTTTATCCTGGGCTTCCGCAAGCTCGGAGAACTCAACGGACATGCTTATTCCCTCTATTCTGGATAGAGCACCGGCGACACAGTTGGCGGAACCTAAAATATGACGATTATCCGTAGAAAATTGACTAATGAAATATGAGCAGCGATCAGGTCTTTGCCACCACAGAGGCTTTGTTAATTTTACAGAATTAAATAGGAAATAATGGTCTTACGAAGTCAGGAAAAGTATCAAACGAAGGTTAATTAAAAAATGAATCTTAATACAGTCGTAAGATACACTTTTAGAATGTAAATTACAACAACTTTTACAAAATAGTAGAATATTTTTCAAATTTTCGCCGTAGTAAACAACCAGTCCCCCTGACGACCAAAGTGATTGTTGATCCGATACATTCATTTTCCCACAAGAATACACGGGGATTTTAAGTCCATACAGCATTAATGGTAAGAACTAATGTCAGAAGGAGGCAATTTACTGAGATTTCAGCGAATTTAAACTCCAATATTTAAATAACAGGAGCGAAATTAAGGCCATTTCGTAGTTTTTCTTTATCAAACCGATTTTCAAAAGGACATTAACCGTTCGTTTGAGGTGATGACGAAGAAATATTACGTCAAGGAAGATTTTTGAGGAACAGAATTTTAACGCAAAGTTGATTTTACAGAAAAGATTTTAAAGCAGTGGGTTTGCGTGATTTTTCGTCTTCAGATTCTGAAAATCTTTCGTCGAACACTGGAGTTATTGGGCGAACTGTAAGGTCCTCTTCATCATCTTCCCCAACATCTATCTCGAGATCGGATAAATTAAGGTCGATAGTGTCGATCATTTCAACAAGAACTGTTTCCGTCAAAACTGAAATATTTTATGCATAAAATTTAACCTAATTTAAATTTTACTAAATAATTAATACGTAAATAAAGATAGCAATCGAAATACAAAATAATATAAGGAATATTGATGTTAAACTTCATTATCAATAGTAAAAACAGCATTAAAAATTACAAATTCAATCAATAAAATATCAAATAATATGAAATATGTTATGAAAATATCATGACTTAAATGTAGAAAAGTATAGGTGGTTGCCTAATGTAGAGTATATGCTACCTCATTAACAACATGATATTGTACTAATTAGTTATTGATTTGAACATTTAATTGAGATACCGATCGTTCATTAATGTTTTATAAGCAATTATATGTACATTACAATTGATAAAACAAGATAATCACAATAATTAAAATCCATTCTTCTTGCCATGGCGAGATGTAAAAACACGTGTCTCTTATAATTAGTGCTGACACCTGTCAATTGCAGCGTGGAAAAAAAATGAAACAAAATCACGAAATGCGCACTGTAGAGCAGATAATACACCCGGCCACCTCGCGCTACAAACGATGATAGCGCCAGAAATAAATAAAGACCGCATGTAGCATATATGCTACATCAGGACTGAGGAGGTTATAGAAGAACTGAGCGATATCCTTCCATATTTTGAACCAAAATTCCACATTAATCCATACATTTCGGAAAAAATCGGCGAAAAAATGGACATTTTGTAGATCATTTTCAGTATTTTGGCTGTATTATGCCTAAAATTTGAGGTAAATTAGTCGTATCAGAAAGACATTAAAGATGCCAATTATTCAATATTTTTAACAGAAATGCCACATTTATCAGCAAATTTCGGAAAAATCAACAAAAAATGGGCATTTTTTCCAACCTTTTCAGTAATTTGGCTGTATTTCGCCTTGAATTCAGGAAACATAGTTGAAGAAGTACTCAAAAAGAAGACCTTACCGAGATTTATACTTATTTTGAACAAATATTCTACATAAATACACAAATTTCGGACACATCAATAAAATATTAGCATTTTTTAGTTTTTCGCTGTATTTTGCTTGCAATTCGAAAATACTTAGTCATATCTGGACTCGTATTGAAGATATAACCGAGATTTTTCCATATTTTAAACAAAAATTCCACATCTATCAGCCAATTTCAGAAAAATCGAAGAAAAATGGTAATTTTTTCAAGCTTATTCAGTATTTTGGCCGTTTTGCCTTAAAATGGAGAGCACTAGTTTTTTAAGGACTGTTATTGCCGAGATTTATACATATTTTGTGCAAAAATTCTATATTAATCCACAAATTTCGGAAAAATCGGCGAAAAATGGGCATTTATTACGAAAAGTTTAATTTTTCTGGTAGTATTACGCCTAAAATTCGAGATAACATAGTCGTATGTGAACACGTATTGACAATCTAAGCGATAATTTTCCATATTTGCATAAAAATTCCCTCATTAATCAGAATATTTCGAACAAATATTCCACTTTGTAAGCAATTTAAGAAGTAATCCGCTAAAAATGGGAATTATTTCGAACTTTTTCACTTTTTTGGCTGTATTTGTCCTACAATTCGAGTAAACCAATTCGTATCTGGACACGTATTGAAGATGTAAGCGAGATTTTTCCATATGTTTAATAAAAATGCGACATTTATCTGCAAATATCGGATATATAAAAATAAATGAGCATTTTTTCGTACATTTTCTGTTATTTGACTTTATTTGCCTACAACTCGAGAAAAGTAGTAACAATTTGGACTCGTTTTGAACATCCATGCATACCTTCCATATTTTGAAAGAAAATTCCACTTTTACCAGCAAATTACAAGAAAATTGGCGAAAAATGTGTATTTTTCGAAAATATTCAGATTTATGGTTATATTTTGACCTTTATTGAAGAAGGAAGCGATTCCTTTAGATATTTTCAACAATTGTTTCACTTTTATTAGAAAATAACGGAGAAATCAGCGAAAATTGGGAGTATTTTCGAAATATTTCTCTTTAACGCTGTATTTTGACTAGAATTCAAAAAAGATGGTTGTTTTTTGTGTCATATTTAAGATCTTTCTAAGATGTATACATATTTTGAACAAATATACCTCATTAAATCAGAAAATTTTAGAAAAATCGGCAGAAAATGGTTATTATTTCGAACTTTTTCAGTTATTGGCGGTATTTTGCCTAAAATTTGTAAAAACATACCTGGATATGGACTCGGTTTAAGATGAAACTAGAAATTTCCATATTTTGCACAGATAATCCTATATTTAAGCAAATTTCAGATAAATAGGCGAAAATGTTAATTTTTTTCGAAAATTTATTTTCTGATGTATTCTTCCTAAATTTTGAGAAAACGTACTTGAAATTGGACTCGTTTTGATTATCTCAGCATGATCTTTCCATATTTTGAACAAACATTCCAATTTTAACAGCAAGTTACGGGTAAATTGGCAAAAAATGGGCATTTTTTTCAAAAATCTTCACAACTGAAAAAACATTTATACTTTTTATAAGTTCCTGAGTAAAAACCTTTATGGAAAATTATTAATCAGTTTTCATCTTTCTATAACATCTCGGCCGAATCGATAGATTATACAATTTTTTCAGATTTTTGGCTGTATTTTGCCTAACATTCGAGAAAGCTACACAAATTTGGATTTGTCTAAAAGTACATACCGATTTTCTTAGATAAATTGCACAAAAATCCCCTTTATTAGCAAAGAACGGAAAAATCAACGAAAATTTCGAATTTTTTCGATACTGTTCTGTTTTTGGGCTGTATTTTGCCTGAAATTTAAGAAAATATAGCCGTACTTAGACTAGCCTTAATAACGCAAGCAAAAACATTCCATACATGGAAATTAAATTCCTTTTTTATTAGCAACTTTCAGATAAATCTGCGAAATATGGGCATGTCTACAATTTTTCAGTTTTTTGGCTGTATTTTGTTTTAATTTTATAAAACCTAGTCCAATTTGGAATCGTTTTGAAGATATTTGCATGTTCATCCCATATTTTCAAAACCTATTCCACTTTAATTAGCGATTCTCCGAAAAATTGGCGAAAAGTTAAGTTTTTTCAATTTTTCAGTTTTTGGCTTTATTGTGCCAAAAGATAAACCGTTCGAAATATGAATATTTTTATGAGCGAGACATTTACATATTTTAAAAAAATTACATTTTAATTAGCATATTTCGAAAAAAAAATCAGCGAAAAATGAAAATCTTTTGGAAATTTTTCTCTTTTTTGGCTGTATTTGACCTTTATTTCCAAAAAATATCGTCGTATTTGGACATGGAACTGAGCGTTAACCTTCCATATTTTGAAGCTAAATGCCAGATTAATCCGTAAATTACGGAGAAATCGGCGAAAAATTGTTATATTTTCGATATCTTTAAAGTTTTTGGCTGTAGTTTGCCTGAAATTCGAAAATATCTAGTCACCATCACACCTGACCAAGAATTTTCCATATTTTGAACAAAAATTCCACATTTATCAGCTAATTTCGGAAAATTATTAGAAAAATGGTAATTCTTTCAATCTCTTTCAGTATTTTTGCTGTATTTTGACTTAAATTGGAGAGCACTAGTTGTATAAGGACTCTTATTGAAGATCTTACCGAGATTTATACATATTTCTAACAACTATTTTACATTAAACTACAAATTTTGGAAAAATGGGCTTTTATTGAAAATGTTTATCTTTTTGGCTGCATTTTGCCAAAATTTCGAAGAAACCTAGTCGTATTTGGACACGTATTGAACAGGAAAGCGAAATTTTTTCTTATTTTTAACAAAAATCCTACAGTTGTCACCAAATTTCTGAAAAATCAACAAAAAATTGGCATTTTTCGATCGATTTATCGGTTTTCAGTTATTTTGGCTTTTTTGCCTTTATTCCGAGAATACGGCATTATTCGACTTCTTTGAAATATTTCTGTATCACCTATTGTTTAGGAGTTATTTGTGAAATACTGATAAACCGGAAGTTGCTGATTGTGCACAAGGTGGGCGCTCTAACGTGAAAACTATTTTCCGTATCAATACCAATCCTCACATATAGCAGTAGGTATATAGCATACCAATCAGCATATAGGTAGATGTTGTTAGAGTGGATTAGCTTTTGGAGTAAATTGGTCAACCGGAAGTTGAGCTTTATATTTCGAAGCTCGTTTTCGTTGCTGCAAAATTTCTCTATTAATCCTATATTTAGGCATACGCAATTATCTACAAAAGTTACGAAAAATTAATTTCTGTATTAGTTTAATTAGAAAAAATATTTGCTACCAACCATCAGTCTTAACATATTTACCCAATTTTGTGGTTATTGCGAGATATTTACGTCAAAACGTCGTTTTCATTTATAACTTTTCGTAATCATGTTAAATACAACATGATTATTATATTTCTTCAAAGTTTTATTTGGAGGCTGATTTTAAATTTAAAACATGCATATTTACTTCAAAATAATTATCTAGTTATAATATTTAGCTGAAAATTATATCTGTGAGCTGACTCTCTTGCTGTAAATTGAGCTATTGAGCTGATTGCTAAGGTTTAAGAGTTTTCTTCTTTGTTTTTTATTCCATTTGTCTTTATCGGTTTCTTTTGTGTATATTGTTAATTTTCAACATCCTCTGTCACCTTTTAGGTTCCCACTGTTTAAATGTGTGGTCTTTATTATTAATAATAGTTTTTGTTTGTAATTTGTTAACATTTTAACACTTATGGTATTCGAGAAATTTATAATTAATCTCCAGTTTAATCAGTTTTCATCGATTATGTCCAGAAAAACATTATTTATTATCTTTGTGACAATTAGTTAATATAATATAAATTTTAAAACACTTATACATCCCAAAGAATAACGGACTTGAAAAAGGTCTGACAGTTCCGGGAATCGAACCCGGGATCTTTCTCTACCCGGCAAATTTAAATTTAATATAGTCATCGGGAACACTGTCATAGATAAAAAAACTTCTTATTTGTGGAGAAAGTCATGTGCTGGCCATATCAGATTTTTTCGTATACATTTCATTTATATTGGAATTCGTTATACTACTTGGGTGGATATCTTTGAAAGCTTAAAAAACTAGTCCGTACTTGACTAGGCTTTTCGTTTTTTTAGCATTTAAATTTTTCTCGAGTTACGAGCAACTTAAAAGCCAAATAACTGTTTTTTTTACAAAAATGTTGACTTTTCGCCCATTTTTCGTGAAATTTTTCATAACTTTGAAAGAGAGACTTCTTGAAATTATTTATAATTAATCGCTATTTTACTAGGTTTTCCGGAATTTTTGGCATTTTAAGCTGAAAAACTTCAAATTTGTGAGATATTATTCAATTTTCCCCATTATTTCGTCGAAATTTCGAAAATGGATAATTGATCATCATACCTGGTGTGATATCTTCAAAACCTTAAAATATAAACACTAACACTGTTACATGATAATTTCAGGGAAGACTAAAACCTGCATGGAGAAATCCCGGTTGGGATCGCAAACCGACTCCGCGAGCTCTCGATGCTATTCTGTAAGCTCCTGCATCGGTACGACGGCTAGCTATCGCAGGTAGAATCCGGAGAATTCTACCGGCAAGTGTGTGCATATTTAACACTATCATCAAGGCGAATGCGTTAATTGAATGCCCGTAATTAGCAGAATGTAAAATAAATCCGCAATAATACATGCGATCACATAAAATGAATGCGATTCTCGCTTTTAGATGCAAACTGATGTATGCCATAGCACATATGGATGCACGTATGTACTACGTTTCTTGGAGCGTGCATCTGTCCAAGGACGTGGAATAAAATATACGTATTAATCTTTAATTAACAATTACCTTGATATGAATAAAACTTGTTTGATACAAATGCTTCCATAAAATTAGAAAAACTTTCTAAAATACTGGTATTTGTACCTTTGTATGCTCGATTCTTCACAGGATATCGTTCATAACTGCAGTTACTAATATCTCCTTAAATTTCTCCCTCTTCATATAATCTAGCACTTACTCCTAACATTAATTTGAGTTGTGCATATTTTCTCAATGTGTTCTTACCGATATATACATGAGCTGGGGACTTAACAATCGCCTTTATTGTCAGGGGGTTGGGTTGTTTACAAACACAAAATTTCAATAAAATATTCACATACTTTATCAAAATGTGCGTAAGCTTAAATATCAAACGATATTCCAGGATTACAAAATGAATCCTTATTCTATTTTTTTTCTTATGGTGCTTAATTTGACTTCCTGCAACAATTATTTCTAATTTAATTTTGAAAAACAAATTAACCCTGCAACAAAAAATTGACCTTGAAATATATTTCCTAAGAAAACGTTTTCACCCGTCTGGGTACGAAACATGGACTTCAGGGAAATAAAGAGTAGCCTGTAAGTAGCCTAAGAGTAGCCTCTGCTTGGGGTCGACTTTTAATAATGTAGAATATTCCTAAGTTGTGTGACTCTTGGTTCTCCAGTATTTAGTAAACATGCACACACACAATATTTTATATTTTACATATATAGTCATATAGAAGACTAGATGAAGTGCTCATTGATTCTCAAGGGGAATATTTAAATTGATAAATACAATTGTTATAGAGTTGATAGTAACACATACCTCATAATTAAGGCTACATAGAAAATGCTAGGCTATAATTATTTCCAAACCAATAAATAAACAAAATAAATTTATAATAAAATATGTAAAAACACCTATATATTAGAACTCATTTCCTTAGAACGAAAAATTTAGTTGATGAAGACAATGTTTGTTTAAGGATAATAAAAATTTATTCGAAGATAGCATTAGGATAAGAAGCATCATGTTTAAGGAGATATTTTAGGAAAGGCATAAATGGATATCGAAATCAATGAACAAAAACAAATGAAATATATTTCATATCACTCTAAAACAACCAATGAATATTCTTTGTGGAAAGTAAGTGTATTAGGGAGCTGAATTGTGCCCCATTTAAAATTAATTATCCATAAGAGTGATTAAATTAAGACAAAATTTTGTTCCGGATAAACCGTAACTTCCGGTTAAGTGATATTCTCCAAAAACTAATCAACTATTGGCAATGTTAGGAAAATACTAAATATGAATATTGGAAATGATCGGATAATTACTTTTTAAGATAGAGTGCCCACAAATTTTTTTACCTCAGACAGATAGACATTTTCGGGAAAATAGCAAAAACAAACTATATGGGCCACAAAACATCTATTTTGGTTGAAATCTGGAGGTCGAATTTTTTGCAAATACAATACTTTCTCTATACCAGGGAGAAGGTAAAAATACTATGAATTACTTTATGAATTCTGAATATTACAAAACATAAACTTGCTTTACCTCTACGATCAAGGAATATGGTGTTGAAGATTTGCTACAACATGACAACTCGCCATTTAACAGCATATCGTTCATAGCTGCAGCTACTAACATTTGATTAAATTTCTCCCTCTTCCTATAATCTATCAATTATTGCTGACATTAATTTGAAGTACTCATATCTTCTCAATGTGTTCTTACCAACAAATACATTAGCTAGAAAAAAAACAAATACCTTGATCGTCAGGGGGATGGGTTGTTTACGAACTAAAAATATCGATAAAATAATCACATATTTTATCAAAATATTCGCTATTTCGCTTTAAGAAATATTTATTAAATCTCTTCACATGCCTGGCAAGAGAATATAAAAAACTGAAATTCCTGCAAAGCATTTCAAATGGTAGAGCCACCTGGTCTTGAACCCCGGACTTTTCCGATAATGTGAAAACATAGAACTATTATGTAGGAATAAAACTAATTAAATACAATATTTTAAGAGGATATCATAGCTGGGTTACGTTTGCATGTAATCAGAAAAAAGATTGAAAAAATTATTAAAAATTGCAGCAATTTTTCTTAAATGGGAGAAATTTTACCCAGCCAGGCATAGGCACCTAAATTATTCCATATAGAATTCGATTCTGTATTCAGCAGACCTGGTGTCGAACCAAGGACTTTTTTATGACAAAATGACATGGAAAATTTGCTTTTGGATAATCTGACCATTTCTAAAATCCCAAGTCAATTATCAAGAAAGTCTTAAATAGCACTCTATATTTCCGTTTAATTGAATGATGGATTCCAAACCGTCCATCAAACCAATAATCATAAGGTAAATGATTAGCTGCGTTCATGAAAGATCCATTACTTCTGTTCATATGCATGGTCATAATTTCAACCTTAAAACAATCATAAAAAATTTGAAAATCTCAATATACATACTTTTAAAAGTAGAGAAGCCTAGTGTAAAACACAAAAACATTTGGAGGTTTTGAATAAATAGAATGACCTGGAAGGAATGGAAGCACTTACAAAATATATATTGCAATATTATATATAAATATATAATACGAGTAAAATGTTGCTTGCATACTGCAAGTAGATCGACAACACTATTTTCATGTCGGCATCATATCCGGACGGCCATCAAAAGAAAAAAAAAGATTGAAATTTTTCTTAAAATTTGCCTAAATTCCATCGTCCGGCATCGAACCCGGGTCTTTACTATAAACTTACTACGCAGCACAATAGAACATCACCATCTCTAACGATGTGTGAAAATTCAAGCAGAAATATGGGCTACAACTGCCTCAAAAGACGTTCTAATTTTTACGAATTTAAATGGCTCTCTGGATTCGAACCAAGGACGATCTTGGAAATGTAAAAAATGTTTCTGAAAGTTATTTATGATGTCTATCTATATGCCGAATTTGAAGTTTCTATATCATTGGCAAAGGTTTCAAAATAATTCCTAAAAATCGGATTAACTTCTGATTGCAGAGACACCTGGTGTCGAACCCAGGACTCTTTGATAGCTGTGAATGCACTGTTTGATTTGTATGGACTTGATCTTTGTACATGCAAAGTTTGAAGTTGATATCGTGCCGGGAAGTACCTAAAATTTGTTTCCGTTATCTCCGTAAGAAAAGAATTGGGAAGTGCAAATGGTCCTCTGGGATCGAACCAAGGACCATAAGCTAATATGTAAAATTCGATTATGAAATAAATTCATGATATCTATCGACGTGCCGAGTTTCAATAATCCATGTTATCGGGAAAGGATCCAAAAAAAATCTTAAAAATCGCCGCAATGCATTTTAAACGGCCGATTTTTGCCCCGGCCTAGCATCGAACCAAGGACAATATTCGAAGATGTCTTTCCGATTTTCGTTGGCTATGCACGGCATTTAGCGGTCCCTCGAGTTTCAACTCTCTGCTTTTCCGGGAAGTGCCTCAAAAAAATTTTCGAAAATCCCCGCCATGTAATCTTATGGGGAAAATCGCGACTTTGGGGCCCTCTGGAATCGAACCCATGACATTGAGGTTCAAAATCGCAATTTTTCTGGAGGTTATACGTTATGGCCAATATGTCATAAAGTACATAATCAGCTTCTTCCGGTTTATCAGTGTTTCACGAATAACTCCAAAGCAATCAGTGATAAAAAATATGTTCAATACAGCAGTTATAGAAAACAACATTTTCTAAACATTTTATAAACAATCGTTTAAACCTAAATATCATATTTTTTGAGATATTTCACAAACACAGAAATTTGCTTTCAAGAATAAAAAAAGCTTAACTTCCGATTAAACGATTTTCTCCAAAAAATTATCTACTCTGTCAGCACACCACAGTATATATGTGAAGTTTGGTATTGATAGGGGAAATAGTTTTCATGTTAGAGCGCCCACAAGCACACACACACGCAGACTCAGACATCTTTCCAAAAATGGTGAGAACCTATTCTAGGGACCCCAAATATGTATTTCCGTTGAAATCTTAAAGTCAAATGTTTTCATGAAAACAATACCTTCTATATAGTATGAATATGGAGAAAGTAAAAATCGAATTAGTATCAAGGAATTGATCCTAAAATACATTGTATATTGTATGTTTGCAATAATAAAAGTGTAAAATCTTCTAACGCTATTCAAAGAGTCTAAACAATTTCGGTTACAGACCACTCATTGCCATTTTCCCCTTCCATCTTTTCATTGAATTTAAGAAAAAGAAATCCTACAAAGCAAACCATAAGACAGCTTAAACGTAATTTAACCACAAGGATGATCAATGAAATAAATTCAGATTTCCAGAAATACATCCCACAAACTTTGTCCATGATCTCCAATTGGATATATTCCTACAACTATAATAATATCTGCTAGTTAAGATGGCAGACATTCGCTGACTCAAGCAAATTGACGAAATCCTATTGCAACTTGTATAACAAAACATATTGACAGTAATTGCAATATTATATCTAAATATATATTATAACTCAAATAAGGCATGAAATATACATAAAAAAATATGAATTCCCCAGAATATTATGATCAGGTATCCCCAAATCTAGTATAGAGCAATGTGAAAGTAAAAGCCAGAGCAAAGAGATTTTGAAAGGAGAGGATTTAACAGTACTTCAACAGAACTAATGGAAAACCACAACAATGCAACAGACGCAAACTGGAGTAGAGCATATGAAAAAAATGCCTGGTTTTCCCCATCACACATTCTAAATCCACTGTATCATCCTTGAAACCAAATTAACTTATCATTACCAATTAAAAACATAAATTGACATGATATAACACCATTGAAATTTGATCAAAGAAATAATTAGGTCTTATATTGCTTTGGAAAACTTAGAGACGCATTTCAAAACAATGAATTGAAAACAATATATGTAATAATGTCATACTCTCCAGCCACTCTTAAAGCACTCAGTGGCTGCTGTTATACTTCCCTCGCACTCCAAAGGAGCCATTGAGAGGCCTCGTCCATTCCTCCAACAAATTTCTCAGCAATGTGGTATCCCTCTTAAGCAAATGTCCCATACTGTAGACAGTAGTGGTCCATTTCCACCTTCTCCACTTTACTTCCAAGCTGGAGCACCCTGGAGCTTCTCGTATTATTTGAGGAACATTCAGTGCATATTCTATACATGAATAATAGGACAAACACATAATATATTAAATATAATTATAAATGCCAATTGATATTCCAGTAATAACAGAAGATCCTGTTAGATATTTACAAGGCAGCTAAACAAGGCAATTACAATTTTGGATGCTTAGTGCTACACCTATATTGAAATGAGGATCTATTAAATGATAATAGAGTTACCTTAGATTATTCAAGAGGAGAGCCTGCACGAACCAAACTAACCTGTAGTATCTGGTTTATCAATTTCTACCACATCTCAGCTTGGTAGTAGGTGATGGTTATTGAGTCAAGATCAATAGGTACAGAATGACTTATGTAGCCAAAGCAATTTAGAATATGCTGCTATTCCTATGCATTTTCCCTTTTTCCTCTTTCACAGATAGGTTTAGGTGGAGATTTTAAGGTAGGTGAACCAGTAGACCTTTATCAATAATGTTTTTATAAGCAACCCATTCCTGAAAGGTTAGAAAAGAGACCATTAATATTCAATTAAAAAATTTTAATCATAAAATTTATTATTTTCTAATGATAATCAGATACCAATACATAAAAATATATTCGAAACTCTTAAGAAATACATACCTTATTTTGTCATCACCAATTGGGAAGGCAATTGAATCACTCCATCCAACGATAATCACAAATAAGATGCCTTCTTCAAAGCGCATCAATTATTAAAACGTCTCACTCAACATGAGAGGTCAGATCAGACCCTCTACATGAAATCTTCAAGTTTTAGTCCCATAATGGGCAGAACTTCTCTATCAAGAGAGGCAAAATGCCTCTCGGTGACGAGAATTGTATCTGCAAATGGTATCTCTCTTTTGATAGCTACCAGAAAGTCTTGAAGGGCAAAACATCTCAATCGGAATCCTGATCGTCGATGAGAATATTATTTTGCCAAAGGTAGCTTTCTATTGAGTGATACCATGAGGTACGCAGACCCTCTTTCCATGGACAGAACCTCTCAAACAGGAGAGGCGTCACACCTCCCCTGAAGAGAACTGTATTCTGAAAATGGTACCTTTCATTTGAGAGCTACCCCGTGGTACCCAGACCCACTCGATGGGCAGAATCTCTCGACCTGGGGGAGGCATCACACCACTCCATAGTGAGAATTTTATTCTGCTACGGTAGCTCTCTTTTGAAGTTACCAGAACACCAGAAGGCCTCTCCATATGGGTACCTATAAAACAATAGTTGTTAATTATGGCCTTAAAATAATCAAATTATTTTGTCCAATTTTATTTAGATATTTCCAAAATATTCTAGGCTTAAACCTATTTACTCTAAAATTTGTAACCCTATGTTGATTCATTACCTCGAAAGTCCTGTTAATATATTGAAGAAGTAGTCAGTTTTCCCTGTGCCTATCCAACAACATCCAAAGGTTTCTAATTTTTCCGTCCCCAGCTGCTGGGGTTCAATGAACATAGGTACGGCATTGCTTAGTCCCACATTAAGTTGACCTCAACTAATGCAAACTTACGATTTTCATCTGCGTGCTCATAGGATTTGTTTGCTTTTGTTTACCATCTCTTTCTAATGCCGTCTATGTTTGTTGTATCTCTGCTGCAAATAAAGCTTCAAATGCGCTCAAATATTTATTTTAATTTTCTAACTTTGGATTAAGTTTTACCATAAAGATAGTTTAGTTTAGTTATCACAAGTTTATTTACTATGTAGAAATTATCTTACCTCTCCAGATTATTATTGACCGATATCCACTCCTTTTCCATCATTAAAAGTGAGAAAACATCCCACAGTTCAACAACGCATTCATCAGCTCGAAATTATTTCTTAGCATTATGTGTCATGCAGGAGGAAAACATTTAAGAACAGTTTCAATGACATTAACAATTTTCTTGGAATTCTGTAAGGAGAGACTTTGATCAGTGCAATTGTTCACTCATGCCTCGGTAGCTTTCATTTCATCACAGCCATGATCAAGACTGGGACAAAAGAAAATGAGGGATACATTTTTCTCTATCCTGTACCACATGACCAACGGAAACAGACCATTCATCAGAGTATGATAGCAGGAACAAAGGAGAATAATTGAATAAAAAATAGAAGGATCGTGAGGAAGAGCAAAAACAGGAATGGGGATTCTAGAATACATAAAAAAATGGCAAAGTTACAAGCAAATGAAAGATGATTACCAGCACCAACTACAATGAAAATTTATCACTTGAGTCAATTGCAAATAAACTCTTGTTGCAACGTTCATCACTTAGTAAAATGCATTGGCATATACACCACAGGAAAAATAATATCTAATATATTAATAGTGATTTGCTAAGGATAATTGAGAAACGGATAAAGGGAATCATGAAATCAGACCAGAGAAACAAAGAATGGACTAGATTATCCTAAAACTCCGTAAGTTTGCTAGTAAAACTTCACAATCCTTAAAACCATAGTGGAAAAATATTGAAAGGATGCTATATAGAGTTCAATGCTATAATATAGCTATTGAACCGTAATTTTATATGAATTTTGTAGAAATACTGATATAATATTTAATTTATGCTTAAAAAATATTTTTTTATTATTATTTTTCTAAATACTAACAATTTTTAGAGGAAATATTAAGGTCAACGAATGCGACAAAGGTCGGGAAATTATAATATGAAAAATATATGAAATGTGCAAAAGAAAATCAAAGGAATTGGGTATTTTAATAGTGAAGCCTGTAATGTTGTGCTCACTACCTAAGTAAATGCACTTACTTTAAGGAATCACCTGTCTTTTTACCTAGGACGTGACTTTCTCTTACGACTGAGTTTCACTTTCTACGTCGGCGAGGGAAATTAGCAGAGTACTGATGAAGAGAAAACATCCCAGTTACTGGTCACCTGTAAATAAATATTTGCTTTCATTAAGTTGCATTACGAATTTTCAGTTCACAGTTATTACTATTATTAATATAAATTGATAATAATGTAGCAAGGACTTATTAAATTTACAATACGACATTATGATCATTACATGAGTAAAACTTGCCTGAAATCGGCTTACACTATTAAAATTCATGATTGAATTAAATGTATTGAAAGTGACGTACTCATTTTGTTACAAACAAGAATAAAATCTATTGATTTAATATAATTAGAATGACAAATCTAAAAAGAATGAAAATTTTATTTTAAATATGGCATGAATAAGAATACAGTAGAGTACACAAAATACAGAATAATAATATTAACAATTATTATGACTTGGCACATATGGTTTGCTAAAATATATTACTGATTATACTATTTAGGTAACTATATTCAGATTCAATGAAATTAATAATTATTTACACCACTGGCATCGCTGCTGAGATTTTCAAATCCCGAAATCCCTTATGGTTAGAATTGCCATGATATCTCATCGGAAGATACGTATACGTAAGGAGAGTTTTTAAAAAGGCACGTGCAAAACTCGTTCCTAAGTAGTTACTGAAAGTTTCAGAATACTTAATAGTGATCGATTTAAAACATGTAACGCATTCTTAATTCCTTTCCATTGTATCCAAAAAGACACACGACCGAATTATTTTTCTTCTAAAAATCAGCAATTGATACGAAAAAAAAATAATTCAATGACAGAATCGACATTTAAGAACAACCACTTCTTCTTGTTTTGTCCGATTACCAGGGAAAAAACGAGGAGCGCCGACAACCACGGTTTTTTGAGATAATAAACCTCTAAGTCATTCGCAGCTGTGTTACATATTTTCTCTCTTTACATAAGAATTGATTCGTATTACCAAAAAGAAGAAATGCTACGAAACAGAAAAGACCTAAGAGCAGTGGATACTTTGATAGTCAGTCCTTGGCAAATAAATGTTTACACCACTGGAATACACACTGAATTTGAAATCTCGAATTCCGTTAGAGTTCCCGTTGGCGAAATCTCGCAAGAAACTGGAAAATATTTCAAAACGTAGGTTGAAAATTTGATTCTTAATATTTGTTTAAAGTTACAGAACACCCATTAATGACGGATGAAATAGAAACTAATTCTCGATTCCTAGACAAAAATCAAAATTGATAAGCGACCGAATCACTCGGGTAAATTCTTCTAAAAGTCGGTAAATGATATGTTAAAATTTTAATCGACGATAAATGCAAAAGAATATTTCGAAATAGAGATATTGAAAGCAAGAGTAAAGTGGTAGTTCTGTGGACGAAGGTCAAGGTATGGGAAAGTGCCTCGTTATCTCAAACAAACAGCTTTCCGGTGACCCTTGGTTTACACTGAATTCCAGGTATTGAATCACTGTATTATGTTGTAACATGTATTACATAATAGAAAGATCGCGCGGCGCTTACGACAAGAATGAATTGAGTAATTAAATACATATTAATGAAGCAGTTACCTTATAAGCGTTATAATGAATAATCACTTAAAGTAAGTATTGATAAATCTATGTGACGTAATGCAATTTGAACTCCTGATGTCCGTTACCATTGGTGACTTTTCGTATAGAACTCGAAAGGTCTTTAACGAGATTTTAAACCTCGAATTCACAAACAGCCGTGTTCTAAATGTTGTTTCATGACATCAGAATTATTAAAAAATATTTACTTCTAATAAACCTAAGGCGATCAGGAGAAAAAAATTGGAACAGTTTCGAAGTTAAAGAGTTATTCACGGATCCAGCAACGAATATTTCGCAAAGACATAAAATGAGACGTCAGTAGAATCACACAAGGCATATTCGCTTATTCGATCACAGGTGAACTTAACGAACGATAAATTTGCTTATTAAATGGTTACTAAACTTAGCACGTGATAAATAAGCTTAGCGTGTGATAACTTCTTTTCTTAAGTGATAATTCCGCTTAGGAGATAATAACTCCGTTTCTCAAGCGATAACTTAGCTTAACACTTAATAAATAATAATTCTAAAAACTGTAACTTATATTTTTAAGTGAAAGCTTTGCTAAGCAAATGATAACTCCGCTTACAAAATGACAACTTCTCAACTTAAGAGATAACTTCGCTTTTAAGTGAAAACTTCGCATAGCAAAGGATAGTAATAACTTCTCTAATGGAAAAAAGACACCAATTATATCCATGTAAAAAATTAATGCTACTTACAAAGACACACAACCATTCCCTAGCCAGAAAATTCCGATATACCGGGGTTCGAACCCGAGACATTTGCGTTGGAGTAGCTAGCGCGCTAATCAGTTCGTCACCGCAGCCGGCAACTTATTTAATTTGAGATTCCCTAAGAACAGAAAACCGAATGTAATCTCCCGAACATTGAAATTCCTGCTCATTCAAGACAACTATTCGCCGGAAATATTTTCATCGCGATAGAATATCGATGAATCACATAAATAAGCGCAGACTTAGTAAGAATCTTCATTACGCGCAAACTTTCTTTCTTGGAATTTTTTCCCTTGGAAGTGATATATTTCGCATTAATGTCTAACGAAACATCGGAAGTATCATCTCTTGGCATTTGAGATTCCCTTAAAACTGACAATTCTTCCGCGTCAGTAAAAATCGAATAATTTGAATTTCCGAATGTTGAAAATACGATACAAATTTCATTTGCCGAATGTTCAATCTCCTGCAAGCTCATTCGGAAAACATCGTTCACAGAAATATTCCGTGTCATGGTAGATTAGCAATAGAAAGATAAAGTGCAGATATTGCATCCAAATACACTACGCTTTAAACATATATCTGCACTTCAAAAGTTTAAGCATAACCAAGAAAGATTCAAATTCTTACCGTTACTACAGAGGTGTACCTAGACGACCTTTCCCCCACGAAGTCTCACCGGGAACTGAACATTTTGTCACAGAAAACCATTACAAATGACAAGCTGCGTTCTGATTGGTGGAAATTTGTTTTCCCCCACCCCTACCCCCGTCAACCGTTACATTTAAAATCACCAAAAAAAATGAAAATAATTAAATATTGCTTTTAAATAATGGAATTTTGTTTAAATAACTAATTTTTTTTAAATGGAATGAATTGTAAAAAATTACTTCTAACTTTCATCGAATTCTATAATAAACTCGAAGTTAACGATGGCTGGTATTCACTGGGTTAGGATAAACGCTACGAAAAGAATCATATTGAGATATGATTGAGTCTTAGAGTATGGAAATAGATTACATTTCAAAATTTAATTAAGTTGTCGGTCGTAAAATGATTAAATATCTTTTGGTTCCCACTTATAAAATCCCGTTCTCACTTTATTGGAAATTTCATGGATTCAAATATCGAATTGGTCGTCAGGAGGACTGCTTCTTTATAATATCCAAAATTTTAGAAATTTTACGATTATTTTGTCGAATTGAAAGAAAGATTCGAAAACGATATTTTACGATCAAAATAAGAATCTTCGTTCAATCTCCGTTCTTTTGGTGCTTGTCTGGACTCAGCACGACCATACCTTCAAATTTAATTCTTCAAAAGAAATGAAGCCTGCAAAAGATAAAAGTGAAGTTTAGGTGTATTTATTATGGAAAATTGTTTGAGCGATCTTGGTTCGAACCCAGAAAAGGTATTGAAGAAAAATTAAACAGTACTTCGTTTCTGATCTCGAAGAATACTTGTGCAAAGTTTCACCCAGTTCGGACAAACGCTGTGGACTCTAATCGATGACAAACACTGAATTTCTGCTTTACAAATAAGGTTAGCATTTAGTTAAAATTTTCCTATAAATCAACGTTTCAAGCGAGTCCAATCCTTAACGCGATCAGTGGTCATACTACGACACAAGTTTTTCAGTAATCCCACCTCTTTGTATCTGATTAATACACAAAGAAATTAATGTTTAATTGGGAAATTGATTCCTCTATTTGAATCGTTAATACCGTACACGACTTTGAGTAGATAATAGCGACATTCTGGAAGGAATACTAAAGAAATGAATGCTATGGTAACGGAAAATCCATGGCAACACCATCATGATGAACAAAACCATCTCAAAACTTTTCCAATCAATAGGTTTAACAGGTATTTGCAACCCAATCTCACACTATGTTAATGCACGACTTGTACAATGCATGTCATTCGACAATTCTACCTTAAACGTCCCTCAATAAAACGTTAATCGGAAGAAAGATCGATTTCGTAAAGGATTGCTCCCGTATAATTGTTACCTTCGAATAGAAGTAGATATTCCAAACCTTAGAAGCTGTACGGCATGTCATTCACTGGCACATGTTGCACAATCCAAGGAACCAGGTTCGATCTTCCAGCAATACTCTTTATTCCACTTCCTGGTTCTTATGGCTAACACACCACTCACAAACACACGTAATATTTAAATATATTCATTACGAAACGTAATAAATTATACTTTTTAGTCGGCACAACCACATTGAAGTCAAACATACGTAGAAACAGAGTCAATCCTTGCACTCACCTTACTTCGCTTCGCTACTCGCGATTCTTCTGAAAATAAAAGACAGTCCAACGAAGCGTTTCCGAAGGTGACATCGTCATTAGTAAAGACCTCGTGATTTCGAAAGCTAAGTAAGAATTGCCGATTTTTAAGAGACGCAAACCTTTCTTTCCGACGTTTTCAGGTAGGAAATAGCTATGAATAGAATTAGGCATTTCGCTGATATCGTACGTACTCCACCACTTAATCTGAACCGTTCTTTTTGAGCGACAGCATAATCACAACTTCTCTTTTCACCATTGATTCTATGTCTCAAACTTTGCAGCAAATACACTTTTATCAATCGTGAATTATACACCGTGCTCCATAGGAAGACGTATACTAAACCAATCAGTATTACATTATATTATGTGTCAGCTGATCTTGGAGGCATGCTATGAAACCATGGTTTATCTTTATAATACTGTGTGGTTTAGTAAACGTATTTAATTTTGCTAGAAGACTTCACAGGAGCAGAATTTACACCACAAACCAACCTTATGCCATCCATTAAACTAGCTTGTCACTTGTACGAAATGACGACGCTTTAAGTTGCCTTCCGAAAATTCCAGAACGATCGGAGCTCGATGTTCTTTCTTTCCACGTCTGACTGACGTAACTTCCAATTCCTATGCATTGGGAAATGGTCAAATCTACATTCGAAAGAATTTTCAAAGTGCCTCAAAAGTGCTCGTCTTTGTGAAGTTGATTTGTTTGAAAGAAGTCCTTTTCCTCTAGATTTTTGTATTTTACATGTGTTTCGTTAGAGTATACGTACGGGAAACATACATGAAGAAAGTTTATCGACAGTTGAAATCCTTGACTCGACTCACAGAAATATCGTAAGTCAAGTGTTGAAAAATGTGTTGTTCTAAATCTGTGATCGAAAAAATCCCAAGGAGATACTTCTGATAATTCATTGATTACGTTCTGTAGTTCACGGGAATTGGGAATCCTTCGATCAAGTAACAATAGCAAAATGCAGGATTCTACTGTAAGTACAATGACATGGTGCATTGATTTGAATCTAGATGCATGTGAATATGAAATTTCACCTCGTGGTTAAGCAAAGAGTGGTTCTACTTGGCTCTCTGATATCAGAATTCACAGACAAATACATTCGTATTCTAGATTATTTAGTATTTACAAGCATAACTTTATCGATAGTACTTACATAGGAAAGATGTTTTATTGTTCAATCGATCAAAAAATAATTTGAATTTCGATGCAGAAATCTAACGATGCTAACTGTTCTACTCTATTTATCTAATCTTGTTGCTCTATTGAATTTGTTAGCCCTTTATCTTGTGAGTAAAGTCATTGAGTAGAGCGGAGGTTCTTTGGGATATCTTTTGCTCGTTTCAATCATTTTCAATCATTACGAAACTTCTTCGGAAGGAATCGTAGCACGCGCAGTTGATGAGCAAGAGAAAAGGTATCATAATGAGGGGATGTTGAAAGTAAAGCATAATCTTTTTTTAGAAAATGCATATCTTTTCGTCTAACTTAATCCTTTCCATTTGAACAATAGCAGACACAGACACCAAACTCAATTACTTAAGCTGTTGCATGTACTTGATAACTTTCAGAAGTGATTAGTATTATGTAATTCCAAAAAGCTTCCTAATAGACGTATGAATTTGCAGGTCTCGGAAATTTCAATATGTTTTTGGGAAATTTATTGCATAGGATATTTTCCTATGAATCTAAATCCAACAAGGTGCAAAGTATAACAGATAGGTTACGATATTGAGAAGTCTACAGCATGAAAGACTTCATGTAAGATGCTCCTTCTATGAGCTTTAAATGCGACCCTTCTGATGTTTGGTAATCGGAAATTCTTTGCAGTTGGGCTAAGTCTTTGGTGGAAGGGTTATTTATTCAGAGTCTTTTCATTAAGTAGGAAATTTGAAGGTCACTAATCTCGCGAATTCTTAGCTAATTCTCTTCTCTGCTGGATGTCTTTATCGGTCTACAATTGACATCCCCTACACCGATATCCATTCTTTTCCCTTACGATGACGTCTTTTATAGGTGAATTCTTTTATCATTATATCTATGTAGAAAATATTGATACATTAAACATACATCTTTGCAAAATTGTAGATTCAATAGGTTTTTTGTGAATATATATTTAATATCCAATCTTGAAAGATTTCGCTATAGATTTCTCTTCAAGTTCGCGAAATAAATGGGTGATTTTCGACGAAAATGTTTTTGCAAAAATATTTTAAAAATGATACTTTTTGAAATTCGTCTAAATATAATGGTAGGCAATGGTAACAGTAGTGGAAAATTTCCAAGGCGGTTGGTGGGCGGGGCCAAATTAACAGACGGTTAAATTTCGACCAATCAGGTGACGGCAATTTCGATCATCGGTTGCGCAGACGGTTTTTCAGTCAGTTCCTGTCGAGATTTCTTCCGGTGAGGAAGAGCTGCCAAACTGATTTGTGGAAAGACCGTTGGAGATTTGAATTTGCCAACGCGATCCAAGTTCGTGAATTTTTTTTAAAGTGCCGATTTTTTTTATATTCACATAATCTAATAGCAATAATTAATATTCGAGATTGTTTATATTTTTAGGAAGAGGCCAGCATTCGTTTTTCAACATCCATCGCCGACTTCACCCAGGATTTTCAGCGAATGGTAAGTTACCCAAGATACCTAATTAGATTTTGTCGTCTTTGATATAATTGCTGTACCAGGAAAAGAAGGAATTCAAGTGTCGTTGATGGGTCATATCGGTACTCGACGTTCCAGATTCTAAGATTAGGACTTAAAAACCTGTCACTCAAAGTAATTTCTCTTAATTTTCACATTAAAATAGATCCACACGGAAAGGGTAGATTGGGCTGGTTATAGCAAATATATGTTGGCCATTATGTCGACGAAAATAAGACGTATAGTCGGCAAATGTTATTAGTTTAACCGACAAATCCTTTTTGTTGAAAGATATTGCTTGTAACTGGATACTAGGCGATTGCAAAGCTACATCCATAGAATAAGCTATAAATTATCTATCTATGCACTAAACATTCGTTGTTGGAGCCGTAAATATATTTTTAACTTCGAAACAGTTCCAATTCTGTTCTCCCGCGAGCATTAGTTCCATCGAAAGTTATCATCATCATCATTGTGCTTCTGTCCGCGGACAGGTCTCAACGGAACTTGCTCCTCCAGGCATCCCTATCCTGTGCCTCTCTTTTTAGAACTTGATATTCTTTTCCTTGTTTTAAATCAGTCAGCATTCCGAATTTTCTTCTTCCTCTTTGTCGTTTCCCCTTGATCTTTCCTTCAAAAATCGTCTTCTGTAGGCAATCTGCTCTCAGTATATGGCCTATCCATCTTGCTTTCCTTTTCCTTATGTTTCCCAAAATTACTCGTTCTTCTCCAACCCTCCTCAGTACCTCTTCATTTTTTATCTTGTCTTTCCAACTTATTTTCTCCATTCTTCGCCATAGCCACATTTCAAAGCTCTCTATGTATTTTTCTTCTCTCCTTCTCAATGTCCATGTTTCGGATCCATATAACACAATACTCCAGATAAAACACTTAGCAATCTTTTCCTTAGCTCCATCTTGATGTTTTTTGCTGTCAAAAGATCTTTTATCTTCTGGAAGGTTGCCTTTCCCTGAGCTATTCTACTTCTTATTTCCTCTGTACAACTTCCATTAGATGTGATGGTGCTTCCCAAATATTTGAATTTCTTGACCTGCTCCAATTCCTTCCCATTCAACTTAATTTGTACTGGGCCAGCCTTCGTTGATATCTTCATCACCTTCGACTTTTCAATGTTAACTTTCATTCCATATTCCTCTCCTTTTATACTGATTTTCTCTACCATTTCTTGCAGCATTTCTTCACTCTCTGCTATCACAGCCCGATCATCTGCATATTTAATGGTTTTCATACTTTCTCCTCCTACCACTATCCCTCCAATCCCCTCCAAGGCTTCCTCTACCAGTTTGTCACCATATATATTATATAAAATTGGTGACAGGCAACATCCTTGTCTTACACCTCTGCCTATCGATATCTGCTTCGTCTCATCTCCCCCATCCTCACCACTACTCTTTGTCCTTTATAAAGTTGTTTTAATGCCCTCCTATCCTTCCAATCCACTCCAATTTCCTTTAGAATCACCATCAATTTATCCCATTTCACCCTGTCAAGTGCTTTCTCGTAATCAATAAAGCAGATGAACATCTCTCTGTCTACCTCCAGTACCCTTTCGCTCAGCATTCTCATGCACCCTATTGCATCCCTTGTTCCCTTTCCTCTTCGAAATCCAAACTGGTCCTCTCCCAAGTTTTCCTCTATCCTAGTCTCAATCCTCTTCATTATTATTCTGGTCATCATCTTTGTCACATGCGCCATAAAACTGATTGTACGGAAATCTTTGCAAGCTTGAGGGTTATTTTTCTTAGGCAATGGCATCATTATTGTTTTCAGAAAATCCTCAGGCCATTCCCCTGTGTCATATATATTATTAGCAAGATTAGTGATTCTACTAATTGCACCTTCCCCTAAGGCCTTCAACACCTCTGCTGGGATTCCATCAGAGCCCACTGTCTTATTGTCCCTCAGGTCTCTTATTGCTCTCTCAACTTCTTTCAAAATCCTTGGACCCTTCGAATCCTCCTCGCATGTCCTTTCATCCTCTAGCTCTACACTTCCATTGCATTCATGTGTACAGTACAGTTCTTCTATGTACTCCTTCCACAGAATCTTAATCTCTTCCTCATCTGTAGTTATTTTCCCAATTTGTCTATCATTCCTTTCTTACTTATTCTTCTATGGTCTCTCTTAGTTAGACATCTTGCGGTTCTATACATTTCTTCTATTTTCCCAGTCCTCTCCAATTCCTCTATCATGTGGCACAATCTTTTTATCCAATCCTCTCTGGCTTTATCTGTCTCCCTCCTCAGCTCGTTATTTAGCTTCCTGTATTTTCTTCTCCCGTGTTCTGTATTATCACATTTCCACTTTCTTCTTTCTTCCATCTTGTGTATCATTTCCTGAGTGATCCACTCTTTTTTATTTCTTTGACTTCTCTCCATCCCCACCTCCTGTTTTAGAACCTCTATAATACCAGACTTAATATCAATCCATTCTTCTTTAACACATTCTTTCTTTTCTTGCATTCGAAATTTTTCTTCTAGAGCTGTAGTGAATGCGGTTCCATCTGATTTCAACTTCTTTACGTCCCATTTCTTTTCTTCCCTTCTTTCCCTTTTCACGTGTTTCAGTTTTGTCTTCAGGTCTGCAATTAACAGGTTATAGTTAACGAAAGTTATATTTGTAAATAATACTAACGTAACGGGAGAAAATTTGGAACGCGGCTATTATGAATAAGAGGTTTAAGATTTTGTTTCAAAACCTTTCGAGTTGAATACGAGAAATCACCAATGGTAACGGACATCGTGAATTCTAACTACATTACGCCTCATAGATTCATCAATGCTCTAGTAGAGTGATTGTTCATTATATCACTTATAAGAGAACTTCTTCATTAATACGTATGTATTTATTAAGCATATTCCCATCGTAAGTGCCTCGTTATTTTTATTGTATAGCAAATTCTACAACTCAACCTATTGATTAAAATAACAGACATTCGGTGCGAAACTGAAGGTCAGCTGTTTGTTTTGAGGTAACGAGGAACTTTCTTTTACCCATGCGCGAAAGCATTTTTCTCTTCGCCTTGACCTTCTTTATCAGAACTACTCTTGCTTTCAAAACATCTCTATTTCAAAACATTTACATTTTTGAATCATCGACTCATGTTTTAAACTTTGATTTGCCGACTTTTAGAGTAAATCTTCGAATTAATTCAGTCGTTGATCATGTTTGAGCGGATGGTTAGGAATTCAGAAGAGTTATTTTTTTTATATCAGTCATCAGTCCTTTTTATTTTGAATTACTACTGAGGATTCAACTTTCTTTCCCTACCTTTATAAATACTCATGCATTGTCAAGCCGGGCTCACGTACGTCAGTATTGATCTGATCATCGTATTGAATAATAGAATTTTACGCTATCAAATTTAAATTTATTTACCGAAAATATTAATAATCCATACATGGATATTTTATTAGAAATTTTTATGGAATTATGACTCCGCTGATTTACTGTCCAATTCAGAAAGTGTGACAATAATAGTTCAGAAATTTGAATCCTTACCGTTCCGCAGTAGTCTTCAGTTCTTCTCAAGTCTACGGAATAAATGTTAAGTTCAGTATCTCTCTCACCAGAATAACTTTCATTTCTTACCGGAATCATTTGTAATTTTAAATTTGAGTGATACTTTTTTCAGGAATATTATTCAACTTTGAAGAATCGGAATTGAGAGCAACATTCAGTCATTTCATTCGTTGCCTTTCGTCCCAAACGAATCTCTGAGAATCGGATTAAATTTTAGTGAAACATGTATTCTAATTTTAAGGATTAAATTTCTGAATTGATTCTCCGATTGACACTTCTTATATTAGTAACCAGATTTTTAAAATCTTTAACGGAAATGTGTTTTCAAAACAACGGATTTCCTCATTTGGAAAATTATTAATTTTGTTTTACATACAGATTCACAAATCTTAAGTAAAATGCTTAATTATTATGACTTGAACAGTGTTATACAAGAAGTAAAAAAATAGTGACTTTGCTAGGACTCGAACCCAAGCACACCATTTTCCAGGATGTAGCTCTGTAGATTATTGGATAAGATACCAGTATTTTAGTTGTTAGAATGACGGTAATTTTGAGCGATTAGATTACCTGTCCGGAATGTGAAAGACCCGGGTTCAAGTCCCAGTCAAGTCACTATTTTTTACTTCACGTAAACACCTTTATTGTTATTCGATGCATTATTAATTTGGATTTGTCTTTAAGGATTAATGGAGAGCTGCTATCGATTCACATATCGATACTGCCCAGGTGTGATTTGACTACGCAGAGCAAAACATCACCGGAGATCCGCATGGAGACGTCGGAGTCCAAAATTAAGGTAATGAGAATTTTTAATTACTTCGAATCGCTGTATTTCACCTTCTAGCCTTTTTAAACATAGAAATAAATAAGTTCGTCTATTCTACGATCTCAATCTTAAAAATTTATTTGGGTTCATATTAGTATAACGTCGTCGTCGTCATCAATATGGCTCCCTCAAAGAGATACTATGTTGGTGGTGCCTGGTTCATATAAAAGTTTATCCACATATATGGCTCCAATAATTAAAAAATAAATGACTTTCCTACTATAAAATGTTTTCGTTCAAATAGATAAATTATGGTTCAAGAAGGGTTTGAACTGGCTCCAGATTAGAGACACGTCAAAAAAAAAACAGCAGACTGTATGCTCTCTTAATTTTTGGGCGTTATTGAATTTCCAGCCCCTAGGCTTCGAATTCAACTTTTTCAATTTCTGCATCTTTCTTAGTAAAAAAGTGCTTTTGCATATTGGCTCCCACCGGGAATTGAACCCGGGACCGCTTTCACCAAACGCGCTGTCCACATGACTATCCGGGAGCCTTGATACGTTGATATTTTTCCTGAAGTGGTCATTCAATATTGGTGAAAAATAAAAGGCGTGAATTTAAATTAATTACGGTCATACTATTAAAAATATATACTTAATGTACTTTGGAATTAAAAGAGATCGTTTGAAATAATTAGATCTGTCATACCCTGAAATAATCTAATCCATTTTAAAATGCAAACAATAAAGAGACAATGAGATAAAAACGGACGCGGCTGCTTGCGGGTATTTTGAATTTAATATGTACGATAATAATTGGTTGATATGAGAGGATAAAAATTATAAAAGGTTTGAAAATGAATAAATCAAAAATTAACAACAAATAAGTAAAAAATGAGATATACGCGTAGTTGCTTAGTCATGGGTTAAAATAAGAGTTACAAGCTTAGAGCCATACTTGGGCTTTTATATTCAGGGCAGCAATCCCTTGGGGAGGCCCACATATTTCGGAAGGTCCTTGAGGAAGACGATCATTAAAATTTCCAACAGCTTCTTTTAACACTGTTTCAATTGGCTAGACTTTATGTCCCTGTAATGTCCTTTATACAGGTTATTTTCGGAACTCTTAAGATGTTTTTGATAGTCCTTCACTAGAACGCAATTAATTTGTTTTCTATGGTGGGAGAACAGTATTGTCAAGCCGGGCTCGCGTACGTCAGCATTGATCTGATCATCGTATTGAATAAAAAATTGTACTTTATTGAATTTAAATTTACGGAAATATTAATAATCCAGATAATATATTGGATTTTTTAGAAGTGTTTATGGAACTATTACTTCGCTGATTTAACGTCCTAGTTCAGAAAGTGAGACATTAATCGTTGAGAAGTTTTAATCTTTATCGTTTCGCAGTAGATTTCTGGTTATCTTAATACCATTCTATCTCATTGCTAAACATTATATCCCTTATAGTTTGGTGTTGCAAAGTGTCAGCAGCCGGGGTGCTTAAGGATAGAAGAGGGGTGGATCGTTGAGGAGGAAGAAGATTAGAGACCAGTTTCCAGGGTGATCATGCGAGAGGATGAGTAAACAGTGAATGCATTTTTAATTCATTTCTAAGATAGTTTCTCTGGAAATTTTCAAACTTTTTATATCATTCTACCTCATTGCTGAACATTATATTTCTTGCAGGTTTGTGCTAAGAAGAGTAGGGACCCGGGGTGCTGAAGGATAGAAGAGTGATGGAACGTTGAGGCAGTAAAATGTGAGTGACCAGTTTCCAGCGTGATCTTGCGAGAGGATGAGTAAACTATGAATACATTATTAATTCATTCTAACTTAATTTCTCTCGTGATATTCGAACTTCTTTTATATCAGTCTACCACATTGCTAAAAATTATATTTGTTGTAGTTTGGTGTTACAAATTGTCAGCAGCTGGGGTTCTTAAGGGTAGAAGAGGGATGGATCGATGAGGAGGAAGAAGATGAGTGACCAGTTTCCTGGGTGATCTTGCGAGAGGATGAGTAAACAATGAATACATTATTAATTCATTCTAACTTAATTTCTCTCGTGATATTCGAACTTCTTTTATATCAGTCTACCACATTGCTAAAAATTATATTTGTTGTAGTTTGGTGTTGCAAATTGTCAGCAGCTGGGGTTCTTAAGGATAGAAGAGGGATGGATCGATGAGGAGGAAGAAGATGAGTGACCAGTTTCCAAGGTGATCTTGCGAGAGGATGAGTAAACAATGAATGCATTTTTAATCCATTTCTAAGATAGTTTCTCTCGTGATTTTCGAACTTCTTTAAGTATACGGAATTAATGATAAGTTCAGTATCTATCTAACCAGAATAACATTCATTTCTTACCGGAGTCATTTGTAGTTTTAAAGTTGAGTTATATTTTTTTCGGGAATATTATTCAACTTTGAAGAATTGTTATTGAGAGCAACATTTATTCAATCATTCATAACCTTTTTTCAGAAATAAATCTCTTAGTATTGGAAGAAATTTTAGCGAAACATTCATTCTATTTTTAAGGATTAAATTTCTGAATTAATTCTCCGATTGGTACTTCTTATAAAGGTAACCAGATTTTTAAAATCTTTAACGGAAATGTGTTTTCAAAACAACGGATTTCCTCATTTGGAAAATTATTATTTTTGTTATACATACAGATTCATATCTCTTAAGGAAAAAAATTATTATTTTTAGACAAACGATGGTAATGAAGTTTTACTTAGCAGAGGAAAGCGTGTGACTTAAAAAATGTTGTACAAGATGGAAAAAATAGTGACTTGGCTGGGACTCAAACCTGGGTCTCCTACCTAGTTAGCGGCGCGGAAGTTTAGTGGTCAGAACACCCATCCGGAAAGTGAGAGACCAGGGTTCGATTCCCAGTCAAGTCACTACTATTAACTTCTCGTAAATACCTTTTTTGTTATTCGATGCATTATTAATTTGGATTTGTTTGTCTTTAAGGATTAATGGAGAGCTGCAATCGATTCATATCGATACTGCCCAAGTGTGATGTGACTACACAGAGAGAAAGCAGCACCGGAAATGGAGAGGTCGCGACGGAGTTCAAATTTAGGGTAATGATAACTTTTAATTACCCCGAATTACTCTTAATTATCGCTGTACTTCACCTTTCAGACTTTTTATACACAGATACATTGGATTACGTCTATTCTACGATCTCAATCTTAAAAATGTACTTGGTTCTAGTAAGTATAATGTTCCAATCGTACGTAATTGTGGTAATTATCAACCACCTGTTCGGAGTGTAATTTAAACTCACCAGTGAATTACAACTTCAAAGACGTAGGAATGAACTTAATTTTCAAAAAATGTAACATTAAATTTATTTACCGGAAATATAAATTTTACAGACAATCTATTGGATCTTTCAATAGAAATTTTCATTTTAAATCATTTAAACTCTTGACAATAAACGAATGAGAGTTGAGTTCGACAATCGCTTTTGTCGTTAGGAAATTGTTTAGTTCCTTGGAACTATGCTTATATTTACTTTTCTATTCATGAAAAATAATTTGATAGGATCCTATATTAAAGAATCATTTCCTTAATTTTCCTTCCATAGGACTTCTTGGTGCCCTTCAAAAAGCAGGAAAAAGACTCCACTGCCCAAGCGAAAGAAGAGGGAAGAAGTTGCACAGCGCATCCAGGTGCAGGAAGGAGTTGAGCTCCAACCCAAACCTCTAAAGCATCGCTCTACCCTGGAAGACGAATCAGAACTGAAACGCATTTTTTTTTCTTCCGAGATACAAAATATATTTTCAATTATGTACATTCAAATATTTTTAAGCCCTGAATTTGTAGTGTTCTATGACCTGATTTGTATATAATATGGATATAAAAATATTGCGCCCTTTGCGCAATTTGCGCATTTGTTACGATGTGTCAGGCGGGGATATGAATAATTTATAGATTCTGTACCTTTACGTTGAATTACCCACATTTGTCCTGAGGTCTGATTTGGAAGATGAATAAGAAGTGAAAAACAATATTTTTCTCCCGAGCCAAACTATATTTTGAATTATGTATAGTATAAAAGTTTGTAAGGCCGGAATTTGTATAGTGTTCCATGACTTTAAATGAATATAATATATAAAAAATTGCGCCCTTAGCCAAACCAACTATTGCTGAATGTATTGATATGTTACGATGTGTAAGGCGGGGATATGTATAATTTATGAACTTTGTACCTTTACATTCAATTACCCCTATTTTACCTATTGCCTAATTCAGAAGAAACAATAAAGAATGAATTATGGGAGATGGTTATGGTAGAGGAAGGGAAGGAAGCAATTGATTGGGAGAGGGGCGGAATTGAGTGCGTAGTGGGCGTTATAGAGAAAGGGATTGTATTGGGAAAGGCAGAGGATTCGAAGTCCAAGGGCCATAAAGTTGGGAATGGGTGTAAGGGTCTAGGTGAAGCAGTGGCAAGGAAATCTGGAAATGATCGGTATACCGAGAGGGATAGGATGGTTGGCTTTAGAGTGTGGGAAAGGAGTAGGGAGCTTAGAGGGAGGGATGGGAGCGGGTGGGTTAGAGGGTGGGGTTGGAGTGGGTGGGCTAGAGGGTGGGATTGGAGCAGGTGGGGTAGAGGGAGGGATTGGAGCAGGTGGGTTAGAGGGTGGGGTTGGAGTGGGTGGGGTAGAGGTCGGGAGGGGAGCGGGTTGGGTAGAGGGTGGGATGGGAGCGGGTGGGGTAGTGGGTGGGGTGGGAGTAGGTTGGGTAGAGGGTGGGATGGGAGCGGGTGGGGTAGTGGGTGGGGTGGGAGTAGGTTGGGTAGAGGGTGGGATGGGAGCGGGTGGGGTAGTGGGTGGGGTGGGAGTAGGTGGGGTAGAGGATGGGGTGGGATTAGGTGGGGTAGAGGGTGGGGTGGGAGTAGGTGGGGTAGACAATGGGAGGGTAGCGGTTGGGGTAGAGGGTGGGAGGGGAGAGGGTGGGGTGGTAGCGGGTTGGGAAGAGGAGGGGTTAGAGGGTGGGGTTTGACAGGTGCGGTAGGAGTTGGGATATATGTCAGGTGGGGATATGAGTAATTAATAGAATCTGTACCTTTAGGTTGAATATTAGCATTAAATTAGCATAAACAGGACTTTGCTTCATAAAAGCTCGTCAAATATTCGAAATGAGACAAGAGTTAGAAAAAAACAAGCAAATACTTGGTAAAAGTAAAAAAATTTTAAGTCTAAAACACTTAAAAAAGACGAAAGAAGAAAATACATTAAAAATATTATCGAATGAAGAAGATACTCCATTCTTTCGATTTAACGCATCTCATCGTTATTATTAATTACTTTGTTCAAGTTCAATTTGCGACGATATCATTAGCATTCACTGATTACAAAGCAAGTAAATAATGCTCTTACTTCCACGGTACTATTAAACTACTGAATTATTCGAAAATGACTAAAAATTACCAAATATATAAAACATCGCGATACTACATTGGATTCTTCTTTCAAAATATGTTGATTTTAATCTCAATATTTTAAATATCGATTACCAAAGTTCATTGATGATTTCATTGATGGTTTCATTGTCTTAATAGTTGGGTTTTCCTCCCCGTAAATTTTAAATGAGCCAATATTTCCCATATATTCGTATCAAAGTTCGACAATACCTTTGTCGTTAAAATAATTTCTGCCCTCAAAATCAGAGCAATTTGTCGTCGTTTTGCCAAGATTCTCTCAATTTTTAACTAAATACTATATTCTTCGGCTATAATAAGAATCTATATCTAATTTCCTTTCTATTGGCATTTATCTAGACATAAGACCACAATTATCCTTGATTTAACGCTACAAATGAAAAATTATCTACAACAACGTTGAAAATTAAATAAGATGAACGATCAAATTTCATCGTGAACCAATTAATTATTCCCGAGGAAAAACAGACTTGAAAAACGTCTGACGGGACGGGAATCGAACCCGGGATTCCTCTATCCGGAAGGCTGATTTAACCGTCTTCTGACATAGTAGCGAACTCAGCCTCCCAGATACAGGAATACCTCGAGTTCGATTCCAGGCCCCGTCAGTCTTTTTTCAAGTCTTTTTTCTCTTGGGAAATACCCTTAGTCATGCCCTTATATGCAAAATCACATCAACACGTTTCCTTCAATTTATTATCTTCAAATTCGTGACAGCTTCAAAATAGCGTCATGACGTAGTCACTAGTCACTTAGTCACATAAAAAAATTCATCAGACACGTTTCTATTTTAAATGATTTATTTACGCATACTTTCGCGGCGGGTAATATTGTGGGTTTAGATGATCCATAGTCGTTAATTAGTTGGTTCTACAAAATGGAAGATTGGAAATTATGACGCTTGTGTGTAAAAATTTGCCACCAGATTTGAATGTTCGACATTTCTCTATCTTTTGAAACGGTAAAACCCTATCGAGGAACGTAAGCTCTCACGTCCGCAGAAATTACTGAAGAGAGTGTTTAAATTAACTAACAATTATGCCATTAAAAATGCTGAATAAAGAGAAGTAACCTGCATTTATTGCCATGTTTTGTTCCCTAATTTTGTAAATATTAGCAAATGCATCAAGGTAGTTAATTCATAAACAATAGATAGTGTACATAATAATAATAAATCGTCTCTATTTGGGCGAGATTGAAACTTAAAAGTCTCTTCTTCCATCTAACCCATCGTCATTAATTATAAAATAAGAAATAGATATAATTAGAAGAATTGTGGATGTAACAAACCTATCAGATTCTTAGGGAAAAAAATCCACTGCAGGAAAACACCCACAAGGAAGGGGGGTGTGAAAAACCTGCGCAAACCTACCGATAGTAATAGCTAAAAGATAAGAAAAGAGAAAACATTCAAAAATAATTAAATTCACAACCAATAGGATAGGAAGATTCACAACGAAAAGGGAAAATTAATAGAAATTTTAAGTAGGCACAATAAATCACAAGTTAAATTATAGAAGGTTTAAGCAAGATAAACATTGTCTTAAACTAAAGGAGATATTAAAGAAAATATGGTTGGACTGGAAAGATACGGTGGTGGGAAGGGTGGTTAGACAAGGGTGTCCCATGTCACTTTTTAATATATATGCAGAGTAAATGGTGAAAGAAGCCTGGGAAGAAATAGACGAGGTCTGAGAGGTATGTAGACGATGAAGCTATTGTGTGGGATCCCGTAAAGGACTTGCAAACATCAGTAAGTGCTCCTAACGATAAAGCAAGTGAGTTTGGAGTGAAAATTAACGTAAGTAAAGTTCTGAGGCTCACTAAGGGAAATAAAGCTAAGTTAACTATTAGGGTAGATGGGGAAAAACTAGAGCAGGTGGATAGATTTTCTTACTTGGGAAGTACTCTTTTATTTGGAAGATGCAAGGAAGGGGTTAGTAAAATAATTGGCCAAGGAAGTTTTCATGAAGCGAAATGAATTGATGAAATCTTGGTAAAGAAAAATAATAGATGAATTCCTTAGTGGAGTGTGCTACTTTATCGGTATGGATAGTGGACGTTCTGAAAGGAAGAAGTCAAACATATCGTTAAAAACACAATACTTGTACAATTCTACAACAGATATATGCAAACAGTTTACCGGTTTCGGCGATGATTACGCCATCCTTAGAACTGGGAAAGAAACCTGGAGAAAAGTATTAAATATTGGAAAGAATGGGTGAAAGTAAGGAAGACTACGAGGGAAATAGTGGAGAAACTAATGTTATAATAATGGTCAGGGATAATCATTGTTTTGCGGTGAATTCTGAATGATCCTGTGCACAATGAAAATTTCGAAAATGCACTGAAAAAGTTAAATTTAAAAGATATCGTGTTCAATCTAACTAACTGTTGGGCATCTGTGTCTAAATTCTTGATCAGCAAGTCGTACAAAAATTTACTCCCAAATTTTATTGGTTCGGAAGTTTTAGAAAATGTGCAAACTGAATAAATTCAGCTTGCGCCACTCATTAATCAGTTACAAAATTCGAACCCAATATCTAACCCTGAAGCTCTCCGGCGGGCTGCTGAGGCTGACGACAGATTGGCTCGAAACGAAGCTTTAACAGATGACGAAATTATCAGGACAGTAACGACAGAAGATGATGATGATGACGACCACCTCCGACCCTGTGCACTCCGTCAAAATTTCTCATTCTGAGGCTTTGGCGGCACTCAATACATCATTAATGTGGGCTGAGGAGCAAATTTTTGAAGCACATGAAATTATGCTCTTTAGACGTTTTAGAGACAGTGCACTTGATTTAAAAATAAGAACGGTCGCGCAAAAGAAAAAACTGACTTTTTTGCTCGCTGATAATATTCATTCACTTCATATGTTGTAATACCTTATTTAATATATACATGTATTATTTATACAATGTAATTTTTGAGAAAAAAGGTTTTTTACGTTATTTTTTGAAAACCTCGCTAATCCGGAAACCCCGCTAATCCGGACACCTATGTGTCTGAATTCGTCCGGATTACCGGGGTTCTACTGTATTTCCTTTTTCTTGTGCATAATTTTGTGATGCGATTGTTTCTTATGCAGGATTTTATTTCAGATTCTCCTTCGAAAAGCTTCAAAAAAGAATTTGGTATGAATAACTCCGTGTGCATTGCGCTTAATCACTACTATTTCCCTCACTTTGGGTGGAAATTTGCCGTAAAATAAGGGTTCGCCATTTTGTTGTATACATAATGCAAATATTCAACTGTGATCATTCAAACCCAATATTATAAAGCATAATAGTTTATCATACTGGATCGTTTTTTACCCTTAGATTTAGCTCATTTTGGTTCAGGATTGGCTTGAAATTGAAGAATTTTGCAAAAATAGAGGACCGGCATTTTTCGTAAAATTTGGTCAACATTGACCCCCTGTAGAATTGTAAGGCGTGAGAACCAACGCCAGCGATTTCACAATTATATGAAAAATATATTCGAGAACAACTATGCGAAGTTTTAAAGTCCGTACTCAAAACAAAGAACTATTTTTATTTTTGGCCAGCTTTTTTCAATTCTAGCACACTGTGCGGCTGCCGGTTCAGATAACGAATATTCCGGATAAACCAAAGTCCCGCGTGAAACACCCCAAATTGCGTCAATACCGCGAAATATGATCGTATAACGTGCGTACGTAGAATGCTATTGATATGGTTTTGAGTAAGCCTGCATGTTTTTGACCGAAAAATTTGTGTTGACTTGTTATAAAGGCGCCAAAATATGATTGAAAATTCCAAGTTTTTAAATGCTGAATAGCAAGGCTATTTTGCGTTCTTACAGAAACACAGCTCCAGCGTGATCCGCGTAATTAATGTGGTTGATAGAGTGTGTACATATATGAAGAGGTGTCACGAGCAAATAAGTAATGGGTCGCAATGGTATTCGGTGGGTGGGGGTGGGTGTATTCGGAAAAGTTTGTTCTTCACATTCTAATCTTCCAACTGACCGCCATATGGAATTTCCGGGGTTCGGCAAGTCCCAGTGTCAAAGCAATCTCTCGTCATGTTGCTTTAATCAAAATAGTTTGATAACGTAAATGTTTCGAGCATTGTTTATCAAATTTCTTTTCTCATTGTGTTGCGTTAATAAATCCATAATGATATGAGCAAAGATTTGCGAATAAGGATGAATATTTTCTGCAACATGATAGGAAAGGAATTTTAGTAGTATTGTTAAAAGCGCATCGATATCTTAGGTCCTTTCGCACATTGCCTCCCACCGGGAATCGAACCCGGGACCGCTTTCACCAAAGGCAAACGCGCTATCCACATGACTATCCGGGAGCAGGTAAGGAATTCTAGGATGGCTTAGCATATTGTATGGACCATAATGTATCAACACTTGTTTAATCATCATATTCCAGAACTAATTTAAATTTTATGTTTTATCTTTTATGCGAACTTTTCAGATTCTAGTATAGAAAATTTCTTTCGTTAAAATCAGCTGTTTGCTGGCAGAAAGATGTAATTAATTCTTAACCAACTCAGTCAAATACACTCACTAGGTTTAACCGTCGAACATAATTTTTTCTCCCAAAAAAAACAGTAGCTAACAGCTAGCGCCATTTCAATTTGTTTGCAGCCAACTTTAAGGTCGTAAATTCTAAAGTCCTCCAAATTTATATGCGATTTCGATCTTTAGTCTCCTCTTTCTTTAAAACCGCTCGTACTGATTCCTTGTATGTAATTGCTACGATATCCCTGTGACTATTCTCTTTCTTGTAAAGGCCATTGCGTTACATATCTGAAGAAGGCCCAACACAATCTTGCTTTTTAATGCTAGGCATAGCCCTGGGTTTACTTTCCTCCTCTTTTAAAGATAAAGGCCTTGGTTTCCTACTATATCTTGGGTCTTTTCCCTCCACTAGGGTTAACTGTCTATTCCTTATCGACGCCTTGCAGTCTCAGGTTGAACACCCCATCGCCCAAGTGACGTCTAACTTCCTTGAGTGTCCTCACACCTTTCTTTGAGTGGCCTAAAATAGTTCGCGTCTTTGCACCCTCTTTCAACTCACGCATTGAATTTAAAAAGCCCGTATTCCTCCACTCCTAATCTATATTCCATTCCATAGGACTCTTTCGGCAGTGTATGCGCGGTGACCGGGCGACAGCTCATCGCGCGATATCTTTATTATTTATTTACCCAAAGAGAACATTAAAGTTCCATCGGGTAAAGACTATCGGAACGGAACCCAAAATTACAAAATAATTGGAAAGAAACATAAGTTGAGCGAACAAAACAGCTCCATAAAAAACATATATCCACTAAACTAAACCACCTCCATATAACAATAAAGAATCACCATTCTAACAGTATATTTCTCAACAAAAGATATTTTAGAACCCTTTAAATGTTTCTTGCAATGATAAAATAATGTGCATCACTCTAGGTACAATATTTATTGAGCAATTTAGGGATAATATACTTCAGCTGTCTCTCACTCCAGGATTAACATTACAGGTTCCACGAGTATTGTAGTTACTGTTTATCCCTACTCAATATTTTTCTGCAGTGCATTATGTACGTCATTAAATTAAATAAAGCGGATATTCAGGTGATAATGCTTTATGTTTAGTATATAAGTTTAGATTTTCAATCAGTTCAGTTTCGCCAAGTTAATAACTCGCGGGTCAAATATTTAGGAGAGAGGGATTGGTGAAGACTGTAATTGAATTCAGGGGAAGACAAAGTCAAAAGTTTGACATAAGAGGTGATGTTAATTGTAAAGAAATGAAGATGATGGCGATTAATAGGGATTTTGGATTGCGCATGAACCTACCAAAAGGTAGAACACTCATTTAAGACTTATTAACTAGTTTAATCAGTAATCGGTAAAAAGACTACCACTCAATTGTTTTAACGTTCAGAATGTAATATAATTTCAATTGTTGTAGCGGTCTGTTGTTCGCGCGATGAGCTTTCGTCCGTTGAGTTGTCGCACTCTGAGTTGTCGGGTCAAGATGCTCTCTCCTCACCTATTCGCTGCCCGTAGGAAAAGATTGTTATGGAATGTACATCTACATCTACATTAATACCCTACAAGCCGCCTTTCGGCGTGTGGCAGGGGGTTTAAACACCAGTCGAATCTAAACTACTTTCTTATTCGGTTATTGTCACGTATTGTTCGCGGAAAGAATGAATCTCTAAAACGACTCGTCCTAGCATCTATTTCTCTTAACTTACGGTCATTATCGGATCGACCGACGTAGCAGGGGGGTTGCATGATACCGATTGTATCTTTGGAAAATGTAGTTTCCCTGAATTTATTAAGCAATCGCAGCCTAGCTTCCAATCTCCTTTCTTTCAAGGATTCCCAACCTACGTCTGAGAGCATTTTTGTAACGCTTGCTTTTTTATCGTAGCATTTCTTAACAAAACTAAAAAACTAAACAAAATTTAAAAAAATGTAGGCAGAGAAAAGGACGTAAGTACGACTGAACATGATTTTCTCAGTAAATTTCAAAATTGAAAGAAGAACTCTAGTTTGGGTTGAGATTCCTCCATTTCTAGATTTCGTTATTTATATACGGGTTTCTACTGCAGCATCTTCAGTTGGATTCAAAATTGGCAGGAAATGGAAATAGAGGACTCCTCCTGTTCCCATACCCTGAACCACTGCTTCTGTGAATAGTGCTCCCTCCCTTTGTGTGCTGAATTCGTCCCCCAATTATCTTGTTATTTTGTGTGTGAATGTGTATTATGCGGACTACAGTGTTTGTTTTCTTGGGTAAGCTGTGTTTCTTTTGAGGGTATGGTTTTAATTAGTTTTCGAGGTTGATTTGTCTTGTAGAAATTGGTTGAATAGATTCCTCTCGATGTAATAAGAGAAATTATGGTTCGGAGCGACCCTCAAATCGTTTCATCTAATATTTATTTCGCGATGATTTTAATTAATTCGATTATATCTATAATATACGAGTAAAATGTGGCTTGCATACTGCAAGCAGATCGACACTAATTTCATGTCGGCATCATATCGGAATGGCCCTCAAAAGAAAAAAAGGGATTGAAAATATTCTTAAAATTTGCTGCAATTTAATCGTCTGGCATCGAACCTACGCCTTCCCGGTGAACCTACTATGCAGCATAACAGAAAATTACCATCTCTTACTATGTGTGAAAATTCAAGCAGAAATATTGGCTCCAACTGCCTCAAATGACGTTCTACTTTTCAATAATGTAAATGGCTCTCTGGATTCGAACCAAGGACGATCTAGGAAATCTAAAACACTATTTTTTTTTAATGTATCAATGCTCTCTATCTATATAATTAACTCCTAATTTCATGTTTTAATATTATTGGGAAGGGGTTTAAATTAATTCTTAAATTTCGGATGATTTACTGATTGTAGAGACACCTGGTGTGGAACCCAGGAAATATTGGTAGCTTTGAATGCACAGTATGACTTATTAGGACTTCATCTTGTTTCACACAAAGTTTGAAGTCGATATCATACCGGGAAGTACCTAAAATGTGTTTCCGTTATCTCCATAAGAAATGCATTGAGGAATGTAAATGGCTCTCTGGGATCGAACCAAGGACCATCAGCGAATATCTAAAATTTTATTATGGAATAAATTTATGATCTCCAAATTCATGCCGAATTTCAAGTTTCCATGCCATCGGGAAAGGGTCCAAAACAAATCTTAACAATCGCCACAATGCAATTTAAACGGCCGATTTTTGCCTCAACATAGCATCGAACCTAGGATATTTTCCGTAAAACTCATTTATGTTTTCGATAGATCATGACCATATATATAGACTCCTTGAGTTTTGATTCTCTACCTATCAGGAAAGTATTTTTTTTAAATACCCGAATATCAAAGCAATTCATTTAAACGGGAAAAATCGGGACTTTGGGGACCTCTGGAATCGAACCCATGACACTGAGGTTCAAAGTCGCAATTTTTCTGGAGGTTACACGTTATGGCCAATATGTCGTAAAAATTTCAAGCCATTGACGCTAGTGGTTTAGCCTGTGACTTTGTATCCTCTCTATATATCTATTATATATAGATGCTTCTCCGGATTCATTCATATATCATATATATATATAGAGAGGATACAAAGTCACAGGCTAAACCACTAGCGTCAATGGCTTGAAATTTTTACGACATATTGGCCATAACGTATAACCTCCAGAAAAATTGCGATTTTGAACCTCAGTGTCATGGGTTCGATTCCAGAGGGCCCCAAAGTCCCGATTTTTCCCGTTTAAATGCATTGCTTTGATTTTCGGGAATTAAAAAAAAATACTTTCCGGATAGGTAGAGAATCGAAACTCAAGGAGCCTATATATATGGTCATCATCAATCGAAAACATAAATGAGTTTTACGGAAAATATCCTGGGTTTGATGCTAGGTCGGGGCAGAAATCGGCCGTTTAAAATGCATTGTGGCGATTTTTAAGATTTTTTTTGGACCTCTTCCCGAATGCATGGAAACTTGAAATTTGGCATGGGGTTAGAAATCATAAATATATTTCATAATCAAATTTTTTGTATTCGCTTATGGTCCTTGGTTCGATCCCAGAGGGTCATTTGCACTCCACAATGCATTTCTTATGGGGATAACGGAAACAAATTTTAGGTACTTCTCGGCATGATATTGACTTCAAACTTTGCATAAAATCAGATCAAGTTCATAAAAATCAAACTGTGCATTCACAGCTACCAGTGTGTCCTGGGTTCGACACCAGGCGTCTCTACAATCAGTAACTGATCCGATTTTCAATAATAATTTTGAACCCTTTCCCAACAATATAGAAACTTGAAATTCGGCATTTAGTTAGATATCATAGATACATTTCCAAATCATCTTTTAGATTTCCAAGATCGTCCTTGGTTCGAATCCAGGGAGGCATTTACATTCTTGAAATTTAGAACGTCTTTTGAGGCAGTTGTATCCAATATTTCTGCTTGAATTTTCACATATAGTTAGAGATGTTGATCTTCTATTGTGCTGCATAGTAAGTTCACCAGTAAGACCCGGGGTTCGATGCCAGACGATGAAAAGTCAGCGAATTTTAAGAATATTTTCAATCCACTTTTTTTCTATTGAGGACCGTCCCTTAATGATGCCGATATGAAATTAGTATTGCGAATCTGCTTGCAGTATGCAAGCTACATATTACTCGTATATATATATATACAGTAAAACCTCGATAACACGTACTCGTTTAACACGAACCTCTCGATAACGCGAACAGTTTCACGGTCCCGGCCGGAATGTATAGTGTCTTACGGGGTTTTGTTCGTTTAATACGAATTTCGGTTAAGACGAATTTCGAACAGTTTCCTCCATCCCTTGAATCATGTAGTTCGCTTAAGGCGAACTGCCTGGCAGAATAAGAATCATGACTTTGAGGATAATACGTTGCCTTGGTCCCTCATTTTGAAACGATAACCCAAGACTATGTAGGGCATCCAATATAATGTAAGACACCCAAGAAAATGCAAGGGGCCCAATGAGATAGTGAGAATGGTAGGCAAGGAGTGAGTCAGGGAGTAAGTTTGGATGAATTTTCCTAGTCTTCTCGTGTCGACGACTGTGAGTGAGTCTTTACTGAACATCTGTAGCTACAGGAACAAAATATCTTTTTGCAATGAGCAAACGAAAGCAAATGAGTATTTATCTTCAAACGAAGCTTAAAATATTAAGTGAGGTGGAACGCGGAGCACGGAAGAAAACTCAGATTGCCCACGATTTTGGTATTCCAAAATCTCCTCATTGGTTTGTCAACGATAATAAAAAATCACGAAAAAATTGACGAAGCGGCTGCATCAGGAGGTGTTGAGCTGAAAGGAAAGCGCATGTTTGGTTCACATCTTTAGGACCTCGAAGATGAATCATTGGAATGGTTTAATCACGTTCGAGCAGCAGACGTGCCTAGAAGTGGACCCGTTATACAGCAAAAGGCATTGTCAATTGCATCCATTTTGGGAATGAACGACTTTAAGTGCTCCAGTGGCTGGCTGTGGCGATTTCAAAAACGCCGTGGAATCTCTTCGCAAGTGATATGTGGGGAAGCAAATAAAGTGAACGAAGGAAGTGTCAATGAGTGGCTGGCTGATTTTAGACTTCTTCAAGAAAAGTACTCTCCTCGAGACGTTTTTAACATGGACGAAACGGGTGTATTTTATAACCTCTTGCCAAGCCGCACTCTGAGAATTAAGGGAGAGAAATGCCATGGAGGCAGTCACAGTAAGCAGCGATTGACCGTTGTTCTCACTTGCAATTCGGACGGAAGCTAGAAGTTACGATAGTGGGTGATTGGAAAATCGAAGAGCCCCCGATGCTTAAAGCACATTAATCTTTCAAAGCTGCCCTGCGATTACTCCCACCACAAGAAGGCATGGATTGACGGCACTGCATTTCGTGAATGGCTTGTGCGATTTAATAGACGTATGGCTGTTCAGAATCGTCATGTATTACTCATGATGGACAACTGCGCTGCCCACAACCTAAGAAAAATGGAGTTGACTAACATCAAGGTTTGGTTTTTCGCCAAACACAACCAGTCGTTTGCAGCCAATGGACCAGGGAATCATCGCTCTACTGAAGAGGTATTATCGGACTCATCTGGTACGAGCAGCGATCCTCGCAGCGGAAGGAAGTGTTAAATTAAGTTGGACTCTTTTGGATGCTATAATAGCGATTGGAGCAGCTTGGGAATCTGTTTCCGCAAAGCATATTAAAAGTTGCTTCGATAAGGCTTAGACCCATAGTGATGTCGATTATACTGTTGGACAAGGAGCGGCTACTGAAAAGGACACACCTGAGGAATGGTAGCTTATGCAAACACTTTCGTCGGCAATGGTAAGTATCGTGAGAATATCTCCGCAGTTTGAGCGTTGATTGTATCTTCTTTAAAACATCTTTAAATTGAGTTTTTGCTTAAAATTACCAGGTTGAGTTAACGTTTGAACAAAATATTTGGAGTTTGACAATGATCTGGCCGTATGTTCCTGAATAGCAAAGAATCATCTTCGGATGAAAGTGAGGAGGAGTCGCTTGAGCCTCCCACAACGGATCTAAATGTGCTCCAAGGATATGCAGCAACGGCAAATGTTTCCAGGACCTTTTCCGATAACTTAGATCGGATTAGACTTGACTGCATGGACCATTAGTGCCCTACTCTTCGGCAAAAGAATTTACATGATTTCGTTAAACCTAATAAAAGCTAAAATGTTGACTTTGAAGACTGGTTATTTTTTTAAATTTATGTAATGCCTGACTGTGATGTAAAATAAAAAATATTTACCAATTTATTTTAAGTTTATCGCAAAAATTAAACTACGGAATATATTTACTTACCAATTGGTAAAGGAAGATTTAACAGAGATTTTTGTGATTGTTACTTAAACGTCAACATCATAATAGACGTCAGTATATCAGCAGGTATAATCGAACTTTTTTGCTGCGATACGGTTAACACGAATTTTTTCATAACGCGAACGCTTTGCCCGGTCCCTTGAGATTCGTGTTAGCGAGGGTTTACTGTATATGAATATATATATATATGATATATGAATGAATCCGGAGAAGCATCTATATATAATAGATAGATACATGAATGAATCCGGAGAAGCATCTATAAATAATAGATATCCGGAGAAGCGTCTATATATATATAATAATACGAGTAAAATGTTGCTTGCATACTGCAAGCAGATCGACAACACTATTTTCATGTCGGCATCATATCGGGACGGCCATCAAGAGAAAAAAATGGAAAGAAATTTTTCTTAAAATTCGCTGAAATTCCATCGTCTGGCATCGAACCCGGGTCTTTACTGTGAACTTACTATGCAGCACATTAGAACATCACCATCTCTAACTATGTGTGAAAATTCAATCAGAAATATGGGCTACAACTGCCTCAAAAGACGTTCTAATTTTCACGAATTTTAATGGCTCTCTGGATTCGAACCAAGGACGATCCTGAAAATCTAAAAAATGTGCCTGAAAGTTATTTATGATCTCCATCTATATGCCGAATTTGAAGTTTCCATATTATTGGCAAAGGTTTCAAAATAATTCCTAAAAATCGGATCAACTTCTGATTGCAGAGACACCTGGTGTCGAACCCAGGACACATTGATAGCTGTGAATGCACTGTTTGATTTGTATGGACTTGATCTTTCTATATACAAAGTTTGAAGTCGATATCGTGCCGGAAAGTACCTAATATTTGTTTCCGTTATCTCCGTAAGAAATGCATTGAGGAATTTAAATGTCCCTCTGGGATCGAACCAAGGACCATCAGCGAATATGTAAAATTCGATTATGATATATTTTTATGGTATCTAACCTCATACCGATTTTCAAGTTTCTATACCATCGGAAAAGGGTCCAAAAAAATCTTAAAAATCGCCACAATGCATTTTAAACGGCCGATTTTTGCCCCGACCTAGCATCGAACCAAGGATAATATTTGTAGATGTCTTTATGGTTTCCTTTAGATATGCACCGCATCTAGCGATCCCTTGAATTTCAAATCTCTCCTTTTCCGGGAAGTGCCTCAAAAAAATTTTCGAATATCCCCGCCATGTATTCTTATGGACAAAACCGCGACTTTGGGGCCTTCTGGAATCAAACCCATGATACCTAGGTTCAATGTCGGCTTTTTCCTGGAGGTTACACGTTATGGCCAATATGTCGTAAAAATTTCAAGGCATTGGCACTTGTGGAACATGGTTAGAATTTTGATCCCCTTTATATAACTTATATATCTATTATACGAGTGCAATGTAGCTTGCATACTGCAAGCAGATCGGCAATATTATTTTTATTTCGGCATCATATCGGGACGGTCCTCAAATGAAAAAAAAAGGATTGAAAATATTCTTAAAATTCGCTTCAATTTTAGCGTCTGGCATCGAACCCGGGTCTTCCTGGTGAACTTACTAATCGGCACAATAGAAGATCACTATATCTAACTATGTGTGAAAATTCAAGCAGAAATATTGGCTGCAACTGCCTCAAAAGACGTTCTAATTTTCACGAATGTAAATGGCTCTCTGGATTCGAACCAAGGACAATCTTTGAAATCTAAAACATGTTTCTGAAAGTTATTTATGAACTCTATCTATATGCCGAATTTCAAGTTTCTATATTATTAGGAAAGGTTTCAAAATAATTACTAAAAATCGGATCAATTTCTGATTGCAGAGACACCTGGTGTCGAACCCAGGACATATTGTAAGCTGTGAATGCATAGTTTGATTTGTAAAGACTAGCTCTTGTATCATGCAAAGTTTGAAGTCGATAGCATAACGGGAAGTACCTAAATTTTGTTTCCGTTATCTCCGTAAGAAAGGCATTGAGGAATTTAAATGTCTCTCTGGGATCGAACCAAGGACCATCAGCAAATATTTAAAATATGATTTTGAGATATATTTATGATATCTAACATCGTGTTGAATTTCAAGTTTCTATGCCATCGGGAAAGGGTCCAAAAAAAATCTTCAAAATCGCCGCAATGCATTTTAAATGGCCGATTTTTGCCCTGGCCTAGCATCGAACCAAGGACAATATTCGAAGATGTCTTTCTGATTTTCGTTGGATATGCACGGCATCTAGCGATCCCTCGAGTTTCAACTCTCTGCTCTTCCGGGAAGTGCCTCAAAAAAATTTTCGAAAATCCCCGCCATGTAATCTTATGGGGAAAATCGCGACTTTGGGGCTCTCTGGAATCGAACCCATGACACCGAGGTTCAAAGTCGGCTTTTTCCTGGAGGTTACACTTCATGGCCATAACGTCGTAAAAATTTCAAGTCGGTGGCACTTGTGGAACATGGTTAGAATTTTGATCCCCTATGAATGAATGAATGTGTATATAATTACGAGTAAAATGTTGCTTGCATACTGCAAGCACATCTATAACAAAAGTTTTTTGTCGGCATCACATAGAGTGAGTCCTCAAAAGAAAAAAAAATGGATGGAAAATATTCTTAATTTCCGCTGCAATTTATTCATCTGGCATCAAACCTAGGTCTTCCCGGTCATACTTACTATGCAGCACCATAGAAGATCACCATCTGTAACTATGTGTGAAAATTCAAGTAGAAATATTAACTGCAACTGCCTCAAACGACGTCCTTCGTTTCCCTTATATTCCTTATGAGAGAAATGCTAATGTGCTCTGGCATCGAACCCAGGAATAGTACGGTGTTATCTAAATTGTTTTCTAAAACCAATTCTTTTCATACATCTTCCAGCCGAGTACGAACTTCCTATCATTTCGATAAGTGCATCAAAAAATAATGAAATTCTAAACCAATGTATTTTAAACGGGAGACATATTTGCCGCCCGGCATCGAACCCCGATCTTTCTGGTAATACTTCCTATGCAACATAATAGAAGATCACTATCTCTAACTATGTGTGAAAATTCGAGCCGAAATACTGGCTGCAACTGCCTCAAACGACGACTTACTTTTCCCTTATATTCCTTATGAGAGAAATGTTAATGTGCTCTGGCATCGAACCCAGGAATAGTACGGGCTTAAGAAATTTTTTTTCTTAAACCAAGTCGTAATATATATCTTATAGCTGAGCGAAAAGTTCCTTACATTCCGGTAAATGCATCAAAAAAATTAATGAAAAACTATCCCCATGCATTTTAAATGCGGGATTTTTGCTTCGTTCTAGCATCGATCCCAGGAGGTTCTCATTAGTAGTCATTAATGTTTTTAATAGTTCTTGACCATATCTGTAAGCTCCTTGAATTTCGATTCTCTACCTGTTCGGGAAGTATTATTTAAAAAATTTTGAAAATCGCCACCATGTATCCTTATGGAGAAAATCGGGACTTTGGGGCCTTCTGGAATCGAACCCATGTCACCGAGGTTCAATCTCGGCTTTTTCCTGGAGGTTACACGTTATGGCAAATATGTCGTAAAAATTTCAAGTCGGTGGCACTTCTGGAACATGGCTAGAATTTTGATCCCCTATGATTGTGTATATATATGAATACGAGTAAAATGTTGCTTGCATACTGCAAGCACATCGATAACAAAAGTTTTTTGTCGACATCACATAGAGTGAGTCCTCAAAAAAAAAAAAATGGTTAGAAAATATTCTTAATTTCCGCTGCAATTTATTCGTCTGGCATCGAACCCAGGTCTTCCCGGTCATACTTACTATGCAGAACCATAGAAGATCACTATCTCTAACTATGTGTGAAAATTCGAGCAGAAATATTGGTTGCAACTGCCTCAAACGACGTCCTATTTTTCCCTTATATTCCTTATGAGAGAAATGTTAATGTGCTATGGCATCGAACCCAGGAATAGTACGTGCTTAAGAAATTTTTTTTCTTAAACCAATTCTTAATATATATCTTCTTGCTGAGCGAAAGGTTCCTTATATTCCGGTAAGTGCATCAAAAATATTAATGAAAAACTATCCCCTTGCATTTTAAATGCGGGATTTTTGCATCGTCCTAGCATCGAACCCAGGACGTTCTCATTAGTAATCATTAATGTTTATAATAGCTCTTGACCATATCTGTAAGCTCCTTGAATTTCGATTCTCTACCTGTCCGGGAAGTATTATTTAAAAAATTTTGAAAATCGCCACCATGTATCCTTATGGAGAAAATCGCGACTTTGGGGCCTTCTGGAATCGAACCCATGGCACCGAGGTTCAATGTCGGCTTTTTTCTGGAGGTTACACGTTATGGCCAATACGTCGTAAAAATTTCAAGTCGGTGGCACTTGTGGAACATGGTTAGACTTTTGATCCCCAGTGTATATATATATAAGTATATCCGGAGAAGCGTCTATATATAATAGATATATATAGGTACGAGTAAAATGTAGCTTGCATACTGCAAGCAGATCGGCAATAGTAATTTCATATCGGCATCATATTGGGTCGGCCCTAAAAAAAAAAGGATTGAAATTTTTCTTAAAATTCGCTGAAATTTCATCCTCTGGCATCGAACCCGGGTGTTACTTGTGAACTTACTATGCAGCACAATAGAACATCACCATCTCTAACTATGTGTGAAAATTCAAGCAGAAATATTGGCGACAACTGCCTCAAAACACGTTCTAATTTTCTCGAATTTAAAAGGCTCTCAGGATTAGAACCAAGGACGATGTTGGAAATCTAAAACATGTTTGTTAAATTTATTTATGGTCTCTATCTATATGCCGAATTTCAGGTCTCTATATTATTGGGAAAGGTTTCAAAATAATTTCTAAAAATCGGATCAACTTCTGATGGCAAAGAGACACCTGGTGTCGAACCAAGGAAATATTGTAAGCTGTGAATGCACAGTTTGATTTATAAGGACTTGCTCTTCTATCATGCAAAGTTTGAAGTCGATAGCATGCCTGGAAGCACCTAAAATGTGTTTCCGAAATCTCCATAAGAAATACATTGAGGAATGTAAATGGCCCTCTGGGATCGAACCAAGGACCATAAGGGAATATGTAAAATTTTATTATTAAATATTATTATGATATCTAACGCCATGCCGAATTTCAAGTTTCTATGCCATCGGAAAAGGGTTCAAAAAAAATCTTCAAAATCGCCGCAATGCATTTTAAACGGCTGAATTTTGCCCCGACCTAACATCGAACCAAGGATAATATTCGTAGATGTCTTTATGGTTTCCTTTTGATATGCGCGGCATCTAGCGATCCCTCGAGTTTAACTCTCTCCTTTTCCGGGAAGTGCCTCAAATAAATTTTCGAAAATCCCCGCCATGTAATCTTATGGGGAAAATCGCGACTTTGGGGCCTTCTGGAATCGAACCCATGACACCGAGGTTCAAAGTCGGCTTTTTCCTGGAGGTTACTCGTTATGGCCAATATGTCGTAAAAATTTCAAGGCATTGGCACTTGTGGAACATGGTTAGAATTTTGATCCCCTATGAATGTATATATATATAGGAACGAGTAAAATGTTGCTTGCATACTGCAAGCACATCGATAACACAAATTTTTTGTCGGCATCACATAGAGTGAGTCCTCAAAAGAAAAAAAAATCGATGGAAAATATTCTTTATTTCTGCTGCAATTTATTCGTCTGGCATCGAACCCAGGTCTTCCCGGTCATCTTTACTATGCAGCACTATAGAAGATCACCTTCTTTAACTATGTGAGAAAATTCAAGTAGAAATATTAATTGCAACTGCCTCAAACGACGTCCTACTTTTCCCTTATATTCCTTATAAGAGAAATGCTAATGTTCTCTGGCATCGAACCCAGGAATAGTACGGGCTTATGAAAATTTTTTTCTGAAAGCAATTCTTTTCATATATCTTCCAGCCAAGTACGAACTTCCTATCATTTCGATAAGTGCATCAAATATATAATGAAATACTAACCAAATGTATTTTAAACGGGAGACATATTTGCCGCCCGGCATCGAACCCCGATCTTTCTGGTAATACTTCCTATGCGACATAATAGAAGATCACTATCTCTAACTATGTGATAAAATTCAAGCATAAATATTGGCTGCAACTGCCTCAAACGACGACTTACTTTTCCCTTATATTCCTTATGAGGGAAATGTTAATGTGCTCTGGCATCGAACCCAGGAATAGTACAGGCTTAAGAAATTTTTTTTCTGAAACAAATTCTTAATATATATCTTCTAACTGAGCGAAAAGTTCCTTACATTCCGGTAAGTGCATCAAAAAAATTAATGAAAAACTATCCCCATGCATTTTAAATGCGGGATTTTTGCATCGTCCTAGCATCGAACTCAGGACGTTCTCATTAGTAGTCATTAATGTTTTTTATAGTTCTTGACCATATCTGTAAGCTCCTTGAATTTCGATTCTCTACCTGTCTGGGAAGTATTATTTAAAAAATTTTCAAAATCGCCACCATGTATCCTTATGGAGAAAATCGGGACTTTGGGGCCTTCTGGAATCGAACCCATGACACCAAGGTTCAATGTCGGATTTTTCCTGGACGTTACACGTTATGGCCAATACGTCGTAAAAATTTCAAGTCGGTGGCACTTGCGGAACATGGTTAGACTTTTGATCCCCAGTGTATCTATTAAATATAGATGCTTCTCCGGATTCATTCAAGGATATAGATAGATAGATAGATAGATAGATAGATAGATAGATAGATAGGATACTAATTCACAGCCTAAACTAGAAGCGTCATCGATTTGAAATTTTTACGACGTATTGGCCATAACGTATAACCACCAGAAAAATTGCGATTTTGAACCTCAGTGTCATTGGTTCGATTCCAGAGGGCCCCAAAGTCGCGATTTTCCCCGTAAGAATACATGGCGGGGATTTTCGAAAATTTTTTTGAGGCACTTCCCGGCAAAGGAGAGAAGTGAAATTCGAGGGATCGCTAGAAGCCATGCATATCCAACGAAAATCAAAAAGACATCGCTGAATATGGTCCATGGTTCGATGCTAGGTCGGGGCAAAAATCGGCCGTTTAGAATGCATTGTGGCGAATTTGATGATATTTTTTGGATCCTTTCCCGATAACATGGATACTTGAAACTCGGCACGTGTATATATATGTTGAATATATTTCATAATTAAATTTTACATGTTCGCTGATGGTCCTTGGTTCGATCCCAGAGGGCCATTTGCACTTCTCAATGCATTTCTTACGGAGATAACGGAAACAAAATTTAGGTACTTCCCCGCATGTTATCGACTTCAAAACTTGCATGATAGAAGAACAAGTCTTTACAAATCAAACTGTGCATTCACATTTATCAATGTGTCCTGGGTTCGACACCAGGTGTCTCTGCAATCAGAATTTGATCCGATTTTTAGGAATTATTTTGAAAACTTTCCCAATAATATAGAAACTTGAAATTCGGCATATAGATAGAGATCATAAATAAAATTCTGAAACAAATTTTAGATTTCCGAGATCGTCCTTGGTTCGAATCCAGAAAGCCATTTACATTCGTGAAAATTAGAACTGCTTTTGAGGCAGTTTTAGCCAATATTTCTGCTTGAATTTTCTCACATAGTTAGAGATGGTGATCTTCAATTGTGCTGCATAGTAAGTTCACAGTAAAGACCCGGGTTCGATGCCAGACGGTGAAATGTCTGAGAATTTTAAGAAAAATTTCGATCCTTTTTTTTTTCTTTCGAGGACCGTCCCGATATGATGCCGATATGAAATTAGTATTGCCGATCTGCTTGCAGTATGCAAGCTACATTTTACTCGTATATATATAAGTATATCCTGAGAAGCGTCTATATATAATAGATATCCGGAGAAGCGTCTATATATCTATTATATACGAGTGCAATGTAGCTTGCATACTGCAAGCAGATCGGCAATATTATTTTATTTCGGCATCATATCGAGACGGTCCTCAAAAGAAAAAAAAAGGATTGAAAATATTCTTAAAATTCGCTTCAATTTTAGCGTCTTGCATCGAACCCGGGTCTTCCTGGTGAACTTACTAAGCGGCACAATAGAAGATAACTATATCTAACTATGTGTGAAAATTCAAGCAGAAATATTTGCTACAACTGCTTCAAACGACGTTCTACTTTTCACGAATGTAAATGGCTCTCTGGATTCGAACCAAGGACGATCGTGGGAATCTAAAACATGCTCCTGAAATGTATCTATAATTTCTATCTGTATGCTGAATTTCAAGTTTCTATATCATTGGGAAATGGTTCCAAAAAATTCTTAAATATCGGACCATTTACTGATTGTAGAGACGCCTGGTGGTGAAACCAGGAAACATTGGTAGCTATGAATTCGCAGTTTGATTAGGAATTACTTGATCTTATCTTATGCAAAGTTTCAAGTGGATATAATATCGGGAAGCACCTTAAATGTGTTTCCGTAATCTCCATAAGAAATGCATTGAGGAATGTAAATGGCACTCTAGGATCGAACCAAGGACCATAAGGGAAAATGTAAAATTTGATTATGATATATCATTATGATATCTAACGCCATGCCAAATTTCAAGTTTCTATGCTATCGGAAAAGGGTTCAAAAAAAATCTTAAAAATCGCCGCAATGCATTTTAAAGGGCCGATTTTTGCCCCGACCTAGCATCGAACCAAGGATAATATTCGTAGATGTCTATATGGTTTCCTTTTGATATGGGCGGCATCTAGCGATCCCTCGAGTTTCAACTCTCTGCTTTTCCGGGAAGTGCCTCAAAAAAATTTTCGAAAATCCCTGCCATGTATTCTCATGGACAAAATCGCGACTTTGGGGCCTTCTGGAATCGAACCCATGACACTGAGGTTCAAAGTCGGCTTTTTTCTGGAGGTTACACGTTATGGCCAATATGTCGTAAAAATTTCAAGTCGGTGGCACTTGTGGAACATGGTTAGAATTTTGATCCCCTATGAATGAATGAATGTGTATATATGTACGAGTAAAATGTTGCTTGCATACTGCAAGCACATCGATAACAAAAGTTTTTTGTCGGCATCACAAAGAGTGAGTCCTCAAAAGAAAAAAAAATGGACGGAAAATATTCTTAATTTCCGCTGCAATTTATTTGTCTGGCATCGAACCCAGGTCTTCCCGGTCAAACTTACTATGCAGAACCATAGAAGATAACCATCTCTAACTATGTGTGAAAATTCGAGCAGAAATATTGGCTGCAACTGCCTCAAACGACGTCCTACTTTTCCCTTATATTCCTTATGAGAGAAATGTTAATGTGCTCTGGCATCGAACCCAGGAATAGTACGGGCTTAAGAAATTTTTTTCTTAAACCAATTCTTAATATATATCTTGTAGCTGAGCGAAAAGTTCCTTACATTCCGGTAAGTGCATCAAAAAAATTAATGAAAAACTATCCCCATGCATTTTAAATGCGGGATTTTTGCATCGTCCTAGCGTCGAACCCAGGACGTTCTCATTAGTAATCATTAATGTTTATAATAGTTTTTGACCATATCTCTAAGCTCCTTGAATTTCGATTCTCTACCTGTCCGGGAAGTATTATTAAAAAAATTTTGAAAATCGCCACCATGTATCCTTATGGAGAAAATCGGGACTTTGGGGCCTTCTGGAATCGAACCCATGACACCGAGGTTCAATGTCGGCTTTTTCCTGGAGGTTACACGTTATGGCCAATACGTCGTAAAAATTTCAAGTCGGTGGCACTTGCGGAACATGGTTAGACTTTTGATCCCCTATATATATATATATATATAGGTATATCCGTAGAAGCGTCTATATATATATACGAGTAAAATGTAGCTTGCATACTGCAAGCAGATCGACAACACTAATTTTATATCGGCATCATATCGGGTCGGTCCTTAATAGAAAAAAAAAGGATTGAAATATTTCTTCAAATTCGCTGAAATTTCATCGTCTGGCAATGAACCCGGGTCTCTCTGGTGAACTTACTATGCAGCACAATAGAAGATCACCGATTCTAACTATGTGTGAAAATTTAAGCAGAAATATTTGGCTACAACTGCCTCAAAAGACGTTTTAATTTTCACGAATGTAAATGGCTCTCTGGATTCGAACCAAGGACGATCTTGGAAATCTAAAACATGTTTCTAAAAGTTATTTATGATCTCTATCTATATGCTAAATTTCAAGTTTCTATATTGTTGGGAAAGGTTTGAAAATAATTCCTGAAAATCGGATCAATTTCTGAATGTAGAGACATCTGGTGTCGAAGCCAGGAAATACTGTAAGCTGTGAATGCAAAGTTTGATTTGTAAGGACTGGCTTTTCTATCATGCAAAGTTTGATGTAGATAGCATGCCGGGAAGTACCTTAATTTTGTTTCCGTTATCTCCGTAAGAAATGCATTGAGAAGTGCAAATGGCCCTCTGGGATCGAACCAAGGACCATCAGCGAACATCTCAAATTTGATTATGATATATATTCATGATATCTATCGACGTGCCGAGTTTCAAGTATCCATGTTATTGGGAAAGGATCCAAAAAAAATCTTAAAAATCGCCGCAATGCATTTTAAACGGCCGATTTTTGCACCGACCTAGCATCGAACCATGGACAAAATTCGAAGATGTCTTTTTGATTTTCGTTGGATATGCACGGCTTCTAGCGGTCCCTCGAATTTCAATTCTTTCCTTCTCCGGAAAGGGCCTCAAAAAAATTTTGGAAAATCCCCGCCATGTATTCTTATGGGGAAAATCGCGACTTTGGGTCCTTCTGGAATCGAACCCATGGCACCGAGGTTCAAAATCACATTTTTTCTGGCGGTTACACGTTTTGGCCAAAACGTCGTAAAAATTTCAAGTCAATCACGCTTGTGGTTTAGGCTGTGAATTAGTATCCTATCTATCTATCTATATAGGTATATACATGAATGAATCCGGAGAAGCATCTATATATAATAGATATATATATATATATATATATATATATCTATTATATATAGATGCTTCTCCGGATTCATTCATGTATCCATATATAAATATATATAGCGAGGATACAAATTCACAGGCTAAACCACAATCGTCAAACCTTTCCCAATAAAATAGAAACTTGAAATTCGGCATATAGATAGAGATCATAAATAACTTTCAGAAACATGTTTTAGATTTCCACGATCGTCCTTGGTTCGAGTCCCGAGAGGCATTAACATTCGTGAAAATTAGAACGTTTTATGAGGCAGTTATAGCCAATATTTCTGCTTGAATTTTCACACATAGTTAGAGATGGTAATCTTCTATTGTGTTTCATAGTAGGTTTACCAGTAAGACCCGGCTTCGATGCTAGACGATGAAATTTCAGCGAATTAAAGAGAACATTAAATCCTCTTTTTTTTCTTTTGAGGACCGTCCCGATATGATGCCGATATTTAATTAGTATTGCCGATCTGCTTGCAGTATGCAAGCTACATTTTACTCGTATATATATAGGTATATCCGGAGAAACGTCTATATATAATAGATACGAGTAAAATGTTGCTTGCATACTGCAAGCAGGAAGACAACAATAATTTCATATCGGCATTATATCGGGACGGTCCTCAAAAGAAAAAAAAAAGGATTGAAAATATTCTTAAAATTCGCTTCAATTTTAGCATCTGGCATCAAACCCGGGTCTTCCTGGTGTACTTACTAAGCGGGACAATAGAAGATCACTATATCTAACTATGTGTGAAAATTCAAGCAGAAATATTTGCTACAACTGCTTCAAACGACGTTCTACTTTTCACGAATGTAAATGGCTCTCTGGATTCGAACCAAGGACGATAGTGGGAATCTAGAACATGTTCCTGAAATGTATCTATAATCTCTATCTGTATGCTGAATTTCAAGTTTCTATATAATTGGGAAATGGTTCCAAAAAATTCTTTAAAATCGGATCATTTACTGATTGTAGAGACGCCTGGTGGTGAAACCAGGAAACATTGGTAGCTGTGAATTCACAGTTTGATTAGTAATGACCTGATCTTATCTTATGCAAAGTTTCAAGTAGATATAATATCGGGAAGCACCTAAAATGTGTTTCCGTAATCTCCATAAGAAATGCATGGAGGAATGCAAATGGCCCTCTGGGATCGAACCAAGGACCACAAGGGAATATGTAAAATTTGATTATGAAACATAATTATGATATCTAACGCCATGCCGAATTTCAAGTTTCTATGCCATCGGAAAAGGGTTAAAAAAAAAATCTTAAAAATCGCCGCAATGCATTTTAAACGGCCGATTTTTGCCCCGGCCTAGCATCGAACCATGGACAATATTCGAAGATGTCTTTTTGATTTTCGTTGGAGATGAACGGCTTCTAGCGATCCCTTAAATTTCAACTCTCTACGTTTCCGGGAAATGCACCAAAAAAATTTTCGAAAATCCCCGCCATGTATCCTTATGGAGAAAATTGCGACTTTGGGGCCTTCTGGAGTCGAACCCATGACACCGAGGTTCAATGTCGGCTTTTTCCTGGAGGTTTCACGTCATGGCCATAACGTTGTAAAAATTTCAAGTCTGTGGCACATGTAGAACATGCTTAGAATTTTGATCCCCTATATATATATATCTATAATATATAGATGCTTCTCCGGATTCATTCATATATACGAGTAAAATGTAGCTTGCATACTGCAAGCAGATCGACAAGACTAATTTCATGTCGGCATCATATCGGGAATGCCGTCAAAAGAAAAAAAAATGATTGAAAACATTCTGATTATTCGCTGCAATTTATTCGTCCGGCATCGAACCCGGGTCTTCCTGGTGATACTTACTATGCAGCACAATAGAAGATCACCATCTCTAACTATCTGTGAAAATTCAAGCAGAAATATTATCTGCAACTGCCTCAAACGACGTCCTACTTTTCCCTTATATTTCTTATGAGAGGAATGTTAATGTGCTCTGGCATCGAACCCAGGAATAGTTCGGTCTTCTGAATACTGTTTTCTTAAACCAGTTATAACCATACATCTTCCAACCAAGCACGAAGTTCCTATAATTTCGATAAGTGCATCAAAAAAATAATAAAATACTAACCCTATCTATTTTAAACGGGAGACATATTTACCGCCCGGCATCGAACCCGGGTCTTTCTGGTGAAACTTACTATGCAACATAATAGAAAATATTAATCTTTAACTATGTGCGAAAATTCAAGCAGAAATATTGGCTGCAACTGATTCAATCGAAGTCTTACTTTTCCCTTATATTCCTTATGAGAGAAATGTTAATGTGCTCTGGCATCGAACCCAGGAATAGTACGGTCTTATGAAAATTTTTTTCTTAAAGCAATTCTTACCTTACACTTTCCGGCTAAGCACGAACTTCCTATTATTTCCAGAAATGCATCAAAAAAAATAATGAAAAACAGCTCCCATGTATTTTAAAGCGCAGATAATTGCATCGTCCTAGCATCGAACCTAGGATATTTTATCTCATAAGAAATGCATTGAGGAATGTAAATGGCCCTCTGGGATCGAACCAAGGACCATCAGCGAATACAAAAAATTTGATTATGAAATAAATTTATGATCTCCAACCACATGCCGAATTTCAAGTATCCATGCCATCGGGAAAGGGTCCAAAATAAATCATAAATATCGCCACAATGCTTTTTAAACGGCCGATTTTTGCCTCGACCTAGCATCGAACTTAGGATATTTTCCGTAAAACTCATTTATGATTTCGATAGATCATTACCATATATATAGGCTCCTTGAGTTTTATTTCTCTACCTATCCGGAAAGTATTTATTTTTATTCCCGAAAATCACGGTAATGCATTTAAACGGGAAAAATCGGGACTTGGGCCCCTCTGGAATCGAACCTATGACACTGAGGATCAAAGTCGCTTTTTTCCTGGGGGTTTCACGTTATGGCCAATACGTGGTAAAAATTTCGAGTCAATGACGCCAGTAGTTTAGCCTGTGAATTAGTATCCTATCTGGGTATCTGGGTATATCATGAGTGAATCCGGAGAAGCATCTATATATAACGAGTAAAATGTTGCTTGCATACTGCAAGCAGATCGACAGCACTAATTTCATAACGGCATTATATCGGGACGGTCCCGGAAAGGAAAAAAAGGATAAAAATATTCTTAAAATTCGCTCCAATTTAATCGTCTGGCATCGAGCCCGGGTCTTTTTGGTGAAATTTCTATGCAGCAGATCAGAAGATAATCTTCTCTAAATACGTGTGAAAATTCAAACAGAAATATTGGCTGCAACTGCCTCAAACGAAGACCTACTTTTCACGAATGTTAATAGCTCTCTGGATTCTAACCAAGGACGATCTTGGAAATATAAAATGTGTTTTCGAAATGTATCTATAAGTTCTATATATATGCCGAATTTCAAGTTTTAATATTATTGGGAAGGGGTTCAAAATAATTCTTAAAAATCGGATCAGTGACTGATTGTAGAGACGCCTGGTGTCGAACCCTGGCCGTATTGGAAGCTGTAAATGCACAAAATGACTTGCTAGGTTTTGATCTAATTTCATACAAAGTTTGAAGTCGATATCATACCGGGAAGTACCTAAAATTTGTTTCCGTTATCCCCATAAGAAATGCATTGTGGAGTGCAAATGGCCCTCTGGGATCAAACCAAGGACCCTCAGCGAATATGTAAAATTTTATTATGAAATATATTTCTGATTTCTAACCCCATGCCAAATTTCAAGTTTCCATGCATTCGGAAAGAGGTCCAAAATAAATCTTTAAAATCGCCACAACGCATTTTAAACGGCCGATTTTTGCCCCGACGTAGCATCGAACCCAGGATATTTTCCGTAAAACTCATTTATGTTTTCCATAGATCATGGCCATATATATAGGCTCCTTGAGTTTTAAGTCCCTACCTATCAGGCAAGTATTTTTTAAAAATTCCCGAAAATGAAAGCAATGCATTTAAACGGGAAAAATCGGGACTTTGGGGCCCTCTGGAATCGAACCCATGACACTGAGGTTCAATATCGCAATTTTTCTGGAGGTTATACGTTATGGCCAATATGTCGTAAAAATTTCAAGCCATTGACGCTAGTGGTTTAGCCTGTGACTTTGTATCCTCTCTATATATATATATGATATATGAATGAATCCGGAGAAGCATCTATATATAATAGATAGATAGGTATATAGATAGATAGGATACAAATGCACAGCCTAAACCACAAGCGTGATTGAGTTCAAAATTTTTACTGCGTATTGGCCATAACAATTAACCGCCAGAAAAATTGTGATTTTGATCCTCAGTGTCATGGGTTCGATTCCGGAGGGCCCCAAATTCTCGATTTTCCCGTTTAAATGCATTGCTTAGATTTTCGGGAATTTTTAAAAAAAACTTCCCGGATAGGTCGAGAATCGAAACTGAAGGAGCCCTTACATCTGATCATGATCTATCAAAAACATAAATGAGTTTTATGGAAAATATCCTGGGTTCGATGCTAGGTCGGGGCAAAAATCGGCCGTTTAAAATGCATTGTGGCGATTTTTAAGATTTTTTTTGGACCCCTTTCCGAATGCATGGAAACTTGGAATTAGGCAAGGGGTTAGAAATCATAAATATATTTCATAATCAAATTTTTTGTATTCGCTTATGGTCCTTGGTTCGATCCCAGAGGGCCAATTGCACTCCACAATGTATTTCTTATGGGGATAACGGAAACAAATTTTAGGTACTTCCCGGCATGATATCGACTTCAAACTTTGTGTGAAATTAGATTAAGTCCTAGCAAGTCATTTTATGCATTCACAGCTTCCAATACGTCCACGGTTCGACACCAGGCGTCTCTACAATCAGTCACTGATCCGATTTTTAAGAATTATTTTGAACCCTTTCCCAATAATAGTAAAACGTGAATTTTAGCACATATTTAGAACTTATAGATGCATTTCAAAAACATATTTTATATTTCCTAGATCGTCCTTGGTTCGAATCCAGAGAGCTATTAACATTCGTGAAAAGTAGGTCTTCGTTTGAGGCAGTTGCAGAAAATATTTCTGCTTGAATTTTCACACGTATTCTGATGTGCTGCATAGTAAGTTCACCATTAAGACCCAGGTTCGATGCCAGACGATTAAATTGCAGTGAATTTTAAGAATATTTTCAATCCTTTATTTTTTTTCTCTTTTGACGGCCTTCCCGATATGATGCCGACATGAAATTAGTGTCTCGATCTGCTTGCAGTATGCAAGCTACATTTTACTCGTATATATATATATATATATAGGTATATCCGGAGAAACGTCTATATATAATAGATAGGTATATCCGGAGAAACGTCTATATATAATAGATATATATATAGACGTTTCTCCGGATATACCTATATATATATACATTCATAGGGGATCAAAATTCTAACCATGTTCTACAAGTGACACTGACTTCAAATTTTTACGACGTATTGGCCATAACGTGTAATCCTCCAGAAAAAAGCCAACTTTGAACCACAGTTTCATGGGTTCGATTCCAGAAGGCCCCAAAGTCCCGATTTTCTCCATAAAGATACTTGGCGGGGATTTTCGAAATTTTTTTTGGGGCACTTCCCGGAAGAGTTGAGAGTTGAAATTCAAGAGATCGCTAGATGCCGTGCATATCTAAAGGAAACCACAAAGACATCTACAAAGATTATCCTTGGTTCGATGCTAGGTCAGGGCAAATATTCTCCCGTTTAATTTACATTGCGATTTTTAGGATTTTTTTTAATTACTTACAGATGACTTGGAAACTTGAAACTTGGCACGTGGATATATATCATAAATATATTTTATAATAAAATTTTAGCAACTCGCTGATGGTCCTTGATTCGATCCCAGAGGGCCATTTACATCCTACAATGCATTTCTTATGGAGATAACGGGAAGAAAATTTAGGTACCTACTTCCCGGCATGCTATCGACTTTAAACTTTCCATGATACAAGAGATACTTACAAATCAAACAGTTCATTCACAGTTTACAATATGTCCTGGGTTCGACACCAGGTGTCTCTGCAATCAGAAGTTGATCCGAGTTTTATTTCTATACCTATCCGGAAAGTATTTTTTAAAAAATCCCGAAAATCACGGCAATGCTTTTAAACGGGAAAAATCTGGACTTTGGAGCCCTCTGGAATCGAACCTATGACACTGAGGAACAAAGTCGCTTTTTTCCTGGGGGTTATACGTTATGGCCAATATGTCATAAAAATGTCAAGTCAATGACGCTTGTGGTTTAGCCTGTGAATGTGTATCCTATCTATATAGCTATATAGCTATATATATGAATGAATCCGGAGAAGCATCTATATATAATAGATATATGAATATATGATACATGGGCGTCGCCAGGGAGGGGCAGGGGGGGGCAGCAGCCCCCCCCTGGAGACCCATTCGTATTTTGGTTCGGGATGTGTTGTAGAAACAATTTTTAGGCACGAGCGTATTTGAAAAGAATTTAGACCCAAAACAAAGTCAAGTGTTGGCACGTGTAAACACCTGTGATGGGAAAAGTACTTACTTCCTCGTAGGAAATTCATTTATACCTCCAGCGCAGCAAAAATATTTCAACAATACTTTGTAGTAGAGTCCTTCGCCCCTTCCCTCCAAGAGAAGAAAAGTTCGGTTTCAGGGTGAACAATGTAGTTAGAACTGCCTCTCGATGGGATCAGAGCGCGAAATTATGCGATTATGTCCTCTCTCTCAAACTTCCTTGAGTATCGTCCGACAATCGCCGGCAGAAGACAAAGGATTCAGTTTTTTTTCGTTTTCCCTCCAAAATATACATAAGAAAGTTTTGCGGTGAGTATTTTGCAAATAGGCCCAAGCAGTGGCGCAGCGAGGGGGGGAAGTTTAGGGGTTCAAACCCCCCCCAAGAGTCAAGTCCTATGACTTGACTCTGTGCTTTTTTCTGCTGAAGAGTACAAAACCCCAATCATTTGCTTGATAAATTCAGCGAAAGCTTTGCATGCCAGTAAATATGGCTCCGATTACAGCTAAGTTGATGTTTTCGGTAGCAGAGCAGGCCTAGAGCCGACATCGATATCAATGGGACGCTACGAGTGTTTCGCACACAATGTTCAACGCATGCACTTCTTAACCATATCCTTTTTTTAGATGACTCACACCATAATATAAGATTCCCATGAGAAGAATTCGAAAGTGCTGATTCGTTTACTCCTCGCAAAAACACAAGGGAACATTCGAGAAGTAATTCGAAACTTACACCCTGAAAACAGAGATTAAGATTACGTTTGTGAGACAAACAGATTGATAAAACGCTCAGTTAGATCTGTTGCATGTGACTGTTTTGAGGGTGTGAATGCAAAGCTAGGCTCGTGAATTGTGCATTTGAGAAATTCACAGCGAACAGTTCGAAGAAGAGTTTAGTTTAGATTTTATAAAGTACAGATGGACATCCAAAAATTCTTTTCACAGTTAGCTAATAGCTCGAGCCCACTATCGGAAAAACGTATGTTCATGGTTATGTGGTTTATTTTTAAATAACCATTATTAGTTGCATAAATTAGGATTGTCTTATTTTAGGGCTGTTATCGGAGGGCACACCTCAAGATGAGTTTAGCGACAATTCCAAAGGAACTGGTTCCTTTGTTAAGCATTCTGGACGAATAAAAGTCTATACAGTAGACTCTTCATTGCTCGGGATGATATAAAATATACTGATCCTTATTTTATAATTACCCGTTAATTTGCTGTATAGTTTCGAAAATAATTCAATAACCGGGTTCCCGTAGAAATTTGTAAAAGTATTGGAGCAATACAAGATATCAGTAGAAATTAATTTTTGATGATATTATTAATAATATACCATTTTGGAAGCAAATCAGTCAGCTGAAAGGTATTGTGCGCGTCAGCTACGCACATACAGTAGAACCCCGGTAATCCGGACACTCGCTAATCCGGAACCCTCGGTAATCCGGACGGTCCATTGGGAGTTATGCAAACCCGCAACTTCTTCTTGTGAACATATAAACACGCATATTAGTAACAAGAAACGAGAGGTGGACAGACTATTTGAAAAATGTCTCCATTGGCTGCAATGATGTGATGGAAGGCGAAGTATTCCGTTTATTGTGATAACACATCTAAGTTGTGATACTTTTCTGAGACAGCATTTTTCCATTATAGAATTGCTTAATATATGCAAGACTAAATAATTTCGAAAGACAATAAATTTTCAGTTGCAGCAGGGTATCACTTCTCAAAACATCACGTTCATTAAAATGCTATGAGAGAAGAGGCGTAAGAAACAATCCTTCCCTTTGATAGACGTCCAATGAGGATGACCATGCATGGGCTATAGAGTTGGTGTTTATAAGCGAGAAAAACTAAAGAATTTTAAGTTAATGCGTGTAATCAATGAGAGTGTAATTAAAGCGAGGATTAAATTTATGTCGTGTGCAAATGTGACTGGCAAACATAAGCTTCCTCTGTTTGCTGTCGGAACAGCCAAAAATCCCCGTGCATTCAAGTCAGTCACACTACCTGTGTGCAATCGTGGGCAAAAAAACTCTTGGGTCACACGAAAATTATTTTTGGATCTGTTTAAAACAGAATTCGTTCCAGCAGTTCGACAACATATGAAATCCGTCAATTTATCACAACGTGCTTTATTGTTGCTTGATAATTGTCCTGGCTATCCTTCTGCAGAAGAATTGTGCACCGATGACGGTGAAATTTCCGCAATGTTTTTACCCCCTAACACGACTGCGCTGATCCAACCCATGGATCAGAATGTTATTCAAGGCATTAAGTCAGTATATCGTAAGTTGCTTCTTACAATTATTCTGAATGATCCTGTGCACAATGAAAATTTGGAAAATGCACTGAAAAAGTTAAATTTAAAAGATATCGTGTTCAATCTAACTAACTGTTGGGCATCTGTGTCTAAATTATTGATCAGCAAGTCGTAGAAAAATTTACTCCCAAATTTTATTGGTTCGGAAGTTTTAGAAAATGTGCAAACTGAATAAATTCAGCTTGCGCCACTCATTATTCAGTTACAAAATTCGAACCCAATATCTAACCCTGAAGCTCTCCGGTGGGCTGCTGAGGCTGGCGACAGTTTGGCTCGAAACGAAGATTTAACAGATGACGAAATTATCAGAACAGTAACGGTAGAAGATGATAATGATGACGACGACGACCACCACCACCCTGTAGACTCCGTCAAAATTTCTCATTCTGAGGCTTTGGCGGCACTCAATACACCATTAAAGTGGGCCGTGGAGCAAATTTTTGAAGCACATGAAATTATGCTCTTTAGACGTTTTAGAGACCGCGCACTTGATTTAAAAATAAGAACGGTCGCGCAAAAGAAAAAAACTGACTCTGATAAAAAAACTGCTCGCTGATAATATTCATTCACTTAATATGTTGTAATACCTTATGTAATATATACATGTATTATCTATACAATATAATTTTTGAGAAAAAAGGTTTTTTACGTAATTTTTTTAAAACCTCGCTAATCCGGAAACCCCGCTAATCCGGACGCCTATGTGTCTGAATTCGTCCGGATTACCGGGGTTCTACTATATTTATCGGAACTGTGACTTGATGACTTGGAATAAATTTGAGAAACTGTTAAAACTGTGACTTAAATTCTTCAGCTTCCTTTCCGATGCAGTCAATTTTTTATCTGGTGATAGAATCCCACGAATCTCATATCTGGTTATGCAATGCCCATTCAAAATTTTAATTCGTGGAAAAGTTTTGTTTCCTTTGAACACTCAGAGCGTAAGACTGGGTTTTGTATCATCTCTCTGCTGGTTAAGCCGCCTATTACTTAGTCTAAATAATTGTAAGCTGACGTCTTCAATTTTTTCACCTTGGTACTCGATTTCTGCAAATTCAATTATAATATCAACTATAATCAAGAGTCTACAGAATATTTTAATGCAGCCGAATTTTTACTCTCCGGTATGTGACGCATTCAATTGGATACTTGGCTAATACATAAATAACGAAATCAGGCTTAATTGTAAGCCTACCAGAAAATTTCATCTGATATAAATGATTTTTTGTTTCTTAGAAGAGGAGGTAATTTTAAAAGCAACGGATGAAGTCATTCCTATGAAAGCTGCTGATGATATAGTCTAATAACGAAAGATGTTCAAATAAGGATGGGTGCACCAATGTGGTGCTTTATTGAGACGTTTTATATCGCTTGTCAAATAACCGTAACTATTCCTTTTCACGCTTGGAAACCTCTTGGAAGAAAGAACTCTCAAATACTTGGGAAGTCTATATCTACAGCATCAAAATACTTAAGCATCGAAAAATATTAATTTTTAATAGAAATTGGACGTAACCAAACTAGAAATCCAAACAAAACTTACGATAAGTTTCCAATAGTTTGCTTATGTAAACTACTATCTTGGAAAGTTTAATGAGTTGGCCATATAAGTTAAACTCCTCTAGTTTTCAATACATTTAGTTTTTGAAAGATTTGACATATTTGTAGTAAGAAGCGGGCATGAATATACTAGCCCCTGTAAGGTAGGCATTTTTCATTTTATCAGGTGCTTGCCCCCCTCTAGCCCAGTGGCTGGCGACGCCCTTGATATGATATATGAATGAATCCGGAGAAGTATCTATATATAATAGATATAGGTAAGAGTAAAATGTTGCTTGCATACTGCAAGCAGATCGACAACACTAATTTCATGTCGGCATCATATCGGGACGGCCCTCAAAAGAAAAAAAGGAATTGAAAATATTCTTAAAATTCGCTGCAAATTAACCATCTGGCATTGAACCAATGCCTTCCTGGTGAACCTACTATGCAGCACAACAGAATATCACCATCTCTTACTATGTGTAAAAATTCAAGGAGAAATATTGGCTCCAACTGCCTCAAACGACGTCCTACTATTCAATAATGTATATGGCTCTCTGGATTCGAACCAAGGACGATCTAGGAAATTTAAAACTTGATTTTGAAATGTATCTATGTTCTCTATCTATATGCCTAATTTCATGTTTTAATATTATTGGGAAGGGGTTTAAATTAATTCTAAAAATCGGATCAGTGACTGATTGTAGAGACGTCTGGTGTCGAACCCTGGACGTATTGGAAGCTGTTAATGCACAAAATGACTTGATAGGACTTGATCTAATTTCATACAAAGTTTGAAGTCGATATCATACCGGGAAGTACCTAAAATGTGTTTCCGTTATCTCCATAAGAAATGCATTGTGGAGTGGAGTGGAGTGGAATGGCCCTCTGGGATCGAACCAAGGGCCATCAGTGAATATGTAAAATTTGATTATGAAATATATTTATGATTTCTAAACCCATGCCAAATTTCAAGTTTCCATGCATTCGGAAAGGGGTCCAAAAAAAATCTTAAAAATCGCCACAATGCATTTTAAATGGCCGATTTTTGCCCCGACCTAGCATCGAACCCAGGATATTTTTCGTAAAACTCATTTATGTTTCCAATAGATCATGACCATATATATAGGCTCCTTGAGTTTTGATTCTCTACCTATCCGGAAAGTATTTAATTCCCGAAAATCAAAGCAATGCATTTAAACGGGAAAATCGGGACTTTGGGGCCCTCTGGAATCGAACCTATGACACTGAGGTTCAAAATCGCATTTTTTCTGGTGGTTACACGTTATGGCCAATACGCCGTAAAAATTTCAAGTAAATCACGCTTGTGGTTTAGGCTAATGTAAATATGAAATTATTGTTGCCGATCTGCTTGCAGTATGCAAGCAACATTTTACTCGTAATCTATATATATAAAGCAGAAATTCTGTGGGTTTGTGTGTTTGTGGGTTTGTGTGTTTGTGGGTTTGTGTGTTTGTGGGTTTGTTTGTTTGTCTTGGATTGGAGTCCACACCGTTTGCCCGATTTGTCTCAAACTTTGCATACGTGTCCTCTGACATCAGGAAGGAAGTACTGTCGCATTTTTATTCAAGAATTTTGCCGGATTCGAACCAAGATCGCTCAGATAAATTTTCATAAGGAATACACGTAAGCTTCACTTTAATCGGTTGCAGGCTTTATTTCTCCTGAAGAATTAAATTAGAAGAAATAGTCGTACAGAGTCGAGACAAACACCGAAAGAAAGAAAATTGAATAAAGATTCTTATTTTAGTCGTGGAATCTTTCTTTCGATTAGAATTTGCGAGAATATTGGTAAAATATACAAAACTTTCGTGAAAATTCGAGGCTGTAAACAACTCATCCCCCTGACGACCGATCCCATTGTTGAATCCGAGCTCATGCTTTATCCCGTAAAAATACTCGTGGACTTTGGCCCATAAAGCTGATGATTGAAGAGTACGATATATTACATGGATAACGAGAAATTTTCTGTAAGAAGTTAACCAGCAATTGCAGGAACGTAATTACAGTCAGGAGATTGTGTGTCTTCGATTTTAGTACAAACCGTTTGCCAGATTCGCGTCAAATTTTTCGTACGTGTTTTCTGGGACCAGGAAGGACGTACTGTCTCAATTTTATTCGATAATTTTGCTAGGTTCGAACCAAGATCGCTCAGATGGGATTCAATAAAGAATAAATCTAATCTTCACTTTAATCGGTAGCAGGCTATATTTCTTTTGAAGAATTAAAATAGAAAAATAGTCGTTCGGAGTCGAAACAAGAAGCAAAATAACGGTAATTAAATGAATATTCTAATTTATATTGTGGAATATTGTTTCCGCATCGAAATTTTGAGATTTTTGATAAAATGTGCGTGAATTATCATAAATTGTTGAAGTTGTAAACAGCCAATCCTCCTCACGATCAATGCCATTATTGAGCCAAGCTAATAAATTTTCCTGTACAGTAAGAATAGCTTGGGATTTTAGACTGTATTCTAAAGGGATTTTATGCATTGCACGACCGGCAACTTGAATTTAAACTACTTCTATATTCCCCGTTGAGAATCAACGGGTGCTTCAGCTAGTAGATATATAAATATATCCGGAGAAGCGTCTATATATAATAGATATATAGGGGATCAAAATTCTAACCATATTCCACAAGTGCCACTGCCTTGAAATTTTTACGACATATTGGCCATAACGTGTAACCCTTAGAAAAAAGCCGACTTTGAACTTCGGTGTCATGGGTTCGATTCCAGAAGGCCCCAAAATTGCGATTTTGTCCATAAAGATACATGGCGGGGATTTTCGAAATTTTTTTTGGGGCACTTCCCGGAAGAGTTGAGAGTTGAAATTCAAGAGATCGCTAGATGCCGTGCATATCTAAAGGAAACCACAAAGACATCTACAAAGATTATCCTTGGTTCGATGCTAGGTCAGGGCAAATATTCTCCCGTTTAATTTACATTGCGATTTTTAAGATTTTTTTTAATTACTTACAGATGATTTGGAAACTTGAAACTTGGCACGTGGATATATATCATAAATATATTTTATAATAAAATTTTAGCAACTCGCTGATGGTCCTTGGTTCGATCCCAGAGGGCCATTTACATCCTACAATGCATTTCTTATGGAGATAACGGGAAGAAAATTTAGGTACCTACTTCCCGGCATGCTATCGACTTTAAACTTTCCATGATACAAGAGATACTTACAAATCAAACAGTTCATTCACAGTTTACAATATGTCCTGGGTTCAACACCAGGTGTCTCTGCAATCAGAAGTTGATCCGATTTTTAGGAATTATTTTGAAACCTTTCCCAATAATATAGAAACTTGAAATTCGGCATATAGATAGAGATCATAAATAAAATTCTGAAACATATTTTAGATTTCCAAGATCGTCCTTGGTTCGAATCCAGAGAGCCATTTAAATTCGTGAAAAGTAGAACGTCTTTTGAGGCAGTTGTAGCCAACATTTCTGCTTGAATTTTCACACACAGTCAGAGATGGTGATGGTGAACTTCTATAGTGCTGCATAGTAAGATCACCATTAAGACCCAGGTTCGATGCCAGACGATGAACTTGCAGCGAATTTTAAGAATATTTTCAATTCTTTTTTTTTTCTTTTGAGGTCCGTCCCAAAATGATGCCGATATGAAATTAGTATTGCCGATCTGATTGGTGTATGCAAGCTTCATTTTACTCGTATATATATATAATAAAAATTGAAGCCAAAATTGTTGTCTTTTGCATTTTTTTATCAGCATAAATTTGACGTCCCGGCGTCCTTCTTAGAATCTTAAAAATTAGTTTCAACTTGGCGCCCAACTTGGGGCCATATTCTTTATAATTGCCGTAATTTTCCAATTATAATTGGCACCCACTATAAGACGCACCCGCGTTATTACGAGCACAATGTGAGAATTTTCTTATCACCATGTATAATACGCATTTGGCTTTTAGAGAATGTAATTCTATGCTATTATTCGCGTATGGACATCCGCCGGACCGTTCAGTCCCCCTTCAGATCACCGCGCAAGCATGGAATGCTGCTAATGGATGGCTTTCCTCCTTACGTACCCCTTTGATTTCTCTATGTGACGATCTATCAGTAACAAGTTCTTCCTCTCAGAATTTTTGTTTTAATTTAATAATTTTATTAATATGCAGCAGTATTATTTTCAGAATAAACGTAAAATTAGAATACATATATGTATGTAGAATTATTTACTTCAAATGTCATCTACAGCCCGAATAAAAAGATGATGTTTGTAACCATGTTTAATACGCACCCTACTTTTTTGACGTTTTCTCGTGGAAAAATATGCGAACTATTCATGGAAAATTACGGTAATCGTTTCAATATCGAATTAATTGATAAAAATATAAATTAACATATAGTTGTTTGGTATTATTTACGTAATTTTAAACGTGACGATGTGAAAACGATACTGTGATATTTTAGCCTGGAAAGTAACACTGTGAAATGTGGTTTTCGTGTTTACATTTTGATGGGGGAGACATCTTTTTGAGTATTGTCTATGTTTACTTGTGTTTTAATATTGGAACACTCGTTTGATTTACGTTGTTCTCAGACAACGCTTGGGGCTGCCACCAGAAGAAATTCTACTTGGAGCGTATATAATAATCTATATATATAAAGCAGAAATTCTGTGGGTTTGTTTGTTTGTCTTGGATTGGAGTCCACACCGTTTGCCCGATTTGTCTCAAACTTTGCATGCGTGTCCTCTGACATCAGGAAGGAAGTACTGTCGCATTTTTATTCAAGAATTTTGCCGGATTCGAACCAGGATCGCTCAGATAGATTTTCATAAGGAATACACGTAAGCTTCACTTTTATCGGTTGCAGGCTTTATTTCTCCTGAAGAATTAAATTAGAAGGAATAGTAGTACAGAGTCGAAACAAACACCGAAAGAAAGAAAATTGAATAAAGATTCTTATTTTAGTCGTGGAATCTTTCTTTCGATTAGAATTTGCGAGAATATTGGTAAAATATACAAAACTTTCGTGAAAATTCGAGGCTGTAAACAACTCATCCCCCTGACGACCGATCCCATTGTTGAATCCGAGCTCATGCTTTATCCCGTAAAAATACTCGTGGACTTTGGCCCATAAAGCTGATGATTGAAGAGTACGATATATTACATGGATAACGAGAAATTTTCTGTAAGAAGTTAACCAGCAATTGCAGGAACGTAATTACAGTCAGGAGATTGTGTGTCTTCGATTTTAGTACAAACCGTTTGCCAGATTCGCGTCAAATTTTTCGTACGTGTTTTCTGGGACCAGGAAGGACGTACTGTCTCAATTTTATTCGATAATTTTGCTAGGTTCGAACCAAGATCGCTCAGATGGGATTCAATAAAGAATAAATCTAATCTTCACTTTAATCGGTAGCAGGCTATATTTCTTTTGAAGAATTAAAATAGAAAAATAGTCGTTCGGAGTCGAAACAAGAAGCAAAATAACGGTAATTAAATGAATATTCTAATTTATATTGTGGAATATTGTTTCCGCATCGAAATTTTGAGATTTTTGATAAAATGTGCGTGAATTATCATAAATTGTTGAAGTTGTAAACAGCCAATCCTCCTCACGATCAATGCCATTATTGAGCCAAGCTAATAAATTTTCCTGTACAGTAAGAATAGCTTGGGATTTTAGACTGTATTCTAAAGGGATTTTATGCATTGCACGACCGGCAACTTGAATTTAAACTACTTCTATATTCCCCGTTGAGAATCAACGGGTGCTTCAGCTAGTAGATATATAAGTATATCCGGAGAAGCGTCTATATATAATAGATATATAGGGGATCAAAATTCTAACCATATTCCACAAGTGCCACTGCCTTGAAATTTTTACGACATATTGGCCATAACGTGTAACCCTTAGAAAAAAGCCGACTTTGAACTTCGGTGTCATGGGTTCGATTCCAGAAGGCCCCAAAATTGCGATTTTGTCCATAAAGATACATGGCGGGGATTTTCGAAATTTTTTTGGGGCACTTCCCGGAAGAGTTGAGAGTTGAAATTCAAGAGATCGCTAGATGCCGTGCATATCTAAAGGAAACCACAAAGACATCTACAAAGATTATCCTTGGTTCGATGCTAGGTCAGGGCAAATATTCTCCCGTTTAATTTACATTGCGATTTTTAAGATTTTTTTAAATTACTTACAGATGATTTGGAAACTTGAAACTTGGCACGTGGATATATATCATAAATATATTTTATAATAAAATTTTAGCAACTCGCTGATGGTCCTTGGTTCGATCCCAGAGGGCCATTTACATCCTACAATGCATTTCTTATGGAGATAACGGGAAGAAAATTTAGGTACCTACTTCCCGGCATGCTATCGACTTTAAACTTTCCATGATACAAGAGATACTTACAAATCAAACAGTTCATTCACAGTTTACAATATGTCCTGGGTTCAACACCAGGTGTCTCTGCAATCAGAAGTTGATCCGATTTTTAGGAATTATTTTGAAACCTTTCCCAATAATATAGAAACTTGAAATTCGGCATATAGATAGAGATCATAAATAAAATTCTGAAACATATTTTAGATTTCCAAGATCGTCCTTGGTTCGAATCCAGAGAGCCATTTAAATTCGTGAAAAGTAGAACGTCTTTTGAGGCAGTTGTAGCCAACATTTCTGCTTGAATTTTCACACACAGTCAGAGATGGTGATGGTGAACTTCTATAGTGCTGCATAGTAAGATCACCATTAAGACCCAGGTTCGATGCCAGACGATGAACTTGCAGCGAATTTTAAGAATATTTTCAATTCTTTTTTTTTTCTTTTGAGGTCCGTCCCAAAATGATGCCGATATGAAATTAGTATTGCCGATCTGATTGGTGTATGCAAGCTTCATTTTACTCGTATATATATATAATAAAAATTGAAGCCAAAATTGTTGTCTTTTGCATTTTTTTATCAGCATAAATTTGACGTCCCGGCGTCCTTCTTAGAATCTTAAAAATTAGTTTCAACTTGGCGCCCAACTTGGGGCCATATTCTTTATAATTGCCGTAATTTTCCAATTATAATTGGCACCCACTATAAGACGCACCCGCGTTATTACGAGCACAATGTGAGAATTTTCTTATCACCATGTATAATACGCATTTGGCTTTTAGAGAATGTAATTCTATGCTATTATTCGCGTATGGACATCCGCCGGACCGTTCAGTCCCCCTTCAGATCACCGCGCAAGCATGGAATGCTGCTAATGGATGGCTTTCCTCCTTACGTACCCCTTTGATTTCTCTATGTGACGATCTATCAGTAACAAGTTCTTCCTCTCAGAATTTTTGTTTTAATTTAATAATTTTATTAATATGCAGCAGTATTATTTTCAGAATAAACGTAAAATTAGAATACATATATGTATGTAGAATTATTTACTTCAAATGTCATCTACAGCCCGAATAAAAAGATGATGTTTGTAACCATGTTTAATACGCACCCTACTTTTTTGACGTTTTCTCGTGGAAAAATATGCGAACTATTCATGGAAAATTACGGTAATCGTTTCAATATCGAATTAATTGATAAAAATATAAATTAACATATAGTTGTTTGGTATTATTTACGTAATTTTAAACGTGACGATGTGAAAACGATACTGTGATATTTTAGCCTGGAAAGTAACACTGTGAAATGTGGTTTTCGTGTTTACATTTTGATGGGGGAGACATCTTTTTGAGTATTGTCTATGTTTACTTGTGTTTTAATATTGGAACACTCGTTTGATTTACGTTGTTCTCAGACAACGCTTGGGGCTGCCACCAGAAGAAATTCTACTTGGAGCGTATATAATAATCTATATATATAAAGCAGAAATTCTGTGGGTTTGTTTGTTTGTCTTGGATTGGAGTCCACACCGTTTGCCCGATTTGTCTCAAACTTTGCATGCGTGTCCTCTGACATCAGGAAGGAAGTACTGTCGCATTTTTATTCAAGAATTTTGCCGGATTCGAACCAGGATCGCTCAGATAGATTTTCATAAGGAATACACGTAAGCTTCACTTTTATCGGTTGCAGGCTTTATTTCTCCTGAAGAATTAAATTAGAAGGAATAGTAGTACAGAGTCGAAACAAACACCGAAAGAAAGAAAATTGAATAAAGATTCTTATTTTAGTCGTGGAATCTTTCTTTCGATTAGAATTTGCGAGAATATTGGTAAAATATACAAAACTTTCGTGAAAATTCGAGGCTGTAAACAACTAATCCCCCTGACGACCGATCCTATTGTTGAATCCGAGCTAATGTTTTATCCCATAAAAATACTCTTGGACTTTAGGCCCATAAAGCTGATGATTGAAGAGGCCGATATATTACATGGATAACGAGAAATTTTCTGTAAGAAGGTAACCAGCAAATGCAGGTACGTAATTACAGTCAAGAGATTGTGTGTCTTCGATTTTAGTACAAACCGTTTGCCAGATTCGCGTCAAACTTTGCGTAGTACGTGTTTTCTGGGAACAGGAAGGACGTACTGTCTCAATTTTATTCGATAATTTTACTGGGTTCGAACCAAGATCGCTCAGATTGGTTTGCATAAAGCATAAATCTAATCTTCACTTTTATCGGTAGCAGGCTATATTTCTTTTGAAGAAATAAAATAGAAAAATAGTCGTGCGGAGTCGAAACAAGAAGCAAAAGAACGAAAATTAAATGAATGTTCTAATTTTTATCGTGGAATATTGTTTCCGAATCGAAATTTGGAGAATTTTGATAAAATACGCGTGAATTATCCAAAATTGTTGAGGTTGTAAGCAACCGATCCTCATCACGATCCTTGCGATTGTTGTGCCGAGCTCATGAATTTTTCTGTACAGTAAGAATAGCTTGGGATTTTAGACCTTATTCTAAAGGGAATTTACGCATTGCACGACCGGCAACTTGAATTTAATCTACTTCCATATTCCCCGTTGAGAATCAACGGGCGCTTCAGCTAGTCTAAATATATAAGGCAAAAATTCTGTGGGTTTGTTTGTTTGTCTTGGATTGGAGTTCACCTCGTTTGCCCGATGTCTCAAACTTTGCATACGTGTCCTCTGATATTAGGAAGGAAGTACTGTCACATTTTTCTTCAAGAATTTTGCTGGGTTCGAACCAAGATCGCTCAGATAGATTTTCATAAGGAACACACGTAAGATTCACTTTTAACGATTGTAGGCTTTATTTCTTTTGAAGAATTAAATTAGAAAAAATAGTCTCACAGAGTCGAGACAAACACCGAAAGAAAGTAAATTAAATGAAGATTTTTATTTTGGTCGTGGAATTTTACTTTCAATTAGAATTTGCGAGAATATTGGTAAAATATACAAAACCTTTGTGAAAATTCGAGGCTATAAACAACACCTGACGACCGATCCCATTGTTGAATCCGAGCTCATGTCTTATCCCGTAAAAATACTTGAGGACTTTACGCCCATAAAGCTGATGATTGAAGAGGCCGACATATTACATGGATAACGAGAAATTCTCTGTAAGAAGGTAACCAGCAATTGCAGGTACGTGATTACAGTCAGGAGATTACCAGCTCATGGATGAGGGAAGTTAGATGTCTTGTATGTTATAAAGCAAAAATTCTGTGGGTTTGTACGTTAGTTTGTATGTTGTGTGTCTTCGATTTTAGAACTAACCGTTTGCCAGATTCGCGTCAAACTTTGCGTACGTGTTTTCTGGGACCAGGAAGGACGTAAGGTCTCAATTTTATTCGATAATTTTGCTGGGTTTGAACCAAGATCGCACAGATGGGTTTCCATAAAGAATAAATCTAATCTTCACTTTTATCGGTAGCAGGCTATATTTCATTTAAAGAATTAAAATAGAACAATAGTCGTGCAGAGTCGATATAAGAAGCAAAAGAACGAAAATTAAATGAGTATTCTAATTTTGACCTTGGAATATTGTTTCCGAATAGAAATTTCGAGAATCTCGACAAAATACGCGTGAATTTTCAAAATTGTTTAGGTTGTAAACAACCGATCCTCCTGACAATCACTGCGATTGTTGAGCCGAGCTCATGAACTTTACTGTATAGTAAGAATAGTTTGGGATTTTAGACTGTATTCTAAAGGGAATTTACGCCTTGGACGACCGGCAACTTGAATTTAATCTATTTCTATATTCCCCGTTGAGAATCAACGGGCGCTTCAGCTAGTTGTAAATAAAGTAACCGAATACCTGAACAGGACGAAACGAAAAGTTTGGAAGGAATGATAATTAATGATACGAGCGATATTACATGTGATTTCGCCGTAATCTTTGCTATAGAAACCGGGTATATGTTCAGTTGTGGTTAAGATTACTTCGTTGATAGATTTCGTTTTTTGCTGTTCAGGTTTCCGGAGAATTTCTAGTTTGATTTGAAAGTTCGAGTAACGTTTCACTAGAGCTGAAAACTAAAAGCTGATTTATTTCTAATGACAGAACAAATCTTTGTAAGGAATGGCTCTGTATTCTAACTAAAAACCAAATAGACTTGATGAAGCCGGGAGCCGATTTATTCATACGAGATTGAGCAGGACTTGACCTAAAAAATAAGCAATAGATCTGAAAGGAGCAAAATACATAAATAATGCTGACTGAACCGGGTGAAAACCGAAGGGTCAAATACTACGTGTAGATTTCCTTTAATCTTGGGCAACAGTTTAAGACTTTTGGCAGTTAACTCAATACAGCAGTCTCAGTAGCACATCTCTCACGCTGGGCATTCCACGAGCGAAATAATTTACAAGGTTCGAGCAAGTTTTCCTCCATCACAGCATTAATACCAGAGTTTTAGTATGAACGGCACCATATAAACGATTCAGGTTGCTGGGAAAATTTCAATAGTATGGAGACCTACGTACTTCCATCATAGAGCTCAATAAAGAATGTTTCATTATAGATTTATTTCAATTTGCAGAGTGCGAAAACACTTTCGACCTACTTTGGTTTCAATCAACGCTACGGTCAAAATAAGAGACGTTTAATCGAAAGGATTGTTGAATAAAACGTGTTTTATAAAACAAAAATCTGATGTGGCCAGCAGATGAATTTCTCAATATATAATATGTAAATATTTATCTACGACAGTATTTTTGAACTCTATATTCAATCTAAACATCGAAGATAAGAGTTTAATTTATATCATAGTATCTTTTATGTCATAAACATTATAAATAATGTTTATCGGGACATGTTCGATGAAAAACGATGAAATTGGCCTTTCACCCACAAAGTACATAATCAGCAACTGCCGGTTTATCAGTATTTCACAAATAACTCCTAAACAATCAGTTATACAAAAATATATTTCATATAAAAGTTATAGTAAATTACATTTTATAATATATATATATACAATATTTATAAGATGAATACAGTGAAATATGCTTAAGTGTTTTGTAGATGTGATTCTGAAACAGCTGTAACCGGATTGCCATGCTAAACCGTAAAGCGGATCATACATTATACTGCTAAGTTATGATAACTTTCTCTGCACGCCGTATTAATTTACTCCACACAAGAATTATGATTACGAATTTACATCAGTAACATCAAACTCATGGTAGCATAGTGAATCTTTTCGAATATGATACACATTTTAGAATCCTTCACAAGGTTAATATCTAGTTTATCTACTTAGTACTCGAGTGCTCAATGGAGACATGAATTTAAAACAAACCAAATGGTTGCAAGAATTATGATTTCGAATTAACATCAAACTCTTGGTGGCATTAATATTTCAATTTAATCTGATACACCTTCACGGGAGTAATATCTAGTTTATTCTCGCAGCACTTGAGATCTCAATGGGGATATAAATATAGAATAAAGCAGATGGTTGCTCCGTTTGAGATACATCCCGTTCAAAAACGCTCCTCGAAGAAAGGACAACTCCGAAAACAATCCCGTTCCGCATTCTTTAGCCCCGTGCATGTTTATTCAAGGGCAAATGAGAGAAGTTTCTTTAGCGGAGAAATCTCCCGACTCGAGAGATTTGAATGCGAAAGGCAAAAGATGTTACATTACGAGACGTTTTCGATTTGAAATATCGCGACGGGAACAAAGAAGTTTCCCTCGTTAAATTCTCCGCCGCTATGCCTTCCGCATCCGGGGAAACTCTGCGAGGAGTTCTATTGAGACCTAGAAACGAGAATAAATGCCCCTTTTCGAATGGCGTTCGACGGCATCTTATCATAACTGCGAATTCGGATCGATGCTTGGGAAAAGTTCGAGAGAGACATTACGTAATAGAAGTGAAAATATGAGTATACTGGGGCGGGGAATGTTTTTGTTTAATCGATAGACTATACAATATTATGCCGGTTTATGCATTACGATTTATCGTACAGCTCCCGATCAGACAGATCGTACGACAAATCTTGTAACTTGCAAACCCGGTATAATTGTGTATAGTTAATCTGATTGGACAAATTGGATAATGCTACTTGTAGTGCGTAGACAGGGCTTGGCTACGCTGGACCTGATTCGGTAAGGGATTGAATTATTGACGCAGATGTGATTCTACTTTCAAAAGATGAAACGGTAAGTTGGAACTTGTAAACCGGATTCTTCAAATTTATCGTCAAATATTCAATCTATAACCTCTCGCCGAATGCATTAAACCGTACTACCTCTCGAATATCAATATTTAAACACAACCGCATACTAGTGATTTTACCGATCCTTTGGCTAATCTATCAACTCTTTTAAAAGTTCATTATTTGAAAATTCATTTTGCTTTGCAATCCGATACATACCCCACCGCAACTTAAGCTTACGTAGGACTCGCATTAACCTTAGTGCGTTTGTTTTAAAAAAACGGACTTGACTTTCCCGTTGCCTTAGAGAGATCAACTTAACCAAATTGGTAAATACATTAAAAAAGAAATAAGATTCGCGTAGACACCTTAGAGATCGTACGATTGTTTGGACGATTTGCCTGACCAACTAGTTTGTATGAAAATCGTTCGGTTTGGCGATGGTGGTGGCGATCTTTGGAATGCAAATGAAAAATTAGGTTATCAATCGAAATTGGATGCAGAAAGATGAATTTATCCACTAGGTAAACTTGAAGCTAATATATCCGTTGCGATTTCCGGTGTAGCATTATATTATTATTATAGCATTATATGTAAAGTAAAAAATGAGTTTGTAAAGCGAAATAATTTGAACAGTAAATCATTTTCTTGCCATTATTTGTTCCAATGAGAGTGGAAAAGTTAGCTTTCGGCTGGATGAGGTCCCCCGTTTCTGAAACATATAATTTACACAAATTAGTAGAATATGTTTCCACGAATTTATATTATTTGAACTATATTTATTTGTAGTTTCTATGTGAATTGACATCTGTAAATGATTTATTCGATCTTTGAAATTGGTCAACCATCTATTAAAATGAATATATCAGAAAATTGAACTGTGTTCATACATTCTGTAATAATTTCGAAGACTTATTTTTATCCCACCACTATAAGAATTTGAAATTATCGGAGTCCTTCCTCAAGAAAACTCTTTCATAATAGACGAGAAACGTAGGGTAAGACGTCAAATTGATAAGTTCTTCTACTTGATTGGTGGATGTTAAGACAAATTAGGCTCATCTAGCAGCTGACCGACCACCCATCCCGGCATTGAAAGCGATTTACCATCGCTTTCAATGGAATGAAGGCTCTCGAGTCACTGTTCTAATGTATTCTCCAGGAATTTGACCAATATCGTTTATTTTTCCTACTGTTGTTATTTGTTGTGCGGAAGTGGAATGTGAGTGGGTTCTTCAAGGAAAGGAAGACCGATAGAGGGCTGGTTGATGCGGTATGTTGAAGAGAAGTATGCAGAGTTAAGATTAAAAGATGAGAAGTTATATAGATACTTAAGAAGCTAAGTTTTCAAAAGCGAAAGAATTTGTAAGTAGAGATTAATAAATTGAATAAACGAGGAGTTAGCGTGCTAGTCTAACAAGGAAATTGCAACATGTATAAGTATAAATATAAACTGAAAAACTTTGTAAATTCCACACTGAATTTATTCGCGACCGGTTTCGTAATTTGCATTACATCTTCAGGCAAAGGGAAACATTTTTGCAAGGAATATATAGGATGGTTGAGAGGGCGGAAGGGTAGAGGGGAAGGAGTGGGTGCATCATGGGAATATTTTGCTTGGTAAGGAGAGGAGGGGTTTAAAAATAATCAACTCCTCAAAAGTGTGCCATAAATAAGAGTCTCAAATCTCTCTTACGATTCCCGACAATATTAACGACTTACTAGGATTAAAATTCTGCCCGCCAACTAAACTCAATCCAAACTCAGTGAAAAATCTTGTTGTGGACTGTGAATTAGTGATCGCCACTCATTAAAACACGTGTGCTGCGATTTAATAAGTAATTCTGTGAAGTGTTAGCGAATGCCCCACATAAAACTACCGTGTGATATGCTATAGCAAAAAACTTCATATCTGAGAATAATCTTGTATTAACGAAGGCTGATAAAGGCGCTGTGATACTAGATAAGGAACTCGGTTTAGAGAAATTCTCCTCTTTTTTCGACGAGAATAATATAGAAACTATTCCGAAAGATCCTATTCCTAAATTTCACTCCTCCGCAAAGAAATCCCTCAAAGACAGTTCTTTGTTTTCTGAAAATACTTTCTTACGTCAATGAACCCCTTCCCACCAAGGTTTCATGGATTGCCTAAGCTACGTAAAGAAAATCATCCAGTGAGACTAATAGTGTCTAGAATCTCTTCACCTACTCACAAATTAGCATTTAAATTAAATAATTCAATCCGACAACAAACAAACTTTTACCCCAAATACGGTGTGAAGAACTCAGTCGAAATGGCAGCGGATTTAGTGAAAAAAGTGTTCCCCAAGAATGCAATTTTAGTGAGCTTTGACGTGAAAAATCTTTTCACCTCAATACCTATCCAAGAGGCCATACCTTCCGTGGAATCTCACATTACCGCATCAATAATGGACTCTAAGGCAAAGAAGGACTTAATTAATTTAATAAAAATCTGCCTAGAGCGGAATTTCTAAATTTTTGATAGTAAATTTTACCACCAAAAAGATGGCCTAGCTATGGGGCCTCCCTTGTCGCCTATCCTAGCAGATATCTTCATGAACAAAACAGAAGAAAAATTGTTTAATTCTGGTGAATCCTTATTAAAACAGACTCTCTTCAGGAAAAGATATTTGGATGATATCTTTTGTATTTGGGGAGGTAGTCATAGACAATTGCGCAATTTCGGTAATAAATTCCTTCCACCCCAATCTGGAGTTAACGATGGAGATAGATATGAACAGCAAAATCAACTATTTAGATAACTGCGTAATCTCAAATGATGGAAGACCAACATTCGAAATATACCGAAAGCCGGAATATACGGACCAAATTATCCACAATTCCTCCTCTCACCACTACAACCACAAGCATGCGGGGCTGCATTCAATGCTCCATCGCTCATTGACCATCTCCCAAGAGGAGTTTACAAAATAACTCAACGTCATAAAAAACATGGCCAACCACGGTCCTCGTGGAAAAGCTCCTAAAAAGAAACAAAGGAAACTGGCCGTCAGTTCCCCACTGACAAGACGCGAAGAATGCTCCTTCTAGGGAAAGTGTCACACCAGCTGGGCAATGTTTTCCCCGAAAACCAGCATTTCGATCCCCGAACAATCTATCCTGGTTACTAGGGAACATAAGAAGGCAATAGAATCAAACAGCGGTGTGCACGAACTTTCATGAGCGGCAGAAGCCTTTGCATTAAAAAAACGCTCCTTGGAAGTGAACGTGGAAACTCAGGATAAAGAGCAAAAGGCGCAAATATCGCTCGATTGTTCGCGATGGAGAAACGGAAGGTCAAAACAATACAAATTCTTTCCGAGCTGTCTCAGGTCGCGTGTTCCTCGCTTTTTGCCAGCCATCTTCGGAGTTAACGGCGGTAATCCCTTCCCCCACCACTCATCCATTAGCTTCTTTCGCTGACCACTGGTGACGAAAGTAAACAAATTTGTCAAGTAATTGCTCAACTTCACTGTATCCATTTTCAGCTCACAAAAGCAACACCTCCTAACACGTATATTCTTTCGCCTAACGCTCTAAATCTAAATGGATAAAGTGTACTTTGAAAGTAAAAGACAGAACATAACTGATATATTTAGAAGTAAACACCACACACAAACAACACTTCTCCACACTATAGCACAAATGCGCGACACTAATTATTTTCCACAGCACTTCTTAAACCGACTAAAATCCTCGTATGCTCAGTAAGAAAAACTGCAAGTACAATTTTTAGGTAATTCAGAACGAAACACAAATTCGCTCTATGCCAATGTAAGTAATTTTTCTGAAAGATCCGATTTCGATGCGAGCAACTCGGTCGCACGGGAAGAACTGAAAAGGAAGGCCAAAACCATGACGTAATGATAAATCGTTTCTATATCTCTTGTTTTCAAATTATCTTTCGCGTCACCCCTTATCTGTTTCCCGTAGGGATAGAATAGCCTCCAGAAAAGCTGAAACATTCGGTCTAATTGCACAAGGGAATATTCTTATCGGTTGTCAGGTCCCTTAATCAAGGGAACATTCAATCTCTGATTTTTTGAAAACTTAAAAATGAACTTGAAATCCCAGCATCATAATGGTTACGTTGGAAGATTCGTGGTCGCTTGAATCCAAATTCGAGAGGGGTTAAGAGAGAGTCATCGAAAAGTAAATTACCAACTTTATTCTAATGATTACTTCACTAATAATATTTCCTGAATACTCTAAAATCATCGTTGGCTTAAAATTTCCCTCTGAATCCTTTTTCTTATGATATTTTAAAAGTAAATAATGTATCAGAAGAATGTTTATTGCAAATCATAACCAGCCATTTCCTGAGAGAAAAAAAAGTGAATACTCAAATGTGCAAGAGTGAAGTAGTTTGCTTTGCTCACTGAGTCAGGACAAAACGGAATAAATCCCAGAATACTGACCTTATAAACAACCCTTTTCGTATAACTTTTCTATAATTAGGAAGAATGCCATTATTCAGTACCGGTCATAACTGTCGCATTATCACAGACTTGCACCAGGCTAATACAATGATGGATAAAACATAAGTGAAAGATACATTTACTTCCATCTTGCACCAAAAGATGTAGGAACAGTAATTTAATCAGTTAAATGATTACAAAATTAAATGTGAATTCGATTCTAGATTTGATAGAAAGGTTCGTACATTTTTAATAAGAGCATTTCATTAACTTATTTTCATAATTCTGATACTAAAAAGAAGCAGCCACAAAAATACTTTCTGTGCTAGTGATTACTGAACGAAACAAGGTAAGGGAATAACGTAGCATTTCCTCTTAATTAATACAATAATAGGAACCTTATAAATTCCGCTCTGTCTCTTTCATTTTGAGTTTGAAAAATATCAACCGCGTAGAATCTCCCAACAAATAGACCAGCTGTCGAATACCACAAAAACACACTTAGCGCCGTGGATAGAGAACGTGTAATAAGGAAAGTAGTGCAACGGAAACTGGAGATAAGAAGCGGGAATAAAGGCGAGAAGATTGCATGGTTTGAACTATTTGCTCAAAGTAGAATGGCACGCGAATGATTCTCCCGATCAAGCTGCGGGTGCTCGAGGAGGAGAAAAATCCGACGCGTTTGCCCTCTGTCTTGTTAGAGCGAGGATCTTTTGGCCTCAAAAGATCTTCGCTTTAACTTTGCATATTCCTTTATTTTGGAGGATTTCAGAGGACATTCTTTGGGTATTCTATTTTCCCCCACTGTTCCTGTTGCACCATAATTCCTTCCGCGAAGATATTTCACTAAGTTGTGGCTCGTGAAATAATTATCGAAATAGAATCGGAAAGGCAGCTCTTTCTGTTTCAGTTCATCTAGCATTCCAACTAAAGGTGCTGCGGCCTTTCCAAATTCTTTTTCGTAGCTTTCCACTTTCCTGGGATTATTTCTCTGATAAATGTCAACATTTACAAGGCCCCGTTTACTCTGTAGGGACAATTCTTGTCGTCGGTAGCTCAACATTCTCAAAGAGCTTTCAGCTATCCAAACGCACCTTGGAAGTGAACGTGGAAACTCAGGATAAGGAATAAAAGCCGCAAATATTGCTCGATTGTTCGCGATGGAGAAACGGAAGGCCAAAACAATACAAATTCTTTCCGAGCTATCTCAGGTCGCGTGTTCCTCGCTTTTTGCCAGCCATCTTCGGAGTTAACGGTGGTAATCCCTTCCCCCACAACTCAGATCCTCTCAAAACTTTATAATCATTCCTATTTCAACTTATAAAAATCAATTTTTCATTTGATAGAAGAAACCCAAAAAAACAGCTAACAAAAGTTGGAACAATTTATGAAATTCATCGAGAATAGAAGAATCAGAAAGCAAAAAAGTATTTAAGTTTAGGGAAGAATTTATTATTCAGTTAATGGCTTAAGAATTTTAATAAACCAGGCGATAACATTAGAAGATAATAAACCGTAAGTCTTTGATCCAGAATAATATAATAAAAAATAATTAAACGATGTCCAATCATCACCAATTACTTACTAATTATTATGATTAATTATTGAGTAAAAGGTTAATCGAAATAAAAATGCAATGTAACGAAGTTATCTTTAATGGTTTAGTTGTTGATGAAAGAATGAATAGTAATAATTAATAGTTGAAAAATAATTATAATTATTATGCTAAAAGATAGATCATTATCTAATTTAATACGATAATTAAATACAAAACGCACATAAGAGACAGTTAACTTACAATATGAAGCAGCGTTAATAGGATAGCTGAGAAGTATTGCGATTATTGGAAATTATTTCAAGGGAAATGGAAATGTTTAATAAACTTAAAATTTAAAGTTTTCTCCATATCATCTCCTCTTCTATTCCGCTAAATCCGCTTATTTACACTTAATTTGTCAGTCTGATAAAACAAAATGCGGTCTTTTAAGGTGATCCCTAAGCAGTCTTCGCCTCGTCATGCACGTTCTACGAGTCTATCGAATTAACAAACTCCAACAACAAACAGACGAATACAAACGAAGAGTTTGAGCATGCTACTTTGTTAGCTTTTCGACTCCTACGTTACACCTTGATAAACGGGGAACTTCTTAAACCAATCTAAATATTAAATTTGAATCGATAAATTTCTAATCTATTAATCGAATCGATTATAAAAATGTCACTTTCCGTCATGCGCAAAATGCGGCAAAAACCACCAGACCATGGACTGCATCCTAGACAGAAATATCCCATCACAGTGTTTTCACTGCCACAAAAACCACACTGCAAGATACCGCGGCTGCGAATACTACATCAAACTTAAAGAACAAATAAGAAACAAGATCAACAGGACCAGGACAGAAGCTGCCATAAACCTACAATCAGCAAACCAATTTCCTTCCTTACCAAAACCCACCCTATCCCAAATTGTTTCACAACCAAATTTTAATGTAAATAGAAACAATGTAAACAATGTAAATACTGTAAATACTGTAAATACCAATAATGCTCAAGATGAAGAACTGCTAAACTCCTTTGTAAATATATGGACGAAAATAATGACTGCCCCTACAAAAGCAGAAAAACAAAAACTGTTTATGACAGAAATGCTCAATATTATCAACAATGGGTGAATACCACAATATAATGACCTGGAATTGCAACTCCATTAAACCCAGAACTAAGGAGCTCTTACAATTTCTGAATGATAGCGATGTTAAGATATGTTGCTTGCAGGAAACCCACTTAAAAACTAATGACAAGATATATTTCCCTAATTTTAAGACCCTTAGACTAGATAGAGTATCTCAAGGAGGTGGCGTTGCAATCTTAATTCATAATAGTATTAGCTTTAAGCCTTTAAACATCCCTAAATTTAAATCTATGGAAGTAATTGGTATAGAAGTAATTCGCAATAATGTAAAAGTTCAGATCTTCAGCATATATTTCAAAATAGGACGACTTGAATATGATGAATTAAATTTTTTCGCAAATATTCAATCCCCAGTAATCCTCACAGGCGACTTCAACTCTGCACACCCCTTATGGGGCTCAACAAAAAACAATAAAAACGGTAATACCCTAAAAAAATTCATTGATAATAGTACTCGATGGTATTAGTTCCAACTTGGTTAAGGTGACCTCGGGCGTCCCTCAGGGCAGTGTAATTGGACCGTTGTTATTTTTAGTATACATCAACGACCTCAGCAATCACATTGAAAGCAATGTTAGGATATTCGCAGACGACACAGTCATTTACAGGGAAATAGTTAGTTCAGAGGATAGATTAACCCTTTCGAATGACTTAGACAGAATTATGAATTGGTGCGATGATTGGCAATTAGAGCTTAATGTAGAAAAGTGTTCGGTAGTTAACTTCTTCGAAAGTAAATCTATAATAAATGATTATTCTTATAGTCTCCGAGGGGTAAACCTAATGACAGTAGAATCGGTAAAGTATCTTGGAGTAACTCTCACGAATAATCTATCATGGAGTGCCCACATCCGAAATATATGTGGAAAAGCACTTAAGAAACTCGGCTTCGTTAAAAGAATAGTCGGTAGGAGCGAAGAAAAGGTTCGCGAGCGATGTTACTTAGCGTTAGTTAGGCCTCACCTTGAGTATGCATGTAGTGTATGGGACCCCGCCGAGAAATGTCATATTCGGGATTTAGAAAAAGTACAACGAAAGGCGATACGATTTGTAAAGAATTGCTACGATAAAACAGCGAGTGTCACTCAGATGTTACAGGACGCGGGATGGGAATCATTAGAAGATAGAAGAAAAATTCAAAGGATAAATTTATTAAATAAGTTCAGAGAAATTACGTTTTCAGATGATGTAACCGATATAATGCGACCCCCCTGTTATATGGGCCGTGCTGATACTGCCCGAAAGATTAGGGAAATAGATGCTAAAACGAATCGTTTCAAAAATTCATTTTTTCCGCGAAGTATACGCGAAAGCAACCGTTTAGGAAAATAGAGTCAAGGTGCTTGCACCCCCTGCCATACACCGAAAGGTGGCTTGCAGGGTTCTTACATAGACATAGACATAGACATACATTCGAAGTACACTCTCCCTTCACTGCCACCTATTCAACTTCTAAAAATTCTTCAATCCTCGACTTTGCAATCAGCAATAACTTCTACTCTATATCACAACCATACGTCTATCTTGAACTCTCATCAGACCATTTCCCCGTCATGTTCTCCATTCAAGGCACTTTCAACAACTTCACTGCCCCCCAACAAATTATGAACTGCATCAACTGGCTGAAATTTACAAATTATATCCATCACAAACTAAAGAACTATAATCATATTAATCCTCCCTTCACCCAAGCACAAATGACTTAATACTTCTAGCTAAAAATGACTCCTCTTTCTATAAAATCAAACCAACTAGAGATTATTCTCTCCCAACCAACATTAAAAGCCTTATGCTATCCAGAAATAGACTCAGAAAACAATTCCACATCTTCCGAAATCACACAGATTTACTCCTGCTTAAGATCATTAACAAAGAAATTAAAAGATCGATTAAAATCTTTAATGATAAACACTGGGCTGAATTCCTTGACACAGTTAACTTTGAAGATAACTCACTTTGGGCACTAGCCAAGAACATCAACAAAAGAAAAACCTTTGATAACCCAATCTACTCCAATGGAAAACTCATCTTTGAAGATGAACAAAAGGCACATCTCTTTGTTAATCATTTGCACAAAATAATGACTAGGGACACTTCCCTATCACCCATTGAAGACCAAGTAGAAACAAACATCATGCTCCTAAAGCAACTCCCCCCTCAAAATCCTATTCAAACCACACCAAAAGAAATCAAATCGACAACTTAAATGTAAAGAAGGCACCTGGACATGATCAATTTTCAAACAAAATCCTTAAAATTCTTGCCAAATTCCCTCACTTCCTCTCTTTAATCTCCAACTTATTTAATGCCTGCTTCTCTATTAATTACTTTCCAAACCACTGGAAAATTGGAATTGTAGCTCTTATATTGAAACCAGGCAAAAACTCCAATGATCTAAACAGCTATCGTCCTATCACTCTTTTATCTTCTCTTTCGAAAATATTTGAAATAATACTGCTTCATCACATTCAAGAACACATTACCAAAAACAATATAATAATTCCCGAACAAATGGGATTCCGAAACTTCTACTCCACTATACATCAGGTCCTAAGACTAACAGAAAATATAACCACTGGCTTCCTAAAAGGAAAACACACAACAGAAGTCCTTTTTTTCGACATTAATAAAGCATTCGACAAAGTTTGGTCACATGGACTAGTTTATAAATTAATGCTCCTAGATTTTCCACCAGACATTTGCAACTTAATACTAAATTTCCTCTCTAACAGATTTATTCAAACCAAAATTAACAATTCTAGATCCATTTTCCTCCCTATCACAGCAGGAGTCCCCCAGGGAAGCACCTTAAGCCCTTTTTTATTCAATCTCTTCATTAATGACATCCCCTCTGCTGAGAAAATAGAAAGACATCTCTATGCTGATGATCTCGCTATCTCTTGTTGCACCCTCTCCCCCAATAAATCCATTAAATTAATTAATCAATATCTTAAGTCTCTTCAATCTTGGCTCCAGAAATGGAAACTAAGCATGAATCCAGGGAAATAGAATTTGCCCTGAAACCCAGCAAAAGAGCCACCATCCCACCAATATTCAACAACCAAATAATTCCTTCAACAGAAAAACAAAAATTACTAGGAGTCATGTTTAACAATAAACTTACATGGACAGACCACATTAATTACTCATTAACAAAAGCCAGAATGGCAAAATTTCGCCTATACCCCTTATTAAGCAAACTATCACATGCTACCAAAATCCGCCTTATCAAAGCATTTATCTTGCCAATTCTCACATACGCCTGCACCATATCATTCAATACCACAAAAACAAATATCATAAAATTAGAAAGATTTTACAACAAATGCATTAGATTAGCCACCACTACAAATAATCTTGTTCGGTTGTCTGAAATTAGGAAAGCACATAAAATTAAAACTCTCCCCATATATGTTCAACAATTAAGTGATAAATTTAATCTCAAAATGTCTAACATGCAGAACCCGCTCCTTCAGAGTATGTGGTCCTACTCTCCTATATCCAGAAGAGGGCTTAAGAGGATTAAACAGCCAAAAACAATCCTAAATATTCAACAAAGATTCACACGCAAATAATATTAACAACAGTGTTCCTATTATTCTAGTACCTAAGTTGTATCTTATGTTACAAGCTCTGTTATACCAAGCTTATCTATTCTTGTTAACCCGTAGACTTAAGTAGCGTGGAAGGCAAAAGAAAAAAAACAAATAAAAAAATACAAAAAATACAAAAAAATACAAAAAAGTACATAAACAAGGGGGTATCCTTTAAAAAATAAATAAGAAAAATATAAAAAGAAAAAGAATATATAAAATATAACATAAAAAGCAAAAAAATAATAATAATAATAAAAAACCTTCCCGCTCATACTTTTATTATTATATAGATTTCTGTTGATGACTATTCATCATTCACAAATTTTTATGCTTACATTGTTATTGTATAATACTTAATTAATTAGATTAATCTTAGATTTAGCCTTAATATATCTTATTTTTTAATTACTTGCGGTGTAAACCCATTTCATCTTGAGCAACACATTAATAACTTGTCATCAGAATTGTTAAAAGCGTACTTATTATGTAAGAGCCAGATCATATGCCCTCTAGACTCTACGAGTAACATCGGGCAACTAATCCCCAAGAGAGTGTACCTACCTGCTGTGTAGCTTGCATTCTGCAAGCAGATCGAAAACACTAATTTCATGTCGGTATCATATCGGGACAGCCCTCAAAAGAAAAAAAGGGATTGAAAATATTCATAAAATCGCTGCAATTTAATCGTCTGGCATCGAACCTAGGCCTTCCTGGTGAACCTACTATACAGCACAACAGAAAATCGCCATCTCTAACTATGTGTGAAAATTCAAGCAGAAATATTGGCTCCAACTGCCTCAAACGACGTTTTAATTTTCACAAATGTAAATGGCTCTCTGGATTCGAACCAAGGACGATCTTGGTAATCAAATACATGATTTTGAAATGTATCTATGCTCTCTATCTACATGCGGAATTTCAAGTTTCTATATTGTTGGGAAAGGGTTCAAAATAATTATTGAAAATCGGATCAGTTACTGATAGAGACGCCTGGTGTCGAACCCAGGACACATTGATAGCTGTGAATACACAGTTTGATTTGCATGGACTTCATCTTTCTTTGTACAAAGTTTGAAGTCGATATCGTGCCGGGAAGTACCTAAAATTTGTTTCCGTTAGCTCCGTAATAAATGCATTGAGGAATTTAAATGGCCCTCTGGGATCGAACCAAGGACCATCAGCGAATATTTCAAATTAGATTATGAAATATATATTTATGATCTCCAACTTCATGCCGAATTTCAAGTTTCCATGCCATCGAAAAGGGTCGAAAAAAATCTTAAAAATCGCCATAATGCATTTTAAACGGCCGATTTTTGCCTTGACCTAGCATCAAACCAAGGATATTTACCGTAAAACTTATTTATGTTTTCGATAGATCATGACCATATATAAAGGCTCCTAGAGTTTCGAATCTCTATCTATCCGGGAAGTACTTTTTTTTAATTCCCGAAAATCAAAGCAATGCATTTAAACGGGAAAAATCGGGACTTTGGGGCCCTCTGGAATCGAACCCATGACACTGAGGTTCAAAATCGCAATTTTTATGGAGGTTACACGCTATGGCCAATATGTCGTAAAAATTTCAAGCCAATGACGCTTGGGGTTTAGCCTGTGAGTTTGTATCCTCTCTATCTATTATATATAGATGCTTCTCCGGATTCATTCATGTATACGAGTAAAATGATGCTTGCATACTGCAATCAGATCGACAACACTATTTTCATGTCGGCATCATATCGGGACGGCCGGCCGTCCCGATATGTATATGTGCCGGGAAGTACCTGAAATTTGTTTCCGTTATCTCCGTAAGAAATGCATTGAGGAATTTAAATGTTCCTCTGGGATCGAACCAAGGACCATCAGCGAAAATGTAAAATTTGGTTATGATATATATTTATGATCTCCAACTCCATGCCGAATTTCAAGATTCCATGCCATCGGGAAAGGATCCAAAAAAAATCTTCAATATCGCCGCAATGCATTTTAAACGGCTGATTTTTGCCCCGACCTAGCATCGAACCATGGACCATATTCGGCGATGTCTTTCTGATTTACGTTGGAGTTGCACGGCTTCTAGCTATCCCTATAATTTCAACGCTCTACTTTTCCGGGAAGTGCACCAAAAAATTTTTCGAAAATCCCCGCCATGTATCCTTATGGAGAAAATCGCGACTTTGGGGCCCTCTGGAATCGAACTAATGACACTGAGGTTCAAAATCGCAATTTTCTGGCGGTTGTACGTTATGGCCAATACGTGGTAAAAATTTTGAGTCAATGACGCCAGTAGTTTAGCCTGTGAATTAGTATCCTATCTGGGTATCTGGGTATATATATGAATGAATCCGGAGAAGCATCTATATATAATAGAGATATAGATGCTTCTCCGGATTTCGATTCCAGAGAGCCCCAAAGTCCCGATTTTTCCCGTTTAAATGCATTGCCGTGATTTTCGGGAATTTTTAAAAAATACTTCCTGGATAGGTAGAGAATCAAAACTCATGGAGCCCATAGATATGGTCAAGATCTATCGAAAACATAAATGATTTTCACGGAAAATATCCTGGGTTCGATGCTGGGTCGAGGCAAAAATCGGCCGTTTAAATGCATTATGGCGATTTTTAAGATTTTGATTGATTGATTGATAAGAAAATTGAAAGGTTTCAAAATAATTCCTAAAAATCGGATCAACTTCTGATTGCAGAGACACCTGGTGTCGAACCCAGGACACATTGATAGCTATGAATGCATAGTTTGATTTGCTAAGACAGGTTCTTCTATCATACTAAGTTTTAAGTCGATAGCATGCCGGGAAGTACCTTAAACTTGTTTCCGTTATCTCCATAAGAAATGCATTGAGGAATGTAAATGGCCCTCTGGGATCGAACCAAGGAACATCAGGGAAAACATAGAAATCGATTATGGGTATATGTATGGCTTATGATGCTGCTGCTATGATGCTGATGAGTATGGCTGCTAGATTCTGACGTCACCAACCCTATTGGCGCTATTAGCAGTTTGATTACAACATCGAAGGTGCCGCGACGAGTTATTTTTACGTTTTTAATTCGAGGAGGGCAATCGTTTTCGGGAAAATTTTCACAGAAATGCAAGCAGGATATTCGAAGGCTTCATCTAATAAACTGCCAGCGGTTGATGTGTTGATGGTGGCAGATTTTATGAGGAGAAGCCCTCTCTTCGTGAGCTCAGAGCAAAGAGGAGTGAAACTGGCACGGTAAGATTATTTTGAATGTATTAAGGTTAGCAATTCCAAACGATAAACTTACTCCACACTATACCTTGAATTGAATTGTAGTTTTCATGTTATTTCAAACTCTCACGCAGATATTTTTGGACATGGCTAGGGAGAAGGGAAGTTTAAGGCAAACCGGTGAAGGTCCATCCAATATTAGACGTAACCCGGTTTACAAAAAGTACATGGCTTTAATTTGTGTGAATGGAAAGAGCTTAGAGAGCGCAGTGGATAGCGATTCTAAAGTTATGTGTAGGGATCTACATTGTACCAATGCATAAAACAACATACAAAGTAGGCGACACGAATGTCGCCTACTGCAAAGATTTCGTCATCCAGTGACAGTACTTGGTGCCGGCGAAAAAGAGTAAAAAACTCAAGCGTTTGGATACAATGTTTCTTTTCAGGGATAGAGTTCGGGAAGGTGGTGGGCCCTACATTCCTTTCGAAAGAATTCCCATTTATTCACATTTGAGTTCAGTGTGTGACTCGCCAGGTAGGCGATGATTTCCATGCGGTAGATGTTGGGGAAGATCTTTTATTTTGAGTGCGAATCATATCATTTTCTATAGTGTGATTGTGTACGAGGGCTGTGATAGTGAGTGCACCGTGAAACACCTAGGAAATCGACTAGGAATCCGAAAGTAGGATTGGCGCGTGGATAAGGAGAAAATAATTGGTGGCAAGGCAATTATTAATTAAGCAAACCTTTCTTAGTGAAGATTTTTTCCATTAGAAGGTAATATTTCAAAAGATATTACATCTTCGTTTCTTTTTTTTCATACCGAGAGGCGTATAGTATGTTTCTGCTCGATGGCTCTATAAAGGTCCAACTTTTTTTCGCGCAGCAACAGAAAAGTTAAAACTGAACAGTCAGAGAGCAAAAAAATACTTGTTTTGGTTATTTTAATGGGGTATTGGGTAGTGGAGGAGGTTCAAGCAGTTTCAATGTCGCCCAGTGATAATTCCTTAAAATATGCTCTGCATTTACTATTTAAGTGATGTTTCAAAAACAATTAATTCCATTCTATCTGTATATTGTGTACTATACAATTATTTTCCTTTAGGTTTAAGAGATGAGCCATTACATAATACTCAAGCCATAATGGTAAATAATTTTGTTTTATTTGGTTTTTATTATCGTAACACTGGCTGCGCATCTAATAATTGATGGGAAATATTGAAGCATCAAAAATGCATACTTTTGTATTACCTATAACTATTACCTCATTTATTCATTAGACTCAAAACCGGACTGTGCTTCGTGTGGTAAAACATTATTTATTATTGTCGACAATCATATGAAAGAGAAATTTAATTAAAACGAAAATATCTGTTGACATTTGTAAGAAATAGGTCAATGCAATAGTCATGTCAGTCAGTATAAGAATAGCCAACGCAGAAAAAAACTATTACTTGAAATCAAATTGAAAGAAAAAGAATTAAATAAATTTATTTAGATGAATTTTAATATTTACTTTGAATAATCAAAAGTTAACCAATTAACTTTTCATTTGAAAATACAGGCTAGTATTAAACCTTAGTGATATTCCACTTCAATTAAAGAAATGAAAATACTTAAATGTAAATTAAGCCAAACTAAGAATTATGCTAAGCTGTCACACAACTGATAATTACACTAGCCTAAGAATTTATAACGACACAAAATTTTGCAATGCTTGCATTCTGTCTGTGTAATGATACAAATTTCGCAATATCAAGTGATAGAAATATCCGCTGGTTCTGTTATATCAAGAGGTTGTTCCTTGTATTTTTGCGATAATTGCCACATTGTGCAGCACAGCATATGCTACTACAACTTCCATTAGTGTATCTAAACAAATATTAACACTATTTTACAGGATGGAAAAGTGTCGCTTTCATACCCCAAACATTCTTTCTATTATATTTCTGGTCTTTACGCGACTTTCATTTTAGAGTTGCTGATATTGATCAGAGGGCTTCCTAATTCGTGTCATCAGATAATTTCCCTGCTTATAGTCCAAATCTCCCAGCAATACCGCGTTTCTAAAGTATTTCTTTTCCAACTGATTCTTCAGAGAAGAATTGTTCAAAATAGTTTGGCCGTGGCTTTTGTTTTATATCACTCTGCTCTAAATCTTTCTAATAAGTTATTTCGTTGGATGTATTTCCCCATTTTCAATACTATTCATCTACAAGTAAGTATAAAAAGTAACTTGCGTCAAGGAGTACGTCCAAAATTATGCACCTTCGCAGAAAATACCTTCAATGAAGCCTTGGAAGCAAGACTTGAGACCATACACGTTGACGGACATGCCTACTATTAGTTTAGATAATTGTTCCATATTTTCCTCAGTTCCTTATTTTGCTTTCACACAAATTCCATTCAATTTTTAATGTTCTTATATGTTACACAACATTTGCTTTTTCTGACCAGTAACAGAAGGCGCTAAATGCAGTGAATACAATAAACAACGAATGTAAACAAGGATCGCAGCGGCTTGCAGTACCTAGCTGCTACGGCGGAATAGGTTTGTTTACGTCACACCCTGTAGAAGATGGCGGCTATTCTTTTGTGCGCAAGCTTCGAAATAGGATTTTAAATCTGTTATTGTTGAATAAGTACGGAATTTATAGGGGAAAAATTTGTAATTTAGGTTTTTCATGCGCCAAATATTTATTTTCCATGGTTACCAAAAATTGTGCAAATACTCTATTAGGGAAAATGCGTTGAGTGGTGCTAGTAATTGAGAAATACGGTAATAGTATTGTGGTACTGTCATAGTTGGTGTATAAGTTATTGTTATATATATTTCCCGACTATACCAGGCCTCACAGGCTGTAAATTAGAAATCATCATCAGTTGACCATTATTTCTGATTTAATCCTTTGAAAGAAAAAGTGTCTGCAATCGAACAAAATGAACTTTACGTGCATGTTTTCTATCTATGGGAATGTATAAATGCGAGTTAGGCTGGATTTCAAAAGAAAAATATTAAATTGGTTTAATTTTACGTGAAGATCAACAAAGAATGAAGACGAATTCTTTGAGATTATTTCCATTCTCATGCTGCATACACCTTGGTATTCGAAATAAATCTATTCACATAAAATAGAGTGTGGGTGTGTTTGAATGTATGTTCTCGAGAACATACTAAAACTCGAGAACCGAGAGTCACAAAACTATGAAATTTTCTACATTATTAAAAGTAGACCCCGCGCAGAGTAAAGGCTACTTTTTATTTACTTCAAGTCCACGGTTCGTACCCAGACGGGTAAAAACGTTTTCATAAGAAATGCACGCAAAGTTCATCTTTTTTGTTGCAGGGTTCATTTCTTCTGCAAAACGAAATTAGAAAGAATAGTCTTAGAAAGTTGAATCAAGCAGCAAAGGATGGTCAATTGAATAAAGATTTTTATTTTGGTCGTGAAATAACGTTTGCTACTCGAAATTGCGCACAGTTTGATAAAGTACGTAAATATTTCATCGAAATTTTAAGGTGGTAAACAACTCATTCCCTTGACGATTTAGGCGATTGTTGAATCCGAGCTCATGAGTTTATCCGTAAGAAAAAAAAGAGAATTTATGCCAACTTCAAACATATACTAAGAATAAGTTTATATTAGAATATAAATACGAAGAGGAAAATATCTCACGGGATATCAGCATTTGCAGGTATCAATGATATGTTTGAGGTATTTCCGATGGTTTTCCGAATTTTATTGAAGTGTCCGTAGCAACCAAGTTTTATTTATATCAACGCAATTGTTTACTGAATATTCCGTGGAATAAATGGGTTTTATAGTAGTTTGTTGCATGAAATTGCCTTCTGTGAATGCGTATAAAAACCAGGTGAGTTGCGGATGTTTTTAATATACTCTGCTGAATTAGGTATTTCATCTTATCAATTTACATCGACAAATATTCTGCGATTAACGAAAGTTGATTTACTGAATATCGTACGGTATCGCAAGTTCCGTTCACCTGTACCATTGAACGAAGTCAAAGTAAGAGACGTAGGATGTGGAAGGGTTGCGTCGCGGATTTCACAAGGTTAGTCGCTCGCTTTTCTAAAAATGATTTCACTCGTTTTTCCTCTACGTTATACCGCAAAATTCTTACTCAGGGTAAACGACAGATTTTTGCGTTATTGATATTGGTTTGTTTAGGGTGGGTATTTTCATATCATCATTGATTTAGACATCGATATTTACGCATGAATCCCATGGCAACAATTGTTGTAGTAATGCAATGGATTTATTATTATGGATGTAATGATACGATTCAACTACTAAAACCCGATCTTGGTTATATTATCTTCTATAGAACACGACTACCATATTTAACGCTACTTCTATTCCCTCCAATGAAAATCAACGGGCGCCTCCGCTAGTTACGCATAATAAAAGAAATAAAATTGTTAGTTCCTCCTAAAACAAAGGCAGTTCCAATGTATTTGTGTGGTGTTGGTAGCATAAGATTGAGGCGAAAGCACACAAAATCTATCGAGAATTCGAGACATGGAAATGCGAATGTTTTCCTTGAATAAATTCGTAATTTCTAACTTTATTTATTCTGGAAGGAAAGTGAATCAACGCAAACTCCAATAATTCACTCCATCAAGATTTTCCTTCCTTTCACCAATTCAATCAATCAAACCAATCAAACTGTGACAACGACTAAGCAATACGAATGTCTTCAATCGACTGAAATCTGGATTAGAACGAACCGTTAATGAAGAGGATCACAATTATTAGAATAAATATTGATGATTCCACAATGAGAAAAGTTTGAACGTTTCAACTTGAATTCTTCCGAAGGGACAAACACAATAATTACGTACCGGAGGTTAGAAGATTTGAAATCCAAATATAAACAGAAGTGAAAACAACCGAAAAGGATACACAAATCAGGAAATACTCTTAAGCTAATCGAAGTAATAATAATTTGCAAGCCTCTCTAATTAGCAAACTGGATGGTGTTTGAGATGTCTCATTGCGTATTAATTGTAAACATTAAAACGAGCACAATTCTTCCGAAACCTATTCATTTGAAAAAGTACATTCTATCGAATATAAACAATGGCTTCCAAAACCGGAGAAAACAAATGCATATCGAAACAGAATTGTAAGAAATAAATGAAATATTGTATTCACTAGATTCGTAAGGTTGCTGTTTTGTCGCAGGAGATTCTAGTTCTTTCTAGAAAAGAGAAGAAAGTTCAATTAACACCATTTTATTACGAATAGAGAAAATCCGAAAAGATCCGGAATACAGGTACTATGAATCGGAACGATTCCCTCTCTATTATCTTATTTTGTCAAATTTTTGAATGATATCGAAATACAAGTATGAAAAATATCGCTTGAAATCGAAAAAGCACCAATTTTTCTTAATCATTATTTCATAAATGTTAGCATAAACCTTTATTAACGTCATCAGGGAAACTTTAAACGCTGTTATGATTATGCATAGTTCAGGTCAAGTCAGAGACACTTGTGGACCACGGTTATAATTTTGATCCCATACAGATGTATCTATTACGAGTAAAAGTTGCTTGCATACTGCAACCATATTAAATGTATTTATAATCTTTATTCAAATGCCAAGTTTTAAGTTTCAACGTTATCGGGAAGGGGTTAAAAAAATCTTAAAAATCGTAGCAATTTCTAATTTTTGTAGACGCCTGGTGTCGAACCCAGGACCTATTGGCAGATGCGAATAGACATTATAACTTGTTAGGACCTGATCTTATTTAATGCAAAGTTTGAAGTCCATATGATGCCGGGAAAGTCCTGAAATAAGACTCCATTATCCCCATCTGAAATACATAGGGTAATGTAAATTGCTCTCTGGGATCGAACCAAGGACAATCAGCGAAACTTTAAGCAGCGTATATGAAATTTGTTTTTGATCTTTAATGACATGCAAAGTTTTAAGCTTGTATGTTATCGGGAAGGGGTTAAAAGTAAAAATTTTAAAAATCGTCGCGATGCATTTTGAATATGAGTATATTCGCCCTGACTCAGCTTCGTGGATGTCTTTGTGGTTTCCGTAGGACCTGTTTGTCAGGTTGGACTACACCGTCTTCTATGTTGAAAGAAGATATAATTATATTTCGAATCAATATTAGATTACCATATAATTTTTCCAAGGTTTCGGTAACATTGACGTAGTCAATTGTGTCTTATTTTGCGATGAATTCAGCCGATGTTGTGAAATTTCTTCACCACGAACAGTTTTCAAAAATTTCGCATGAATACTAAAATAACCAATAATTTCTTCCTTTAGCTATCAATATTTTACTGTATACAGCCGATAAAGTGGGCAAATATTTTCGGTAGACTTGCTTAAAAATATATGACTGCGTTGGAATAGAGACGATTGCGGGATGCATTGTTGGAAACGCTTTATTACATCGCGGCTTCCAACAATGGGTCATACTTTGTAATACTCGCGAGGGATATTGTTGTCGACTTCACCAAGTGACGAGGGCGAAGTGGAATTTGTTTCTTATCTTCAAGGCAGTGCCAAAGTCAATTAGAAAAACTTTTTGGATAATTGAACGCTATAATATCACCAATTTGAGTTACAACTAAGTTTTGACTTTTTAGGATATACCTCAAATATTTTGATCGAATTGAAGACGTCAAAGTTTCTGAAGCTTAGAGTTTTATTCAGACTGAGTGGAAGCAGCTGTGATAACAAATGTTTTTCATCGGTTAAAGCAACTATTAATCAGAAGCTAATGAAATTGGATATAACAACCGGAAATCGTAAGAAGCGAATGAAACATTGTACTCACCTAATAGGAGTGTTTATCCCTCGGACTGAAGAGTTCTAAAGAAAGAGAAAGAAAGTTCAATTAAAAAACCAATTATCAGGAAAAGGAGAATCTATTCATCTTAAACTGTCCTTCAAATCCAAATTTGGCATTTAATACTAACGTCAATGCATTTGGTAAATTAAATGTCGGTATTTGTGTCAAATATGTCCGCAAAAATATTTATTGTCACAGCTGCTTCTATTTAGGTAGAATTAAACTTCAAATTTCAAAAATGTGCGTTCTGAATTTTCCCAAATGAATTACCATTACCCATACCATTATTATGTATTTCATATACCCATTTTAAGGCCAATTTGAAATTTATTTTTTTTGGAGACTACCTTAAAAACAATTTATCAGCTCTTTGCATTTTATTGAGCTATCTTCAAGGCATCGTACTAACAATTATATTTCAATCATAATAAGTTTAAGATTCTCAGTTTTAACGGACGAGTCAAAACCTCATTGTAATTTAAATTGGTGTTATTTTAATGTGCTCAATTATCCAAACTATTTAAAGTTTTTCTAATTGGAGTGGCTTTGACACTCTTATGGCGGTAAGAAGATATACCCCTTTCCCCTTCTTAACTATGCGAAGTGGACAGCAATATCCCTCGAGAGTATTAAAAATTATTAGCCATTGTTGGGAGCCAAGAAGTAAATAAGCTTTCCCAACATTGCATCAAGCAATCCTTTCAATTCCAATTCATTTCAGATTATTTTCTTTCGAACTCATCTAGAAACTATGAAACATACCAAAAACTACATGACTTTCTCCATATATAAGATGTAAATATTTATCTATGACAGTATTTTCGAACTCAATATTCAATCTAAACTGGGATGATAATTGATTAATTTATATAATATTATCTTTGACGTCACAAACATTATAGATAATGTTTTTCGGGACATGTTCGATGAAAAACGATGAAATTGGCCTTTCGCCCATAGAGCCCAGAGCGCCCACAAAGTACATAATCAGCAACTTCCGGTTTATCAGTATTTTATGAATAACTCCTAAAAAATCAGTTATACAAAAATATGTTATACGCAAAAGTTATAGGAAATATCATTTTCTAAAACTTTTATAAATAGTAGTATATACCTAAATATCAGATTAATGTAAATATTTTGCAAAACGAAACGAGCTTCGATAAGTAAACGTCAACTTTCGGTTGACCGATTTACTCCAAAAACTAATCAACTCTAACGACACCAACCAAAGTGCTATATATGAAATTTGGTGTTGATCTGACAAATAGTTTTCATGTTAGAGCGCCCACAAAGTACATAATCAGCTACTTCCGGTTTATCAGTATTATACGAATAAATCCTAAACAATCAGTGACACAAAAATACGTTTAATATAAAAGTTATAGTAAATCCATTTTCTAAAACTTTTATAAATAATAGAATATACCTAAATATAATGTTAATGTAGATATTTTACAAAACCGGAAGTTTGCTTCGAAGAATAAATCTCGACTTCCGGTTGACCGATTTACTTAAAAAACTAATCAATTCTGACAACACCAATCACAGTTCAATATATGAAGTTTGGTATTGATACGACTATCAGTTTTTACGTTAGAGCGCCCACAAGCACACACACGCACATAAAGACACACTTACACACACATACACACAGACATCATTCCGAAAATGGTCAAAACGTGTTCTAGGGACCCCAAAACATGTATTTTCATTGAAATCTCGAAGTCGATTTTTTCATGAAAACAGTACTTTCTCTATACTACGTATATGGAGAAAGTAAAAACGTGTTACGGAGGTTTAGGAAATTAAATGTGTGGTAAAAGAAATTTGAGTTGATGAAAGGAAAAATTTAGAATATTTAGCGAGAGAAATTGGCTTTAATTAAGGAAAGATAGCGAAGTAATCAGAAATACTGCAATGGATGGATTGCTAAAGAAAGGACTTCAAATAGAAGACGATGGGAAAACCGATGGCAAGAAATTGTTGGGGGATATGAAAGATATACTGGCCACAAATTACAAGAGAAAGGGCTTTTTAACCTAAGATTTTAGGGCAGAAGAATTCAAGCAATGTAAGATAATCATATATATTAGCGATTTGTAGTTTCTGGAGATGCCTAAAGAAATAAATGAATTCTTTTTCCAAATACTTGAAAAAACTGAAGTATTTGGGAAAATGAAGAGCTTGAAAGGAATTATCTTGAATTTTTGATTTGTCGTATTATATTTTGCGCGCCCATCAAATCATTACAAAAGTGTTGTTGGCTAGTGTTATCGGAGAATTAAGAATCTCGGAATTTCCCGAGAAACGAATCCCGAGAATTCTCGGCATTTCTCGAGAATCTCACACGTATGAATCTCACACGTATATGAATCGTGAACACCCACGTCAAGTGAAATGTGCTCAATGAGAAGGGAGGGTTCTTCGATGAGATGAGAATATAAATCTTTGCGTACTCACCGTTAATGTGCTAATTCAAATGTCCTATAGAAGTAACATGCCAGACTATTATTCGAATCTTTAAGAGAGCATTTCAACATGTTTTTCAAAATGTTCCTCCTCCGTATAATCCCTTTACATTAGTAACGAACGCCGATCTTCGACTCGCGTGCATTCAGCGTGAGCATATATATTTAAGAATCACATCTTGAGTACAGAAAATAAAATATGGGTCTAATTACACAACCCTGTGGCGCACCCTAAAAGCATAAAAAGTATTTATTTTAAAATCTGATTTGCAACCCGAATTAAGGTACTTAACTCTGTTCAGCCTAGGTTTACTGAAATTTTGCTCTATACAATACCTTTTACTATGGGTCTAAAAAGGGGTAAATACATCAGAAGCGATGATAATGTTCTTTTCTCATAGTAACTGTTAGCATGTCCAACGTCATTTTTGGTATTTTTTTAAATCTATGAATCCTAATTCAGAGAAATTTCTGCTAAGCGAATAAATAGATCAATAACTAGCCAATTCGCCAATAAAACCAAGGAAATCGCACCTGTCTGTAAGGGGAGGTGAGCATGAAACCGAACATAAAATTAATATTATTCTAAAGAAGCGTTCCAAGAGACTTGGTCTTAAGAAAATGTGCCATTTAGATGTTAAGACAGATATCCCGCAAGAAATGAAAACGGAATATATCTTTATTTAACGAACCAAGACGTAAATTCCCGAGTGAAATGCTCAAAGCATCCGATTGCATCCTATGGATCGCGGGAAATCTCGAGATTCGAGACGTTCTCGAGCAATGAGAAGGGATTGGGCACAGTCTTCGGGATGCAACAGAAACGGCGGGAGCGAAACTTTTCAACTGGACCTCAGATTTCAAATCCATGTTACAAATACTTTCCTTCTAAAAGTATAATTTATTCTGCACGTCTTTTAGAGTTCCAGAATGGGAATTCCACCCTCGATGGCTTTCTTTAGCGGTTCCTCTAAGTCAGGGGTACTCAACCTTTTTTGGCACCAAAGGGCGCTTCCGAAAGCGAAGCACCACATAACATCTCCGTCCATGGTGACATTTCAGGCCATCCCTTGAAGAGACTTGGTCTTAAGAAAACACATTCAAATGATAGCTATCAAAAACATTGTCAGCAATCCGTAAATAATTTCTTGTCTGTGAAATAACTCTCATTAATCAATGCTATGATAGATTGAATGGATTGATGAAGAGAACAATTCTTTCCCCCATCTTATGATTGAACTTATCATGGGAAAGGTCTCCATAACAACGCTCAGTAAAAATTCCAAATACAGCGTCCGTATTAAAAGAAATTGCGTAGAAATCCCAAGGAAAACGGACGTTAAGATGTCTGACAGGGCCGGGAACCTGTCAGACCTTTTTCAAGTCCGTTTTTCTTGGAATTTGGTGCACGTCCTTATGTGCAAAGTACCTTCAAACTTTTCCTTAAATTGCGTACACTAAAATCGCAAGTATTTGATGTATTTGAATTTAAGTCGTCCTCTTTAAACATTAATTTATGAGTGATGAAAGGAAAAGTGCGCATTTCAATATGATTGCAAAACATATTTTCACCATTGGGCTGCAGACAAAAGTTTTCTTCGAAGACGGAGACGCTTCTTACGAGTGCGATAGTGTCTCTCTCTCATCCGTTGAGCGGAGATTGGCAGCTGAAGTCCAATATGCGGAACCCGCTTTCAACCCAGAGAGAGCGTCCAAATTCAGCTCAAAGAGGGAACGATTTGAATTACTTCAATTACCTCACACGCGGAACACGGCATTCCGTTAATGGCTGTGAGCAATTCGCATTCATAAATGATTAAGGCATAGCAGTATTGGATACGAATATTATTAACTAGACAATAAGTGACATTTCATCAGGATTGGAGAAGTAAGGTATATTCTGCAGAAATAGAATCCTAATCATTTATGTAATTTGAGAATATGGATGATTGTACGCATAAATAGCAGTAAAATGAAATAAATATAATTAAACAATAAAAGTAAACATGCTTAATTTCAAACTGGTCAGAATAATTAGCGTTTCAAATAAGAGCAGTCATAACGAGGTGCATAAAATGTAAAATGGATAATAAGGGCAATCACTGCATTTATGGTAAACAAAATAAAGAATGTGATATTAGAGCGATGAATAATGCGAGACCAAACGGTTATACGACAAAATCTGAATTGATACAGTTTTTACTGATGCTGACTACAAGAATAGATGTGTTTAAAAGGGCAGAAAACAGTCTGCATAGTTTTTTAGCGCTGAACTTTATAATTAGACGAATAATTGATAAATACGACAATTTCAACAGATTTCCAATTGAAAATCGAAACGCTTCCATACGACCTTCAGAAGTAGACAAGAGAAATACTGTGTTCAATGAGAAGGAAGTTCTTAAATGAGAATAGAAATCTTTGAGTGCTCACCGTTGATGTTTCAGAAGATAAATACTGCTTCATTATCCTGCAAGAAAGAGAAACAGAATATATTTATTTATCGAACAAAAATATTAATTTCCGAGGGTAATGCACGAAATATCACATTGTATAAAACACCTGTGGAATGTTCTCGAGATTCGAGAAATTCTCAGGATCTCGGGAAATCTCTAGATTCCTGGAATTGTCGTGATCTCGGAAAAATCACGAGTTCGACACGTTGTGGGGATATAGAAAGAATTAAATTGTGTCTAATCTTCCCCATTGGGCATGCACAGAGATTCAACAGTCTATTTTGGATGCAATAGAAATGGCGGGAGCGAAACTTTTCAACTGGACCACAGAATTCGAATTCATGTTCCGAATAGGTTCTTCCGCGCACTTTGAAATCATCAGTAACCCGCAAAATATTCTCTATTTTTACATTAAGATATTCGAGATGGATTAGATGTTGGGTTCCTAATGTTTTAGTCTATCAGCCATAGCTTTTATTCCCAGCGACCGAGGCTAAAAACACATTGGAGCAGATCGCTTGTTTCACTAGCCGGTTATCACACGCACAGTGACGTTGGTTTGTATGAAAATGGCCAGTTATAGCGATAAATAGCTCGTTATTCGTGATAATTCTGCTAACAAGTGGTTTTTATTGAAACATATGCACGATTCATGTTCATCCTGTGATTCACGAGTATTTTGGTAAACGCTGAAGAAACATCCTGAAGGGTTCTTTCAGTAATTAAGAATGGAAGTGAGATTTTAGATTACGTTAAAGCAACAGTTCCACCGAATTTTAAAGGAACTGCAAATAGTGCAAATGTCCCCGAATACGCTTCAATCAAATGACGAAGTGATTAGATAGGCTCAAATGCTCCCTCAAACTTGATTTAAATCGTGTAAATATGAATCATCAATTCCGCGAGTTCGTGTGTTTGTCTTTCATTTTAGTCGACGCCGTTCGGTCTCTTCGCGTCAAACTTTGCACGCATGTTCTCTGAGATGGAAAAACCCTCTTAATTTAATTCAATAACTTCGCTGGGTTCGAACAGAGATCGCTCAGATAAGGTTCCATAAGGAATGCATGCAAACTTCAGTTTTATCGGATGCAGGCTTTATTTGTTTTGAAGAGATAAATTAGAAGGAATAGTCTTAAAGAGTCGAGACAAGCACCAAAAGAACGAAAATTGAATGAAGATTCTTTTTGTGGACACGTTATTTACTTTTTGAATCGAAATTACGAGAACTATTAAAAAAAATCTGATGTGGAGAGCACAAGACTTTCTCCATAAGGTATTTCCTCCTCTAAATTAAAAAACGAGCGAAGAGAAAAATAAAACACGAACAACACAAACGATTAATAAAAATAAAGACTACGTATTTATATATGTATATTTAAACAGTGAAAACAGAAAAAATTAACAGATGACGAAAATTATTAATACACGCATAAGAAAACAAATACAGAAGACAAATGGAGGCGGAAAAAAAAACAAAGAAGAAAAGCATTCAAGCCTTATCAATCAATCACTGATCTTTTATCGCGAGTAACTGACAACGACTACTACATTTAATCAAAAAGCTTGCGATACAAGACCTGAGATTTAACTAAAATTCTCGTCTCACACACTCAAAATCGAAAGCTATATCTAAAAAATACTTGCGTTCACTAAACCCTATAATGCAATGCTCACTTAAGGAGTAAAATAACTGACTTAATGACATAAGTTATGCTTTGATTACACTTAGCGAACATATACACTCACCGATTAACGTTTCCACGTCTTTGTCACCAAAAGGAAGTCCTTAGCCACCAAAACACAACAATAGTCTTCCTCAGCTGTCAACGTGACTTTGTTTACATTCACTTTTAAACAATTCACCGACTCGTATTCTCAAAACTAATATAAAACAGCATTCTCTGGACATTTAAACACAATTTCACCTCAATGTCACCACGGAATCGCGTAAGATGCAATAGAAATATGCAGATTAAGAATCTGATAATACCACGTTTCCTCCAATTGCGCCCTAACCGCAAAACCGGAAATTACCTGCTAGTTAAGGAAGTAGTACCCTAGTGACCAAAATATAAACTAAATAGACGTGTAAGTGTATTCAAGCCGGAAATTGGCTCAAAATGCCGCGGAACTCAAAAAAGACATGTAAAGAAAATGTAATACACTGATAAATAAAATCTTCAGAGGGTTAACAAGAGATTAACGGTACACAATCATTAACTTTAGTATATTTATTAAAATTAAATGAATATGAAATTCGAAATAATTGCGAAAAAATAAAGAATACGAATATTGCCAACTCCTGCTTCATCATTAAGTATTTGACGCAATTCAGTGCACTTCGTCTTTGTGTGCGAGCCCAACACCCACTCTCGTATTTTATCCCACATTCGCTTTAAGAGTTTATCATCTCGACAGCTAAATACCTACAAAAGGAAATTCTTTTCGGTGATCAGAGAGACCATTTTCAGCGATCGCATAAAGTCCGATACTTTGACGCCCCATCTGCCTGGTGTGCCGCGCTGTTCTGCGTTGACTTTATGATATAAATTCGATTTTTGAGATAACTTATGGACTTAGAGGTTTTTAATGGACATATATGAGTAATTTGATGTTTTTTTAAACTTTCCCTCTGGAAGTTTTTTCCCAGGGAAATAGAACGAAACTTCTTAGCCGACTACATTTTTCATTGCACTTTTCCGAAAATTTTCGGCATTCACTTGTATTTCTCCAAGACATTTGTTTCTTAACCTTTTATCAGCTAAACTATTTACTTCGGTGGAAAGTAGATGTAAGAAGGCAGAGTTTAATACCCAAACGACCGTTTTTCCTGAAAGGTAGACGCAAATACATCGGTTTAAGTAAAGTCGCGGTCCGAAGAATTTGAAATATACGAGTATATCATGTTTGTGGAGCGTCACAGTGGGGTGAGTATTGGTTTCGTGATCGCCGATCACGCATATGAAACTGATATTTCTAAACTATTCTTTCGTGAAAACGTTTCAATTTTTTTCGATAGTGTAAATTAATAATTTTATATGATTTTTTAAATCCATAATTACAATTTTATGCGTATTTTTATTTGAAAACCATTCCAAACAAGTTATTTTTAGATATTATTACATCTACATCTACATTAATACCCTACAAGCCGCCTTTCGGCGTGTGGCAGGGGGTGTAAACACCAGTTGAATCTAAATTACTTCCTTATTCGATTATTGTCACGTATTGTTCGCGGAAAGAATGAATCTCTAAAACAATTCGTCCTAGCATCTATTCCTCTTAACTTACGGTCATTATCGGATCGACCGACGTAGCAGGGGGGTTGCATGATACCGATTGTATCTTTGGAAAATGTAGTTTCCCTGAATTTATTAAGCAATCGCAGCCCAATCTCCTTTCTTTCAAGGATTCCCAACCTACGTCTGAGAGCATTTTTGTCCTTTTTTATCGTAGCATTTCTTAACAAAACGAACTGCTTTGCACTGCACTTTCTCGAGTTCGCGAATACACGTTTCATCCGCCGGATCCCATATACTTGCCGCATATTCCAGAAGGGGTCTGACCAAGGTAAAATAACATCGCTCTCTCACCTTTTCGTCGCATTTACCGACAATACGCTTTACGAAGCCAAGCCTTTTACTTGCTTTGCCGCAGATTTTTCGAATATGCGTGCTCCAATTTAAGTTATTAGTAATGTTGATCCCGAGATATTTAACTGAATCTACTACTTTGATACTAATTCCATTAATTTTGTATGGGTGATTTGGACGCATTTTTTTCTTTTCGAAGAAATTAACTACGGAGCATTTACTTACGTTAATATCTTATTATTAATATTAATATAATATTACATATATCGTAACGCAAATACATTATAAATATATACACACAAAGTGTGTAAATTTTTATAATGTTTTATGTAATAATTGTTAATATATACAATATAATATAAACAATTATTATAATCAGACTCTCGCCCGTCCAAAGAATCATCTTAACACACAAACACTATACAAATATACATAATTATCGTTTCCAATCTTGGTAGGAACATATGAGAAGTTAAGAAAAACATTTATATAAAACATTAATATATCACAGTTTATTGACGTAGACCAGGGTTTCACAAACTTTTTCTGCAATGGAACACTTCGCAAACCTGGGAAGTTTAACGGACCACTAAGCTTATTTTTATGTTAGGTAATTCTACTCGTATAATTTAAAAATCATTTAATTACAACAAATTATTTATAAATATAAAACTATAAGATTGTAATAAAAACTTAAAATGTGAATCAATAATGTATTTAATGACTTTTATTCTCTAATTCTCCGTTGACACTCCTAATTGTCGCGGAACATCTATTCAGGTTCAGCGGAATATAGTTCGGGAAGCTCCGACGTAGAATATGAAAAGGCACGCGCAAACACACTCATACACACGCAAACACTACTGACTCTAATCCGCCCAAAGAATCATCTTCCGATCCGGATTCTGCTGGGTAGGATACAAACAATATTTGCTAGGCCTCGGAAGATAAAACTTTTGATGGCTTGGAACGAATTACAACCTGACTTGAAATATTGAGGTCGGAATGTAACATCAATCGCACGAACAAGTCCTTTATAGTCTTCTTCCTCAAGCACTTTCGCGTAAAATCTTCACTTATTGGAAATCGTCCTTTATTGGACAAGATATGTTGTCATCATCATTATTGAACTCCGTTGCAGATTGAACTCCGTTGTGTTGACAGTGTGTCCGTGAGAGCATCTCTCCATCTTTCCGTCAATCATAGTAAGTTACAGCTTGTAGGAAACATTGATTTTATTATCATTAACCTCAGTCTCCAATGGTGAAAGTTGCCTCTCCTCGTTGCGCACGCTTTCAACTTGTAATTGTGCTGTTTTGATTCCGTCTTGAACTCGATCTTCGGAAGACAACAAAATGTAGGAGATGCAGGTCTGCTGTTTTGCCAAACAATTCATCTCAGACTCCCTTTGGTCACGAGTTTAGCGGCACAACACTAGTGAAAAAAGCTATCCTGTTAAACTTAATTTAGTTGTCCTATGAAAAACCATTTGCTTGAATTCAATAGCGAAGTTTCGAAGTCCGCACTCAAAAAAACAACTTTTCTATTTTTGTCCGGCATTTTTCAATTCAAGCCCACTGCGCGGCGTTATGTGCATTACAATAAATGCTAACTAAAAGGTACAGAATTCTTGGAAGGTAAGAGGATGATTGCATAAAGATAAGTTATCAGTAAAATATGGAAGAAAATAATTTCCTAAGTGGAAAATCTCGATATAGGTATGGTAATGCGCGTGTGTGGCGGGGTTGACTAACTCCGATTTTCAGTTGCTATTTTTTCATAGACAAAGGCTCGTTCAGTTGAACGATCAGACCCCTGTCCTCTATGCTTAAGCAAAGAATGTGCCCTGAAAGTTTTGTTCGAATACTTTAACCAAAAACCTGGTGTTCCCCTTATAAGTAAGTGCCATGCCTGCTGCCTGCGCGCTTCGGATACTTTACGGATACTGAGGTTACTCACGTATTTCATCAATTACTCGTGGAGGGGTGGTTCGGGGTGGCCAATTCTTTTTGGGTTTCATAGCTGAGATGTGTGCCTACAATAATATATGTATATCAACGCAGGACTCGGCGGGACACTATGACTTTATGAAGTTTGTATTTTTGTTTTTGAACGAAATTTGTGCAAATTAGTGGTTACTTTTTATGTCAATAACATTGTTAATTTTGTTTCGGAGGTGTTGTAAAACAGCATTTAAAATCCACTAACATTACTAGGTCAATTCAATTTAATGAATTTCAAATTGCGATAATGGGGTAGCTGCAGAGGAATTTTGAAGATGAGGCTATTTCGAAGCGAAAGCATGGTTAGGCATCCAAGCAGCAAACCTTTCACTTTGTTATTGATTTTTACAAACATGTGCATTACTTACCTGCATTTCGAATGCATTTCTTGGCGGCTCCAACAATTGACTTGCCAACCATGTAAAAAGAAATCATATTCCCAAATTTTTTTTCCCTCATAATGACCACCTTTTTGGGATTTGGCCCCACTGTGGAGGGTGTAAAACTCATGGTAACGCATTTATTTATATTTAGATCAAGCTGCCAATCTCTATACCATCCGAATATTACAAAATATTGGAACAAAGATGAGGTAGTATCATAGAGTAACAAATCTAACGCTGAATTTTGAACCCCTTGTGCTTAATATTGGAAAACAGATGGTCTCAGACATATTTATCGATTTTTTTCAGAAATCCTAAATTCCCCATACCCGAAGTACTTAAATCTATCATTATTATCGGTGTTTTTTCCATACCCATAGCTGCTTCGGTTCTCTTCCCTGACGGTCCCTTATCCTTGACGTACCCACAAATGGGTTTGGAATGGATCGCCGATTGTAATCAGTATGTGTGAATAATTATTTTCCGGTTCTCAGGAGCCTGATCAGAATCTCTGTTAGATAGTTTTATTGTAGCAAGATGGTTGGGCCGAGGCGAAGTTGCGTTCTGGGCTAAATTTCTCGCGATTATCTCGCGAAACATTGGTCGTAGAGAAAAGTGTTTAATGCAAAAGTCGTGCGATATTGCGTTATCCAAAATTTTTATGTAAATTGGTATGTGCACATGTCAAAATTTGGGGAACATATGGCAGAAGAACCAATTCCGGTTTCCTCTAAACTTGCCTCCATTTTCTCAAAGTGGAGAGTCGAATTCGGACTCAGTTTAAAGCTACCGGCGATATTCATCAGAATAATGAACGGATTAGTACTTTTAACACGCACAAAAACGAAAAATTCATAATTTGAATGCCACCTTATAGAAAATAAAATAATTAAAAGAACGAGTTCTCCAACATAATTTGATGTAAAATTTCCATAAATAGAATAGAGTGTAAAAATAGCGAGAGGTAGATTAATTCTGAACAAAGCTTACATTCAAAATCATCTTTTTAATTTATAATAATATAATATTTTCGATACAAAGTAAGACTTAGGAGTCCGGTTTCAAAAGAACACAATTAAAACATCTGATGTGGCCAACGCATGACTTTCTCCGTATTTATTGAAAACAGAATCTTATGCCGGTAATACATAAATAACTCCAAAACAATGAGTGTTACTGAAAAATGTTTCAAACACTTCCTGCAATTGCTGGTTGCCTTCTCACGGAATATTTCTAATTATCCATGTAAAATATTTAATTTTCCAATAATTACTTTAATCACTTCGATTATCAGCCTCATGGTCCTTAAGCTCTCGAGTATCTTTACATGATAACACATCGGATTCAACAATGGGATCGGTCGTCAGGGGGATGAGTTGTTTATAACCTCAAATTTTTACAACATTTTCGTGAATTTCACCGATATTCTCGAAAATTCGAATCTGATACTGAGGCTAGTGAAGCTGAGTGATACAACAATTCTCAACTCCGTTTCGTATCCGATGGCCGCAGGTGCATTCAAAAGTACCATACATGCCGGCGCATAAGTCGATCCCTAAGATTTTGAGGTGAATTTCAGGTTTTAGCCTATGTTCAGCTTATAAGTCGACCCAAAACATAAGGCAATACCGCTTCCCCAGCTTTTATGGGAAGAAAATCTACGGTATCCACAAATATACGATAGCATAAGGAATATTTACTGCATAAGACGCTATAATAGTTTCTTTCAGCTGCCATGTCAACATCTCGCCTCTGCTTAACAATTACTCAAGCTTCTTTCGTTGGTATCACTCTGGCCACACAAATAAAAATGCGCTACGAAACAGATACACAATGGTATTAAAAATTTATTAGGCTCCAAAGGTTTTACGCAGGCATATACTTGGTTCGATTGTCCAAGCGTAGTCCGCTCGGCGTCACTTCGCTCAACTTTGCTTAGCTTCGCATTCGGTGGCCACCGGATAAAAGAGGTCTCATCGAGATTTATTTACATCCGACAACGTCCCCTCGTCGGTGTGCGGCGCGTGGTGTTGAATAAGAACGCACGTCTGATCGCCCCATCACGTCACAGATGATCGTAGTAAGAGCAGTAATGGATTGATTACATACGCTTGTCTTCGATAGGCATTGTTTGTTTGCTTTCTCCCCCACTGAGAAAGCGACGACCTTAGTGGGGCATAAGCTAAGAAGAGAAAAGTACAAGCACCTTCAGCAGTTATAAAATCTATCTAATTATATAGTAAACGTTTTAAGAATAAAGATTAACAAATACTTTTTTCCACGCATTTATTAGAAACGCGACCGGTTTCGGCCATCTTCAGATAAGGAAGTTACAAAGTTTCCTCAACACCTTAATGATTCCCGCCATTCCTCATCTTTCATTCCCGAAATTCTGCATGTCCATCGAAAAGAAATGAATTTCTTGGAGAAGAGAGAAATTTCAGCATCTAAAATTGCTTCTCAGAACGTAGTTAACGAAGATTAGAAATTACAGAAAATCAGAAAATTTCAAGAAATTCCTGAAGGCAAGATTTTCCAAGTTTATTTTCAAATCAAATTCATTTATTTTTCGAAAATGTTTCAAAAATATTATATCATATCATAATATTATATAAAAATATTATTGTATAAATATTTAGCCACCTAAAGAGTGGAAACTTATATTATTACTTTCTCCCTATACGTAGTATAAAGTATTGTATTCGAAAAAAATTCGATCTCGAGATTTTGACGGAAATAGATGTTTTGGAACCCATAGAGCTCATTTTCACTATTTTCCCGCTCATGTCTATCTGTGGGTCTGTGTGTCTGTGGTAAAAAGGTTTTCTGGGCGCTCTATCTTAAAAAGTAATTATCCGATCATTTCCAAACTTCATTTTTAGTATTTTCCTAACAATGCTAACAGTCGATTAGTTTTTGATGAATATCGCTTAACCGGAAGTTCCCGTTAAACCGGAACAAAAGATTGTTCCTTTAATATCTCCGTCAGAATGCAATGTAGGTATATACAATTCCGAACAAAAGTTATAGACAATGTACTTTACTACAACGTTTTTACTAAACATTTTTTCGTAACACTAACTGTTTAGGAGTTATTCCTGAATAACGGTTAACCGGCAGTTGTTGTTTATCCAGAAATGGAAGTTTTTCATACATAACTCTGTCAAAAATCAATGTAGGTATATACAATTTGTACAAAAGTTATAGATAATGTACATTACTACAACTTTTGTAAGCAACATTTTATCTTATCACTGATTGTTTAGGAGTTATTCCTGAATAACTGTTAACCGGAAGTTGTTGTTTATCCAGAAATTGAAGTTTTTCATACATATCTCTGTTAAAATGCAATGTAGGTATATACAATTAAATAAAAAGTTATAGATAAAGTACTTTACTACAACTTTTGTTTTAACTTGATAACGCAAACTTCAAGTCGACATCATATCGAAAGTAGGAAAAGTATTGAAATTATTCTTAAAATTCGCTGCAATTTATCCGTCCTGCATCGAACCCTGGTAATACTTACTATGCAGCACAACAGAATATCAGCATCCCTAACTATGTGAGAAAACTCAAGCAGAAATAATGGCTTCAACTGCCTAAAAGGACGTCCTACTTTTCACATGTATTCCTTGTGTGAGAAATCGTAATGCGCTCTGGCATCGAACCCAGCAACAGCATGGTCTTATATATTTTTTTTTCTTGAACCGAGTCTTAATATACATCTACTTTCTAAGCAAGAACTTCTTATCATTCGATAAGTGAATGAAAAAAATAATGAAAAACTACCCCTATGTGTTTTATAAGGGAGATATATTTACCACCCGGCGTCGAACCCGGGTCTTTCTGGTGATATTTCCTATGCAGCCCAATAGAAGATCATCATCTTTAACCATGTCTGAAAATTCAAGCAGAAATATTGGCTGCAAGTGCCTCAAACGACGTCCTACTTTCCCATATATTCCGTATGTGAGAAATTTTAATGTGCTCTGGCATCGAACCCAGGAACAGCATGGTCTTATATAAATTTTTTTCTTAAGCCGAGTCTTAATATACATCTTCTAGCAAAGCTAGAACTTCCTATTATTTCGACAAGAGGCATCGTGTTACGTTCTATGTTTAACTCAAAGCCGTGTACGACGGCTTAAGCAATTCGTCCACAGAATAAAATTGCACCATTTAGAGCTACGAAGAAGATGTCGTTTCAAACAAATAGACGAAATACGCCATTCCAAACATTTTCAGGCGGATTACGACCAGTCCCCCTGACGATGGCTAAATCCACGCATTTCCCTGTGTAGTGGGAGTCGGATTTTAGTCGTGCATACCAATTAGCTCTACATTAAAAGGCCCGTTGCCCACTACAGCGAGAAATGCGTAGCGAGAAATGTGAGCCGAGAAATGCGTGAGCGAGGCGGCAGAGTTGGTATCCGTCCACTACAGCGAGTTTCTCGCTCAGCTTGAGATACTTAGTTGCGTTGAGACCGCAAAGGATTTCGGATGTGGTGTGATCTCAGTTGTTGAAATGTTCAGCGATACTTTGAAACGTCATATAATTGATTCTGACTCGAATGACTCAGAAGAAAGTGAAGAGGAAAATGCAGTTTTGCTTTACCTGGTGACTAAGGAAAAAAAATCACGGAGGTTCTGGATGAATCGTTATATCCATTCCAGGCGGGAATATGGAGAATTTCATTGTCTAATCCCGCAACTTGATGATGAAAGTCATACACGATTATTCAGAATGACAAAGCTGCAATTTTCGGAACTGCGCATTGTAATTAAGGACGACATACGAAGGAAATTCACTTCCTTTAGAGAGCCGATTGGTACAGAAGAAAAATTAGCTGTATGTTTAAGGTATGTGACAACTTGGCTATGAATTTTTCTACAGTTTATTTTCAAAATTATTGAGAACGTATCCGCTAAGATGAAACTTACATTCTTTCGTTGTTTAGAAAAAACTCAAGGCACTACTATGGAATCAACCGATATACATATTATGAATGATAAATTCGCTTCTTTGGATTATATTTTGGGTATAATGAAACAATTAATACTAGAGAAAAAATTATTTTTTTTATTAATTTTACAATTCCTCATAAGTAAATATATGAGGACTATTTTCTACATTTGTTACCTTTGTTGGAATGGGAATATTTTCTGTCTGAGACATTGCCTCGCCCTCTGCCTCACTTACAACTTCAAAAGATTTCCTCTTCACCTTTAGTTGGAACATCGGTGGCAATTTCTTTGTTGTAAGACACATAGTCTCGAAAAAACTTTCCAGCTCATCTTTTTCATGAATGAGCTGGCTCCTCTCTCCTATCCCTTTGCTCCCTCGATTCTTTTAAATATAGCAGTTTAGTTTAGAGAAAAGTTAAGTTTAGAGTTAAGTTTAGAGAAAAGTTTAGAGAAATTACGTTTTCAGATGATGTAACTGATATAAAGCGACCCCCCTGTTATACGGGCCGTTCTGATACTGCCAGAAAGATTAGGGAAATAGATGCTAGAACGAATCGTTTCAAAAATTCATTTTTTCCGCGAAGTATACGCGAAAGAAACCGCTTAGGAAATAGAGTCAAGGTGCTTGCACCCCCTGCCACACGCCGAAAGGTGGCTTGCAGGGTTCTTACATAGACATAGACACATTCCGGAAAGAGAAACTAGTGGCGCCGGCGATAAGTGGGCTCCGCTTTCTATTATCTACGAATGGTAGACGTGGGGCAGAGGGGGCGAATCGGGGGGCGGGTGAAAAGGAATGAATTTCAAAATAAAATTCACGGAGGAGGCTGTAATTTTGTGGAAATACGAAAATTAAATAGAACAAGGTTTCAAAAAACTTGAAGATGACTATCGTTAGCCAAACTAGTCACCTTCGATACCCTATATGTGGATAGTAAAAGTTACAGTGTTATTTTTAAAACCTTGTTTTATTTAACAATTTTTCAAAAAGTGGGCTTAAATTCTAAACGGTAATGCTGAGACTGACAGTATCACATAGATAGCTTCTATGTGACCTTTCACTACTGGGAGACTAAAAACAAGATCATTTTGACTCCATTTCTTCTCTTTTATGCCCGCCTTCCACTGCGAGCGGAGCGGGCTCCGTACGGACTCCGTTCAACTCGCAACGGTAAACGTAATGGAAGTGCTTCCACTGTAAGAAAATGAGCGGAGCGGACTAAAAGAGTATAAAGAGTCACAAAAGTGGTCGCAGAGTTGAGCGGATTTCCAACGGATTCCGTTACATTGTATACATTCGTTTCAGGAAGTAAAGATAAGAGCGCAATGAGCGGCCGAAAATTCATCGATTTCAAAAATTGTTATTTTGAAATTTGTCCGCCCATTTCCCCTCGTATCCAGATTTTAAAACTGGATTCGAGAATTCCTTTGTATTTTCAAGATTTCGTTAATACTTTGCTATTCGGTGGATAGCCTCGCTGTATCCTCGCTCGCCTTCATTGCCCCAATTCTTCCTAACATCCTAATAGGATAATCTTCAGGGAGTACCATATTCGCAGCAGGGTCAGGTGAGAGGAAGCTTGTTTTCTTCCCTCAGAAAGGGCAGGACCAGCGGACCTTCTCCCACGGTACACTACACTGCCCATCAATAATCCCTGTAATCCACGGCCCTGGGAAGGGATCAGTCTTTTCCTCGCATGTCCATCTTTCCGACTGAATTAACTCTCACTCTATTTTTTATCTTTGCTCTTAGTACGCCTGTGTCATCATGGCCATCGATCCTTGGATTTCTCCTCCTATATCGTCCGCGATTTTTACCAAAGGCTGTGGATCCATGGCAGTTTATTATTTCACCACCATCGAGATCATCTAACTCTTCTACTGGCTTTGAAATTACCATATCTGCCCTTTAGCACCCGGTGGGCCCTCGCCTAGGTGAAATCGGCTTATAGCAGTCCCTCCGCAGAATTGGAAATTAGCGTAAACCGAAACTGAAGGGATGGATTTGCTAAAATGGTGGCTTATTTCCATGAACTCTTTCTAGTTCACACTCTATAATAAAAATGTTTTCATTCTAACAAGGGGAGACTCTCACTTTTTTCCGGGGATTTTAATGAGCATTTTTGTAGTGATGTACGAAGTAGAGTAATGAAAAACTGTATTGGCGTTCACGTGTATATGCTTTCTCGAATCATTCGATGTTCGTTGGTACTAATTACATTAGCTGTCTACTTGTACGTAATACAATAGCATTCGAAATCGCTATTTTTCATTTCACGACTACTCTAAGAATGTAAAGGGAACTTGTGTTCGACTTATTCAGAATTTCATAACTAAAAGTAGCTGATTACTTCCGGAATTTACTGATTATACCAATCATTAGGAACATTATAGTTGTATGTCGGATAGTAAACATTCTGCTCTGACTAATTATACGCTGGCAACTTCTTGGTTAAGATACTTTAACGGCCATGAATGTTATTGAAAATCTCGCAAGTGTGAAAATATCCAGTAAGGCACGTTACTTCGGGAGGAAGCCATTGAGAGATTAATGGAGATCATGGAGGAGAATATTTATATAGAATAGGATATTAGAGATAGCAGCCCTCCTTCAAAAGAAGATACCAGTGATTCCAATGAGCCATCACCGAAATTTCTTAAGTACCTTTGTGCTCCGTTGGATGTGTATATTAAGGTTGTTAATCTTGCTAGGAAACATCCAAAATGGATGCTATCAACCTTAAAAAGACTAGGTTTACAATTATTACAAAACATATCTCAAGTCATGATGTGGAGTGGGGATTTTACAGATCGAAGAACACGATTCTTTAAGATGCAAATGATAAATCAAAATACATATGACAGGTTTTGTGAAGCAAGAAAGGGAATGAAGCACATTACCTCCAGAATGCTCTAACATTGAGCTTTATGGGGGGTTACCAGCACCCGTCGACTAAGTCTATGTAAGAACCATGCAAGCCGCCTTTCGGCGTGTGGCAGGGGGTGCTGGCACCTTAATTCTGTTTTCCTAAACGATTGCTTTCGCGTATTGTTCGCGAAAAAAATGAATTTTTGAAACGATTCGTTCTAGCATCTATTTCCCTAATCTTTCTGGCAGTATCAGCACGGCCCATATAACAGGGGGGTCGCATTACGTCGGTTACATCATCTGAGAACGTAATTTCTCTGAAATTATTTAATAAATTTATCCATTGAATTTTTCTTCTATCTTCTAATGATTCCCATCCCACGGCCTGTAACATCTGTTTATTACTCGCTGTTTTAACGTAGCAATTCTTTACAAATCGTATCGCCTTTCGTTGTACTTTTTCTAAATCCCGAATATGACATTTCTCAGCGGGGTCCCATACACTACATGCATACTCAAGGTGAGCCCTAACTAACGCTAAGTAACATCGCTCGCGAACTTTTTCTTCGCTCCTGCCGACTATTCTTTTGACTAAGCCGAGTTTTTAAGTGCTTTTCCACATATATTTCGGATGTGGGCACTCCATGATAGATTATTCGTGAGAGTTACTCCAAGATACTTCACCGATTCTACTGTCATTAGGTTTAACCCTCGGTGGCTGTAAGAATAATCATTCGCGCGAAGTTTTAATTGGCGGTTCTTTAGAAAATGCACTCGTGATAAATAAACCCAAAGCAGAACTTACGATCCATTTGATAAGGCGTTCAAGAAAGCTGTGAGAAAAGGGCGGGGAAGGAATAGCACGGAAAGAAAAATGCTATGCGCGTGGTTTTATCATCTTATGAAATTCCAATAATCTACGGAGAATAAGACACATTACAAACATAACTCATTTGAAGATGGTATCGCATGTCTGAATGTATGCTTTAAGTGTATAACACAACGAATAAACTATAATACAAAATACGACTCCAAAGTAATATAATATTTGAAGCTGAATCCAGTTATTCTTTAATACTAAACGCTGAGTCAAAATTAGGGGAAGCGTAACTCATCGCTGGTGGTGGCAGACAGGGATTATATGTTTCAGCTCCATCGACGCACCTCAACACCGGTAGGTTTGTTCTGAGCCACATCACCCAGTAAGTGGACCCCTGTACGTAAAACCTCCTTACCGGCAGCTTTCGCACCTCTCGAAAGAAATGGTAAAGCAGCCCTGAAGATACTGCCCAAGAAACTTCCAATACCGTGCCCACGTTGCTATTCAGCGCCCCTAAATACGTTTGATATCCCCATTCCCGCCTGATTCTCGTAATATTGCAAGTAGGGGTCATGATATATCATCGGCTCTTCTCTGACCATTTTAAACTGATTTTCGGAAATGTAGTTTCACGACCGACGTTCCAAACTCAAGTGGAATCCGATTACCTGTGTCGTCCCTTAAATCAATCTCAATGTTATCAAATTCCCGGCGCATTAGAGATATGTAATGGGGAGAATCGAAACTTATCAATTTTTGCGAGCCGTAAACATATTTTCTAGTGTCCATATTCACCATCCTAAGGAGCGGTGCGCATGTCTCACCAATTAATTGCTGCTCTACGATATCGCAGTATATCAGTATTTGATGCGGAAATCCTAGGAATAAATTGGCCGGATGGTTTGAGACGCTGCCCGTGGATATTTGCAGTTTATGATCGAACCCGAGTTGAAGGGATAACCTCGGCGAAAAAGTCATGTACGGCCTCTTTGACTTACCTGTTATAAGGTTTATAGAATCTCTGCCGGCGTTTATAAAAATGCGCTGGGTTTTCGTATACATTTCAAAAATGAAGCGAGAAGAAATTTTATCTATACTATTTATCTCGTGAATAACTGATGAAATACTTTCATAATTTCCAGGTTTAATCCTAAACTTGTCGTTTCCTCCTTGGAGCGAACATGGATATTGAAATTCTACCATGGCAACTTCCCATTCTCCGTATAGTTCGATTCCTTGAGGTAGTTGCGTTCGAAACCTGGTCGTTGTATAGTCTGGAAATGAAAGCATACTACTGTTGCTAGGTAAAGTTATGTAAAACTGGTCCTTCATCTCAACTTTTTTATGTGTTTAATATTGACCCAAGAGTTGAAACTATCAGGGTATCCTTTCCACTTGACGAACGCTTCTCGTTTGACCCCTCTATCTCTATAGTCGAGTATTTTATCAATTTTATAATCGTGCGTTCTACTAACTCTAACGCGCTGTAGTTCCTGTTCATAAAATCGACCTTCGATCTCATCACCACTTTGATCCTCCACAACGTGAACTACAAGTTTTCTTTTTATTACTTTTCGTACTTTAAATATTTCTTCGGTCCAGTTACTTTCATATCCTTTATCAAAGACCCATTTTATTCTGGACAAACGCACCATATCACCAACACGTAATGTAGGTTTTGAGGGTTTGTCTTTAACATTTCCATATAAATTTTTCCAAACCTCATAAATATTTTTCTCAATTACGTCTATCGGTGCCATTTTGATGCTAGACTGGTATGCATGATTGTAACCATTTTGATAAAATTTCTATATAACGTCGCGTGTTATTGTCTGTAAAGTAACGCCAACATTCTAGTTTTGAGAGTCCCATTGAAACGTTCAACGATGCTCGCCTTCACATCGGGGTTTTGCGTCACATAATAGTTTATACTGTTTTCTTTGAAATACTTTTTCACCAAGTTAGATGTGAATTCACCGCCTTTATCGGATTGAATGTTGATTGGTGTTCTACCTGTTTTCTCAAAAATTTTCTGGAAAGCCAATTTAACATTTTCTCCCGATTTTAATTTAAGTGGGGTAACCCATGCGTATTTACTAAAAGTGTCAATCACTGCTAATAGGTACCCATAATCGTCGTTATGTTCTTTCAGACTACGCATGTCGATGAGATCGCATTGCCAAAGATCATCTATATTTGTTATGTGATATCGATTTCTCGGAAATTTGCGACGAACAGGTTTATGAAGTGTATATGCATCCACTCCTTCAAGCCATTCTCTTACTTCTTTGGTTGAAAACTTTCCCTTAAGACTATTAATTAGCGGTTCTGCACCCGAGTAGCCAGCAGGCTTACCAGCGTTTAAGTAAGCCTCACCAATGCTCATTATAAGTGAAATTTTTCCCAACCTCTGGTTTTATATGGGGAATATCGATATCTTTCCTGACGATGCTCTCGGTTTCGACTCATGCCCTACCGATCCGAACTCGCCAATACTCTGATTCCCAATATATTCTTGAGGAATGTTCATCTCCCGTAAAGCGTTACAAAATGTTTCCCAACCGCTAGGATTAGTATTTTTACGCGGTATAACTATATCATTAATGAGATCCATAATATTCGATTGAGGTAACGTGCGGCCGTCGATGGTTTACCACACCTCGTCCATCCCACATAATTTTTCCACTTTTTACAATTCTATCGTATAGCAAACGAGCTTTTCTTCTAAAAGTTTGTGGAACGGAATTTAAAATTTTTAGTGTGTTATTTTCTTCAGACACCTCTAAGTTTCTTGCATTCGATGTTTCAATCGAATCAGACGAACCCTGTATATCAATAATCGGAATGTGTGTAGGCTTTTTCTGTTTTTCCATTTGATTCAAGTATTTTAAGAGAATCTCTCTATACATATCCCATTTGTCATTGTCCGGAACGTTGGTAGCGTACAATATGTTTTTCATTTCTTCATCTAGACGGGAAATGTGTTGTGAATCTGGTTTACTTGGAAATCTTTCCATAACTTCACTCGGCACCAAAATCATTTTCCTTGCATGTTCCATTGTTTAATCAATGACCCAATCAAACTGCTCAATGCCGAACCAATAATTATCGGAAGAAACCCACCGCCTTTCTGAACGATTATGTGTATTTTCTTTTTCCAACAACCGCCGCGCTTTATGATTTTCCGAAAGATGTTCTTGTACCGGGATATCCTTCGTTTATGACATGACTTAAATAGTGCGTTACTTTTTAAGACATTTAACACGCATTCACAAATTGCATGAACAAGAATTGCATCGCAATTTTTCAATATGGCTACTCTCTGCTCAGGCTTCATTTTACAGAGAACCTTGAGCATATCCAAACTGCTCCTCACTGCTCTAGACATATTTAATGACTGATTCTCATTTTCTAAAACATACTTCTTTTATTTTTATTTTGTGGAACGTACACGAACGTATACTTATCTTCAGGAAATAAATAAGTTCTAATCCTGTAATCATCAGGGGTTGGGGAGAGTGGTACAAATCCGCCAACCTGGGGAATTCCGCCACCCCTTGATTTCATCACTAAATGATGCAACATGTGAGCGTGGCAAGTGTTGTCCCTTAGCGACCAATGAGACAAGCTCCGGTCAGTTGCACCATGACACCTGCTGTGCTCAGTTATTGTTCTCGGAGAGCTACAAAGTTTTCTCTGAATCTGGTGTAATTTTAGACTTACATTTGACTTGAGGTAAGTGACTCATTGTTTAAGTTTATTAACACATTCATACATAGATTTCAAAGCTTAGGCATTGAGGTGTGTAGTTGCTTTAGAATATGTCCATCCGTTTAGAGGTTACAGCACCTATCCACCATTTTCTGCAAATGAGGCAATCCCGCCATTCCAATGTGGGGCAATATCGCCATGTGATGGCCCCTTTCAGCATTTTATTTAGAAACTGAACCATTTGTGATTTTCAGATGGTCTGATCACGAGAACAAACCGCGCAGAAGGCAAACTGGAGCGAAGAAAATCTTAAAGGGGCTATTGAAGCGGTCCAAAATGGTTTTTTCTACCAAAAGAGCAGCCTTTAATTTCGGTATACCAAGATCAACATTGAGAGATCTCCTGAAGTCTGAAAGTACGGCTAAGCCATCATTAGGCCGGAAGGCAATCATTTCTGCTGAGCAAGAAAAACAAATCGCTGATCACGTGATCCTGCTAGCAAAAATATTTTATGGTATTACCACTACTGAACTGAGGCGTCTAGCGTTTGACCTTGCGGAGAAACATGGAATAAAACATGATTTCAATAGGGATAGCAAAATGGCTGGTTAAGGGGTTTCCTTGGCAGACAAGATTTCATTAAGGATCCCAGAAGCTACTAGTTTGAATAGAGCAATAGGGTTCAATAAGAACGAGGCAGATTTATTCTACAGCAACTTGGGAGCCGTTATTACGAAGCATAAGTTCCCACCTAGCCGCATCTACAACATGGATGAGACAGGGATCTCAACTGTCCAAAAGCCTGGGAAGATTCTTGCACCCCAAGGACAAAAACAAGTAGGAGGCATCACAAGCTGGGAACGAGGAAAACATATTACTGCTGTGTGTGTCATGAGAGCATCAGGAGACTACGTGTCCCCATTGTTTATATATCCAAGGAAACGTATGACCCCCCTACTGATGAGAGGAGGACCACCTGGAGCCATATGCCGGTGTTCTCACAACGGGTGGACCAAAGACGATCTATTGCTAGAATGGTTGGATCCCTTTACCAAACATGTGAAGCCAAGTGAAAGCGACCCGGCCCCCTTTTGATTAATAACTACGGCAGTCACATTTCATTGGCGTGTTTTCAATTTTGCCGAAAACACCTCATTCATGTTGTTTCAATTCCGCCCCACACCTCTCGTAAACTTCAACCCCTAGACGTGACGTTTTATGCGCCATTGAAGAATGCTTTTAATAAGGAGTGCGATTATTTTATGAAGTCGAATTGTCACCAGAAGATAGCTCCTTTTGATATTGCCTCAATTTTTATCAAAGCCTATTTAAGGGTGGCCACCTTAGAAAAAGCGGTTTCAGGAATTGAAGTAGGCGGAATTCATTCATTTAATCCGAACAAATTTCCCAAAGACGATTTCGCACCGGCCCATTCTGCTATCGAACAGATAGTCATTGAGGATAGAGAAGAGGGATCTGCTGACACTCCTATTTCTACCACTGCAAGTTGCCCAACTGATAAACCCAATGTTACTTTCAATGCCACTTCATTCTCCAGACATCACTATCTGCAATGACGATATACCTTCTAATGATGATGCTGTTATCCCAAATACGGTAAACAATACTTGTTGTGACCTGTATTGTGTGAACCCACGACCAGGACCCTCGGGAACAACTTCGTTCAAAAGAAGTATTGAAGAAATATCCCCAATCCCAGAGTCAAAAGTAAAGCATAAGAAGGCTCTGAAGGATAGAAAACAACATTCAATAATTTTAACAGCAACACCAATGAAAAAAGTCCATGAAATAAAAAATAAAAACGGTATTTGAAAGAAAAAATATAACTAATGCAGACAAAAAGAATAACAGTAAGAAAAAGTGTAGAGTGAATGAAAAGAAAATCTCTAAACAAGTTAAAAAAGTAGATACTATAGGTGGGCCTAAATCAAATAAAAGGGGGAAAAGGAAACTTGATTTTGATGAAACATCATCGGAAGATTTCGACGTGAAAGATTTTTGTGACGACAGCGAAGACGACGATGCCTTTGATTGGATGGCTGACGACACCAAAATGTTCCTGGTTTGTGGTGAGCTCGGGAACAATGAACTGTGGTACCGATGCGTTTTGTGTTCAAAATGGGTTCATTCGGAATGCAGCGGAAAAGACAGCGCCAAAGATTATGTGTGTGATTTTTGTTCGTAGATTATTTTAATTTTTTTAGGATATGTTTTACACTTTTGAACTTTTACATTTCCCCTATGTAACTTTTAGCCGTATTTTTTACACATATTAAACAGTAATTTTAAATAAAATATTAATGTTTGTTATTTTTGCAGACATTCTCAATTATTTTAACTTACGGCGCAATTGCCCCAAGGTCATGGCGAAATTACCCAACCATGTGGAGCAACTCCGCCACTTTGCATAATCAGGTTTTTATTCTGACCTTATAACACGTTATAGTATAATTTTAAATATTGATTTATATACAGTCCTGGCCAAAATTAACGCAGCACCAGCCGTAAGGATCGCTAGGGAGGTGCTGCGTTAATTTTGGCCAGGAGTGTACCTCTATATGTGTATAGGCCTTTGCAGTAATGAGATCCAAGTTTCAACTCAAGTTAAAATTATTAAAAAATAAAATGTCTTAAGGTGGCGCCATTACCCCACTCTCCCCTACACTGTTTTAAATCAATGAACAAGTACCCGTGAGGTTTTGAAGTCGCATCTCTGTAAGCATCTTGAATGAATAATGGATTTTCTAGAAAAATCTGTCTTGCGAGATGAAATATCTGACTTCTATCGCGAGGATTTTTAAAACATACAATGTAATGGGAGTTTAACGAAATATCCCGCCGACCTTTACCTTGGTGAAACAAAATTTGCGATATGAAAATTACACTTCAATTCCAATGATGAGCACCCTTTGCGAATAAGTTCACTATAAAAGAATCTATTTCCATCATCAAATCATCGAGACAAATTAGACGATGAACTCCGGAATCGTTTGAAATTTCTGACAAGTCTGGAACTCCTTGATGAAATGTTACTTTAGGATTCGTTCTTAATTTAGATGGAACCGATTGGAATTCTGAATAACACCAAATTATTTTCTCAAACTTAGTACATACTAACGAATCTATCGAGTTGATAAACCTTTCCATCCATACGGGCTTTCCACTCATAGTCGGACCGCTTACGGTCATCGTGAAAGGAGCGGCCAAGGAGAATGACATGATGCGACTGACATGTTTATAATTAATAACATACCGTAAATTGGGGTAACTTTGGGACAGAGGGTATAACTTTGGGACAGTGTGTCATTTTTACGTAATTTATTTCCCGCCTACTCTACGTGTTTCTAATTGGCGCCCTGTCACATCTAAAGTATCCACCGGTATATGCTGCCATCCACAGCGCCGCTTGGAAGCTGTTGGTCAACTCCCGCCTGAATTTTGCTATCTTGTTTCTTAGGCCACATGTTTATGATCGTTTGGAGCTCCGGAAACTTTTACACCCCAGGAATTAACTGTGCATATTTGGATAACAACAGGTATGTTTTTCGAAAAGTACATGCTTAGGCATGTATTTCCTTATATAATATATATTTTAACATGTATATGTTAATTTTTAACCTGAAGAATATAAAAAAATCACTACTTAGGGGGAAACTTTGGGACATTCCCAATTTTACCCCAACTTATTCTAATAAGTTATTTTATGTATTTATTCCTTTATTTTCAGAATAAAAGTGAACTAACTATGCCGAGGAATCCCAAACGTACTCCTGGAACACGGCATTACAGGAATTATACCGAGGACAGTTTAAACGATGCCTTGCAAGCGATAAAAAACAAGACTTTGTCAATTCGTCAAGCATCTTCAAAATTTGGAATTCCAAAAAATACATTACATCTGAAGAGCCAGGAGAAACACACCAAACCTGTGGGTCGGGCTCCTGTTTTTACTCGTGAAGAGGAGCTACAATTTGTGGGTCACATAATTACTGTATCAAACTACGGTTTTCCTGTGGATACGGTCGATCTTCGGTACATTGTCAAGTCATATCTAGACCGCTGTGGAAAGAAGGAGGTTCGTTTTAAAAGTAACTATCCAGGACATGATTGGGCAGAGGGCTTTATGGCACGACATAAATCAGTGCTAACGAAGAGGATTGTGAAAAACATCTCTCTCTGTAGAGCAGCCACAGATGAAGAGGTGGTAAATAACTTTTTTGATAATTTAGAACTGGAACTGAGTGGGATTCCTCCGCAAAATATTTATAATTATGATGAGACAAATCTTGTTGACGATCCTGGAGCGGGAAAAATCATTACAAAGAGGGGAACCAAGTATCCTGAGAGGATACAAAATTCATCAAAGGCATGCACCTCAATCATGGTATGCGGGAATGCAGTAGGGGATATAACACCACCTTACATAAACTACAAGGCGGAAAAGATTTGGACAACCTGGACCGAAAATGGCCCCTCCGGAGCTCGTTACAACAGGACCAAATCAGGTTGGTTCGATGGGAATACGTTTGAGGATTGGTTCATATCATTACTATTGCCTATTCTGAAGCGCCAGGACGGACCGAAAGCTATCATCGGCGATAACCTTAGTTCTCATATGAATATTGAGGTACTGCGGCTTTGCAAGGAGAACAACATAAAATTCATAGCTCTTCCCCCGAATTCTACGCATCTCCTGCAGCCATTGGATGTGGCATACTTTCGTCCGATGAAAGGTGCCTGGAGGAAAGTGCTGAAAGAGTGGAAGGAGACATCTGCTGGAAGTCGGTGTACATCAGTGCCCAAGGATCAATTTCCAACACTTCTGAAGAAACTCTGGGATAACTTACTCACTGGTCCAAATAACTTAATCGCTGGATTCCGTAAGTCGGGAATTTATCCTATTGATAGGCAGCCAGTCCTGAAAAGGTTGCCTTCGCAGAGCCTGGATTCATTAATTTCTTCTGTTGTTGGGGAAAGCTTCTTAGAACAGATTACAAAGAAACGGGAAGAAGCGACCAAAGGATGCAATCAAATTAACAGAAGGAAGAAGTTGAACGTCCCCCCGGGAAAAAGTATTTCAGCAGAAGATCTTAATTCTACCGCAACAAATGAACCCCAACCTTCGACATCCAGCGGTATGCAAGTAGGACAGCGAATATGGCAGCATAAGAGAAAAAGAAGAGAGAGCAGCAGCAGCAGCAATGATGGAAGCGCTGATATATCTTTACAAGACACTGAAGACAGTGTGACATTAAGTGAAGACTGTTTTATTGACTTCAACGATGATCCCACCACCTCAACATCATGCCCACAACCTGAAAGTACAGGTAGCCTCCAGAATCTCGCTGTGGGACAATACGTTCTGGTGAATTACGAGGGTGAACTTTACCCAGGACAGATCAAGGAGATGAAAAAAATTGACGAAATACTCATCACTGCCATGGAGAAATCCGGTGCCCATTGGAAATGGCCTGCAAAGCCTGACGAAATTTACTACTCAAGGGACGAAATAGTGTTGCTGATCAACCCGCCCGAACAAATTAACCGCCGGGGTGTATATAGTGTGAATGATATTGGGTTTAAGAGAACTTTTAATATTTTTAGCTGTTAGACTAACGTTAATTCGAGTTTGTAGCATTAATCTTATTAGATGATTCTAACTTTATTTTTAATTTTCAACTGTATTTATGGTTAAATGTTAACAAAAAAATTATGTTTTAATTTATAAAAAAATGATTTGTGTTTGATTTTTATTTGAAAATAAACAATTGATGTGTAACATTAGGACAATTTGATTTCTCCTTGCCTTTTCTAGCAGGTAATGGCACTGTCCCAAAGTTACCCCACATGATGGGGTAAGATTGGGACAACTATAGAGGGAGCCTATAGGAATGTCATTGCTCGGAGAGTAATACGGTGTCCATAATTAATAAGAGGAAGGTTGACTTGATATAAAGCCGAAGTCTCAACGAATTATGTTGGTAAATATTGACGGGAGACATAAAAAAACTGAAAATGTGTCCCAAAGTTACCCCGATTTACGGTATTATAATAGAATATTATGATCTTCCACATGTCCTTCCTCTTTATATGAGAAAATTGAATTTTAAGATGTTGAGAAGGATAAAATAAACAGACAAATTTCGCTATAAACTATTTTGTTTGATGGAATTCCATCATATATATGATCATTCGAATAGTTTAATTTTACAAAAATCAACGTTTTATCAATAAAAGGAAGCTATTATATTAGCAATCACGCTCAATCAAAACAACACTAATCCTTATTTATTAAGAATTACTCTACATAAAATAATTTCAGTACTTTTTCGTCAATTCTTCTCTACCTTTACACCCAACAAGGCGCCTCTCGGCGTGTGGTAGGAGGTGGCTCTCCTATCGATTAATTTCGCGTGTCATTTCAACAAATGAATTCTTGAAGCGATACGTTGTATCATCAATTTCTCTAAATGCCCCATACGTAGGAAACGGAACATCTACAAAATCGTTTACGACATAGTCGATATTATGCATTCTCCATTGTGAGACAGAAATACCTCGTTTTTGATTAAGTGATTCCATTTTCCGTTCTCATTAGTCCCGAATATTGTACGGTAGTGAACTCTTTTAAGTTTAAAGTGAGTACGGTAAAGGTAAAGTTATTTTTAAAATAAGTCTCTCGAGAAAGGGAAAATGCCGCAAGAATTAGACACACAAAGGTAATAATTGTCTCCAAGTAAACAAAGTGTTAAGATTAATTATTTTTTGCTGTTTGAAATTGTTATTTTCTGCCTGACATATTTAAATTATTTTTGTCATTATCTGATTGTTTGTGCATTGTCCAAAGGTTGGTAATGTGTATTGAGAATTTGTTTGGTTGGCACCTATGTTGGCGCTATGTTTTTTGTTTTTCTATATATGAAGATTTTTTTTAGTTCATGACATGTGTCAGTTGCAATATTTGTGTGCCTGTTGCACTAGTATATGTGTAATACCACGAGGAGTCTGACAATAAAAGGTGTTCATACAATTCACTATTTCATTCTTCACGCCTACAACCACGGACTGCAACACAAAGTTCCCCAATACATTGGTTAAAATTTATAAGTGACTCATATTATTAATGTAACGTACTTCAAAGATCGGGTTTCATCCATCATTAGTCTCTAATTGAATCACCCGTTGTATTAAGAATTTATTGGTAATAATTAATAATATATTATAATCTTCCACATGTCCTTCTTCTTTATATGAGAAAATTGAATTTTAAGATGTTGAGAAGAATAGCAAGACACATTGATATAATGAGATTAACAATGGAACGAATCATCATTTATTTATCCTTTTGATTCAAATTTCAGTTTGAAGGAAATGCAATCAACTTACAGTACAATTTGAGGGTTTCTTCTACTCTCCCTGTTCCTTAAACTACCACGACCTTCAATGAAAACCTGAAACTATCTTTGCCCCCAGGTTATGAGCAATTAGGAGTTGACTCCGAAGCATGACATAAGTTCCTCATGGAGTGGAAGGAGTGAAAATTTATAGGAATATCATAGGAATTAAATTGAGATGTTTAATGAACCTTAGAAAGACCTGCAGATGTATTCTCTTCTTCCATTTATCTCTTAGTAGAGATTTTGGAGAAAGCATTAATGCATCCAACAAAGCCTCATAAACCTAAAGTGGAAGGGATCAATTTCTTCCTTCATAAGAACGTGTAAGGGATGTGAACAATGCAACAACCTCAATTTCAAAGAAAACATTCAGACAAATATCATGAAATTTTTAATTAATAAAAATATATAACTATAACAATTTTTACTTTCCGTGAATCATTAGTGATGAACCTACCCATTGCAATAACTTGTAGCGTGACACAAGTTCTACTTTCTCAATGCAAAGCATAATCAGAGATATTACTTTTTATTTGAACTTCATGAAAATAAGGGCCCATATATTCTATAAGAAATTAGAATTATGATCTTAGGAAATATGATATTATAATAACAAATATGATTGTATCATTATATTGGTACATGAAAAGTAAACGTAAGAATGCTTGAATGCATTAATATTAAAAATTGTTGGATTAAGATAAATTAAGCTATCCCCATTTCTATAAAACATTTGCCACTCAAAAAAGATATTTTGCATTTTTTTAACTATCCTATCTGGTTTAGAAAGATAAAAATGTCTTGAAAAACTTCAGAGCAAAAGATTATAGAGATTTTTCATTGTTTAGCTTGAGATTGACACAGACTGTGGTGGATAATTCACATCTTGAGTTGAATCACTCAAGGAAAGAGCTGATGGAATTGTAATACATCATGCATCAATAAAATTGATTGGTATTTCTGTAGACCAAAGATCTCAAGATCATAGAAATAGTTGTTTACTTGAAAGGTTGACTATAACTGCCTAAGAGAGGTTTTCTGAGGGGTTTCCCTACCTTCGAGGCAAATGCCAGAGAGATGTGTGTACCCCTCATTGCTAGTAACCATTCTTTTTGAAATAATATGTAATTTTGACTGTTTGTGTAAAGTAAATTGCATTTCTAAATTGTTACCACTTCTACCAGGTACGGTATCTACTTGCAGTGATGTATATATAATAATAATAAATAAATTTACAAATCTAGTCTTTCCAACTCATTTTGAAGACCAAACTATCCTTGGTTCAAGAGAATATTCCTCCATTTATGCAATAGGTTAGATTTAATTGATCTAATGATGAAGATATATCGTTGAAATTGTTCATCTATGAATCCAAAATATAAATTTCACAATAATTTTAACTTCATTTCCAATCAAAAGCTTTTGACAGTCAACAGGGTTTCAGTATTCAACCAGCCATTGAGTTGGAGACTTTGAATGATAATAAAGGGTCTTTAAAGACAAAATGATGCATTCAATAATCAATAAAAATTCTATTCATTTATTAGGCTGGATATATCTAGCATGCAAAAGATCTACTTGTTAAATTAAGGATATTTTTAGGCAGAACTACTAGTTTTCCATTCCCTGCTCTGTAGAGAATCTTTAAAAAAAATGAAAGATTGACAACTCTAGCTCAGTTGAAAAATTATGATGACATTTTATACTTTTTGAAAAGCGGCAAGGAATCAGGCAGAATTAAAATGGCACACTATTTTTTTTAATCATGATAATAAGTATATTGATTCATTATAGAAGTTCATCTATTGGAAAATGCATCAGAATTTAATGGCATGGGCAATACATGTATCTTATCTCAATGCCGCCCACAAATTGTATGATTTGTAAATATCAGCAGTGAATAAACTTTGCAATTATGAAACAGAAAAGTATAACGTTGAAATGGGGAAAGTTTACAGCATAACTTGAAAATGTGTCACAGACTTTAATTTGGACAAAATATCCTAGATGCTAGGCAAACTGGAAATATCAGAATAGTTTAGTCATACCTATAAAACTGGATCACCAAACATATTTACGGAACATTCTATGAAATAAATCAAGATCTCCATTAATAATTATAATAAGAATTATATAATATAAATTATAATTTTTAGTTAGATATTTATTTTGTATGAACTAATACTGCATTTGTATTTATGAAAAAAGCATTTACCCATTCTTAGTGTACTTATGATTTTGAAAATTGGCCAAAAAGTTTATAGTGAAGATAAAGAGGCTAGTACTGTGCTGTTTTGTCTATTGCAACCTAAATCTTACCTTTGATGCTCATTTTTATTGGCTGAGTTGATCTTTGGCTAACAGATGCATTGCTCTAGCACAGGAATCATCAACATAGAATTTGAGAGCCTTTACTGCTCAGCACTTTTGATGTTTTACCTTATTTTTCCTGATTCTTTTTTAAATTTGTTACTTTATTTTCTTTTTAATAACCTCAAAGCTGTGCCTCAAAATTAAGATTGAAGGATATTGCTTCCAGTAGAACTCAGCACTCTTTGATAAAAATCTTTTGTTTTATTTTTTAAACTTCTTTATACATACATCATAATAAAATCTAATCTTTGAACCCAATTTACATGGTATTTTTTATGAGGAGTTAAGTACCAAGTACCCAAAGGACATTAGCCATACTACACCAATAGATTAGGAATATCATCTATGAAACTCTACATCACAGTAAATGGATTTCAAATAATTAGATAATTCAGATTCTACATCTTTAAATTGCTCCACTCATGAGTAAAAAGTTACTTGCAAGCAGAAAAGGATTTTGGGAAACGGAAACCTAGACGAATTTGGATTCGTTTTGAAGATCTAAGCGATATCTTTCAATGGTTAAAAACAAAAATTATACTTTTATAAAAACATTACCAAAACACTGGCAAAGAATGGGCACTTTTTGAAAATTTTCAGTTTCTTGTTTGTCTTCCAAGTCCGAATTTCACTAGGTTTCCTTGAATTTAAGGCATGATATAACAAAAAAAATTGACTTCAACCCAAGGACTCGAGTTCAACGACCCGAGGTCAACGACCTGAGATCATTTCGCCGATCAGAGCAAGATCTAACTCCAAGATAGAATCTTCCGTATTTTGAATAAAAATTCAACAATTGTTAGCAAATTAAGGAAAAATCGGCGGAAAATGGCAATTTTTTCAGTTTTTTGGCTGTAATTTGCCAAACATTAGAAAAAAACCTATTCAAATTTGGATTCGCTTTGAAGATCATAACAAGATATTTCCATATTATGAACCAAAATTCGAATTTGAAAAAAAAACAAATTCCATAAAAACTAGTCGACTTTGGGTTCGTTTTGAAGATCGAAGCAAGATATTTCAATATTTATTCTTATTTTATTCTTTCAATATTATTATTATATTACATACATTGCTTACGAGAGAAATGTTAATGTGCTCTGGCATCAAACCCAGGAACAGTATGGTCGTGTCTAAATGTTTTTCTTGAACCGAGTCTTAATCTTAATCTTCTAGCTAAGCGAAAACTTCCTATCATTTCGTTGTAATGTAATTTTCTGACAATACTAGAATTTTTGTTCAAAATATGGAAAGGTCTCGCTATGATCTTCAAAATGAGTCCAAATTTGACTAGGTTTTCCCGACTGTTAGGCTAAATTTAATAATTTTGTGTTTGTTTTTATAGCGCATATTTATTTTAGTAGCCTGAGTGATACCAACGATTAAAAAAGCATACTTGAAATAGTCTAACTTCCCTTAAAATAGAGCTGGGGGAAGTGGTGTTGCCTTATTTTTTGGATCGACTTATACGATGAACATAGGCTAAAAGCTGAAATTCACCTCGATATTTTAGGGATCGACTTATACACTGGCATATATGGTAGTTGATAAATAAAAAAATAATTTGAATTGGCAAAAAAAGAGTCCTCATGAACTAGGTCTATTTAAAATATTTGTCCATGCTATTAACTAATTTTCTCTTATACTTCCTGTTTGATTCCAATTCCAAAACCTTACCAAATCTTTCCTTACATCATACTGCTAATCAACACAAGATGAATTAGCTACAAGGATGTAGTACTTAAAGGAATCCCATTCAATAAAACCAACAAATAATGGACAGCAATACAGTTTTAGCATTTTCAAATAATATTGGCTGGGTTTTGTACGGGACAGAGTGTTGTATAAATAACCTCATCAAGAATTTAATTCACTTCAATTGGATTTAGTGTATGGTACTGACACTACTAACTCTACATAAATCTAGGTGGGAAAAGAAATAGCTTAATCACAGATTCCAAAACTCTACCACAAATTCAAATTTAGGCAAAAATCCTCAAATTCTAGAGTGAAGTTATAATGAAAAATACTAATGCAAGGATAAACAGTTTAAATAAAATCTGCATGGATGCCATGCCACTATTTTCATAATTTCGAAATGGGAAAAATTCAAAGATTGCTTCGCAATTGCTATTCAAACTGATAACTTTGATAGACATGATACTTGCCTAAACAGGATAAAAATTTAGAGACACAGTAGTATCCATCATAATTTCGTATAACCATTTGCTCTGCTTACCAAGTAAGTGCAACAAAGAACAGCAATCACAGTCCGCTACCAACAACAGTTCTTAACAAACCTTTACGAGACGGAAGAAACAACCACATAATTAGTTGGAAAGCAAAGTGTTTCAAAATGGCACAGTATTTAAGAACAATTCGAAGACTTCTTGAGAGGTTAATATACAAACAAAAAACGGTGCAGCACTTTAGAGAGATTTAAAACACATCGGAGAAACTTTTTTTTACTTAAAAACGGGCTGCGATAAAGAACGGAAATAGTTGAACTTCAATGAAGTTGAAACGTGCTCGGAAGGCTGTATAAGATGTAAGAGTCCTCTCGATCTTAATATCTGTAACGGAATAATACCAATCTGAAGAGCAATCTATCTAGCAATATCCCTTAAATTGTTTACATTTTTAAAACGCCATGACAGTATCTATCGATTATGACTTAAAGTCGACTTCGAACTATCGATCCCGGAGTCTACCGTTTTTGAATGAGGACGGCTGAAAAACCTTTCCATTTCTGGAACTCGCCGTTCTTCTCGTATATTTGCCTTCCACTTCATTTCCGCGTAGTTTTTACGATATCCTTGCTAAGGATGATGGAAGAATTCGCGCCCCTCCTCCAGACAACACAAATACTTCTGATTAAAATTTCATTGAAGTCATTAGGTAACTATTGAATATTTTCCTATACAATTATGAATTCTTTAAGACTTGGATTAAGAGGCTGTGACATTTTTTATCCATCTATCAGATATTCCTTATAATAGCCAATATATAAAAGTTACTTATCTCAGTTGAAAAGTCCATGCTTTATCATTTTCATCTAAAAAACAATGTTCCCGTTTTTATCTTTCTAGTATAATTTAAGTGAGAGTAGGAGAGAGAGCGCCAGAATAAGCAGTGCTTGGTTAGGGGGTGGTTCGTAGAAAATAAAGAACCACGCACTGTCCTATGTCGGCTTTCAGTAGATCCATTCCGTCACTACATGTTTCACTGATGAAATTTCACTGTTAAGGGCTACTCCAAAATCCGCTACGAGGTTTTGAACTGTCGAAGAACTGAGGGATGAGGAGGCGCGAACTTTAAACCGAAATTGAGGATGTCCTTGACGTATTTAGGAAGCACAGTCACACAGTATAAGGCCGGTCTTCCACTGGAAACGACTATGAGCGACCGGCGTATTCGGGCGACGTCAGTTTGGGCGACCTACAGGCGATGGGGGTCTTCCACTGTAAGCGACTACCCGCTTCTCGGTCGCTGTAACGGTATTCTAGCTCCAGTGCTTGATTTCGGGACGATTTCCGCAACGATAAATATTATTTCGTATAAAAAAAATCGCTGAGTTGTAGATATCGTTAATGATACCATTTGAAAAATTTTTGCGAGAGCTTTATAACAAGACCAATTTCACACTTTTACGTCAACCCATTACTGAAAAAAAGTTGTTTTATAAAATCGATAACAACTTTTTATCTAACGACAAGAAGGCACTGAAAATTTTTATCTTAGTTTATAATATGTTTCTTAATGTCATCTAAAGGTTTCATTTTGATTGAAGTGATACTTTATAAATGAGATTATCTATCTAAAGACAACTGGAACTTTGCATCACTGCCGATAACCTCTTGGCCAACAGCAGAGCACACAAGAAAATTTCTAAAAGGTGTTTCGGACTCGGGAACATCCGTACTAACTAACAACTTTTTTTGAAATCGGATAAATGTACAGACACGACCCCCTCTACAGATTATATCATTTTATAATATAGATTTTAATTGATTTGTAAAGAATACCTTACCTTAATACAACTTCAACCTAATGAAAACTCAATAGGAGTTGATCACCATTTTTTCCTGAAATGGCATCAAATATTTTATTTCCGGTTATGTTGCACTATTGTGACTTTCCATTGGATAGATGAAAAGTCACAATAGTCACTTATGGAAGTTAAAGGTAAATAATAAGCGGTGCACAGATTGCAATGTCGATATAAGCGAGACACTTTTCTTATTCGGCCGTTGAGAACATTTCCTCACACTATCCGCTCCTTAGATTATAGCTAATTTTTTATGGGCTGCGACATAGTTTATAAATTCTTATTCCATGTTCATTGCAGGCAGTGCTGGGACTTCCTTTTTTGCGGGAGTGAATACTATCAGTTTGTATATTATATTCCTTGTGGTAGGAATCGGTTGTTACTCGCAGAGAGGCGTTCATACGTTATCACACAACTTTGATTTAAGTATTATCCGGTAGAAAAGCAGTACGTACCATAACTATGTTTTTTTTGTGCCTGGCCATGTATTTTCTGCAGATACTGACTGTTTACAGTTAATTATTTTCATTAGAAATAACGTCTCATCTCGCTGAAAGCAAACTACGCACGGTGGGATTTCAAACGCCGCCATTAAATTGAAACCAGTCACGTGACACTCGGTATGCTTATGTTTGTCACGCCGGAGTGACGTCATGCGCCGTCTATCTATACACTGTCCTTGGTTGAGGCCACAGACATATATTACATACGAGTAAGATGTAGCTTGCATACTGCAAGCAGATTGAAAACACTAATTTCATGTCGGCATCATATCGGGACGGCCGTCAAAAGAGAAAAAAAAGGATTGAAAATATTCTTAAAATTCGCTGCAATTTAATCGTCTGGCATCGAACCTGGGTCTTAATGGTGAACTTACTATGCAGCTCAACAGGAAATCACCATCTCTTACTATGTGTGAAAATTCAAGCAGATATATTGGCTCCAACTGCCTCAAACGACGTACTACTTTTCAATAATGTAAATGGCTCTCTGGATTCGAACCAAGGACGATCTAGGAAATTTAAAACACGTTTTTGAAATATATCTATGTTCTCTATCTGTATGCCTAATTTCATGTTTTAATATTATTGTGAAGGGGTTTAAATTAATTCTTAAAAATCGGATAATTTACTGATTGTAGAGACGCCTGGTGTCGAACCCAGGAAATATTGGTAGCTGTGAATACACAGTATGACTTATAAGGACTTCATCTTATTTCATACAAATTTTGAAGTCGATATCATGCCGGGAAGTACCTAAAACTTATTACTGTTATCTCCATAAGAAATGCACGGAGGAATGTAAATGGCCCTCTGGGATCGAACCAAGGACCATTAGCGAATATGTAAAATTTGATTATGAAATATATGTATGATCTCCAACCTCATGCCGAATTTCAAGTTTCCTTGCCGTTGGGAATGGGCCCAAAAAAAATCTTAAAATTCGCCACAATGCATTTTAAACGGCCGATTTTTGCCCCGACCTAGCATCGAACCCAGGATATTTTTCGTAAAACACATTTATGTTTTCGATAGATCATGACCATATATATAGGTTCCATGAGTTTTGATTCTCTACCTATCCGGGAAGTATTTTTGAAAAATTCCCGAAAATCAAGGCAATGCATTTAAACGGGAAAAATCGGGACTTTGGGGCCTTCTGGAATCGAACCAATGACACTGAGGTTCCTAATCGTAATTTTTCTGGAGGTTACACGTTATGGCCAATATGTCGTAAAAATTTCAGGTCAATGACGATTGTGGTTTAGCCTGTGAATTTGTATCCTCGCTATCTATTATATATAGATGCTTCTCCGGATTCATTCATATATACGAGTAAAATGTAGCTTGCATACTGCAAGCAGATCGATAACACTATTTTCATGTCGGCATCATATCGGGACGGCCATCAAAAGAAAAAAATGGATTGAAAATTTTCTTAAAATTAACTGAAATTCCATCGTCTGGCATCGAACCCGGGTCTTACAGGTGAACATAATATGTAGCACAATATAAGATCACCATCTCTAACTATGTGTGAAAATTCAAGCAGAAATATGGGCTACAACTGCCTCAAAAGACGTTCTAATTTTCTTGAATTTAAATGGCTCTCTGGATTCGAACCAAGGACGATCTTGGAAATCAAAAAATGTTTTTGAAAATTATTTATAATCTCTATCTATATGCTGAATTTGGAGTTTCTATATTATTGGCAAAGGTTTCAAAATAATTCCTAAAGATCGGATAAACTTCTGATTTCAGAGACACCTGGTGTCGACCCCAGGACACATTGATAGCTGTGAATGCACTGTTTAATTTGTATCGACTTGATCTTTCTATATGCAAAGATTAAAGTCGATATCGTGCCGGGAAGTACCTAAAATTTGTTTCCGTTATCTCCGTAAGAAATGCATAGAGGAATGTAAATGTCCCTCTGGGATCGAACCAAGGACCATCAGCGAATATGTAAAATTGGATTATGATATATTTTTATGGTATCTAACCTCATACCGAATTTCAAGTTTCTATACCATCGGAAAAGGGTCCAAAAAAAATCTTAAAAATCGACACAATGCATTTTAAACGGCCGATTTTTGCCCAGACCTAGCATCGAACCAAGGATAATATTCGTACATGTCTTTATGGTTTCCTTTAGATATGCACGGCATCTAGCGGTCCCTTGAATTTCAAATCTCTCCTTTTCCGGGAAGTGCCTCAAAAAAATTTTCGAAAATCCCCGCCATGTATCCTTATGGAGAAAATCGGGACTTTGGGGCCTTCTGGAATCGAACCCATGACACCGAGGTTCAATCTCGGCTTTTTCCTGGAGGTTACACGTCATGGCCATAACGTCGTAAAAATTTCAAGTCGTTGGCACTTGTGGAACATGGTTAGAATTTTGATTCCCTATATATATATCTATTATATATAGATGCTTCTCCGGATTCATTCATATATCTATTATATATAGATGCTTCTCCGGATTCATTCATATATCTATTATACGAGTAAAATGTAGCTTGCATACTGCAAGCAGATCGGCAATACTAATTCCATATCGGCATAATATCGGGACGGTCCTCAAAATCAAAAAAAAAGGATTGAAATTTTTCTTAAAATTCGCTGACAATTCATCGTCTGGCATCGAACCCGGGTCTTTATTGTGAGCTTCTCGGCAGATAAAAAGAAGATCACCATCTCTAGCTATGTGTGAAAATTCAAGCAGAAATATTGGCTACAACTGCCTCAAAAGACGTTCTAATTTTCACGAATGTAAAGTGCTCTCTGGATTCGAACCAAGGACGATCTTGGAAATCTAAAACATGTTTCTGAAAGTTATTTATGATGTCTATCTATATGCCGAATTTCAAGTTTCTATATTATTGGGAAAGGTTTCAAAATAATTCCTAAAAATGGGATCAACTTCTGATTGCAGAGACGCCTGGTGTCGAACCCAGGACACATTGATAGCTGTGAATGCCCTGTTTGATTTCTAAGGATTTGCTCTATTAACATGCAAAGTTTGAAGTCGATAGCATGCCGGGAAGTGCCAAAATTTTGTTTCCGTTATCTCCGTAAGAAATGCATTGAGAAATGCAAATGGCCCTCTGGGATCGAACCAAGGACCATCAGCGAATATGTAAAATTTTATTATGAAGCATATTCATGATATCTATCCATATGCCGAGTTTCAAGTATCTATGTTATCGGGAAAGGATCCAAAAAAAATCTTCAAAATCGCCGCAATGCATTTTAAACGGCCGATTTTTGCCCCGACCTAGCATCGAACCTTGGACCATGTTCGGCGATGTCTTTTTTATTTTCGTTGGATATTCACGGCATCTAGCGATCCCTCGAATTTCAACTCTCTACCTTTCCGAGAAGTGCCTCAAAAAAATTTTCGAAAATCTTCACCATATATCCTTATGGAGAAAATCGGAACTTTCGGGCCTTCTGGAATCGAACCCATGACACTGAGGTTCAAAGTTGGATTTTTTCTGGAGGTTACACGATATGGCCAATGTATCGTAAAAATTTCAAGTCAGTGGCACTTGTGGAACATGCCTAGACTTTTGATGCCCTATGAATGAATGAATGAGTGAGTGTGTATATAGGTATATCCGGAGAAGCGTCTATATATTATCTATTATATATAGATGCTTCTCCGGATTCATTCATGTATCCATATATATATACGAGTAAAATGTTGCTTGCATACTGCAAGCAGATCGACAACACTAAATTTATATCGGCATTATATCGGGACGGTCCTCAAAAAAAAAAATGAATGAAAATATTCATAAAATTCGCTGCAATATCATCGTCTGGCATCGAACCCGGGTCTTACTGGTGAACTTACTATGCAGCGCAATGGAAGATCACCATCTCTTACTATGTGTGAAAATTCAAGCAGAAATATTGGCTGCAACTGCCTCAAACGGCGTTCTACTTTTCACGAATTTAAATGGCTCTCTGGATTGGAACCAAGGACGATCTCGGAAATAAAAAACATGTTTTTTAAATGGATCAATGCTCTCTATCTATATACCTAATTTCATGTTTTAATATTATTGGGAAGGTGTTCAAATTAATTCTTAAATATCGGATATTTTACTGATTGTAGTGACGCCTGGTGTCTAACCCAGGACATATTGTAAGCTGTGAATGCACAGTATGATTTATTAGGACTTCATCTTGTTTCATACAAAGTTTATAGTCGATATCATGCCGGGAAGTACCTAAAACCTAATTCTGTTATCTCCATAAGATATGCATTGAGGGATGTAAATTGCTCTCTGGGATCGAACCAAGGACCATCAGCGAATATGTAAAATTTGATTACGAAATATATTTATGATCTCCAACTCCATGCCGAATTTCAAGTTTCCATGCCATCGGGAAAGGGTCCAAAAAAAATCTTAAAAATCGCCACAATGCATTTTAAACGGCCGATTTTTGCCTTCACCTAGCATCGAACCCAGGTTATTTTCCGTAAAACTCATTTATGTTTTCGATAGATCATGACCGTATATAAAGGCTCCTAGAGTTTCAATTCTATACCTATCCGGGAAGTATTTTTTAAAAATTCCCGAAAATCTAAGCAATGCATTTAAACGGGAAAAATCGGGACTTTGGGGCCCCCTGGAATCGAATCCATGACACTGGGGATAAAAATCGCAATTTTTCTGGCGGTTAATTGTTATGGCCAATTCGCATTAAAAATTTGAACTCAATCACGCTGGTGGTTTAGGCTGTGAATTTGTATCCTATCTATCTATATACCTATCTATATACCTATCTATATACGAGTAAAATGTAGCTTGCATACTGCAAGCAGATCGACAACACTAATTTCATATCGGCATCATATCGGGACGGACATCAAAAGAAACAAAAAATTCAAAATATTCGTAGAATTCGCTGCAATTTAATCACCTGGCAGCGAACCCCGGTCTTCCTGGTGTACTTACTATGCAGCAAAATAGAAAATTACCATATCAAACTATGTGTGAAAATTCAAGCAAAACTATTAGGTGCAACTACCTCAAACGACGTCCTACTATTCACATACACTCCTTATTTGAGAAATTATAATGTGCTCTGGCATCGAACCCAGGAACAGCATGGTCTTATCTATTTTTTTTCTTAAACAAAGTGTTAATATACATCTTCCATCTAAGCAAGAGCTCCCTTACATATCGATAAATGCATAAAAAAATTATGAAAAGATACCCCATAGTATTATATATGGGTGATATTTTTACCGCCCGGCATCGAACCCGGGTCTTTCAGGCAATACTTTCTATGCAGCACAACAGAAAAACACCATCTCTAACCGCGTATGCAAATTCAAGCAGAAATATTGGTTACAACTGCCTCAAATGACGTCCTACTTTTCCTTTATATTCCTTATGAGAGAAACGTTATTGTGCTCTGGCTTCGAACCCAGGAACAGTACGGTCTTATGAAAATTTTTTTCTAAAACTTATTCGTACCATACATCTTCCAGCCAAGCACGAACATCCTATCATTTCGATAAGTGCATCTAAAAAAATAATGAAAAACGGCTCCCATGTATTTTAAAGGGCAGATCTTTGCATCGTCCTAGCATCGAACCCAGGATAACTTTTGTAAAAGTCATTGATGTTTTCGAAAGTCCAAGACCATAAATATAGGCACCTTGAGTTTTACTTCTCTACCTATCCGGAAAGTATTTTTTTTTAATTCCCGAAAATCACGGCAATGCATTCAAACGGGAAAAATCGGGACTTTGGGGCCCTCTGGAATCGAACCTATGACACTGAGGATCAAAGTCGCTTTTTTCCTGGGGGTTTCACGTTATGGCCAATATGTCATAAAAATTTCAGATCAATGACGCTTGTAGTTTAGGCTGTGAATTTGTATCCTATCTATCTATATAGGTATATATATGAATGAATCCGGAGAAGCATCTATCTATTATATATAGATGCTTCTCCGGATTCATTCATATATCTATTATATATAGATGCTTCTCCGGATTCATTCATATATCTATTATATATAGATGCTTCTCCGGATTCATTCATATATCTATTATATATAGATGCTTCTCCGGATTCATTCATATATATACCTATATAGATAGATAGGATACAAATTCACAGCCTAAACTACAAGCGTCATTGATCTGAAATTTTTATGACATATTGGCCATAACGTGAAACTCCCAGGAAAAAAGCGACTTTGATCCTCAGTGTCATGGGTTCGATTCCAGAGGGCCCCAAAGTCCCGATTTTTCCCGTTTAAATGCATTGCTTTGATTTTCCGGAATTTTTAAAAAATACTTCCCGTATAGGTAGAGACTCGAAACTCAAGGAGCCTTTATATATTGTCATGATCTATCGAAATGAAGAAAAGAGTTTTACGGAAAATATCCTGGGTTCGATGCTAGGTCGAGGCAAAAATCGGCCGTTTAAAATGTATTGTGGCGATATTTAAGATTTTTTTTGGACCCCTTCCCGATGGCATGGAAACTTGAAATTCGGAATGGAGTTGGAGATTATAAATATATTTCATAATCAAATTTAACATATTCGCTGATGGTCCTTGGTTCGATCCCAGAGGGCCATTTGCATTTCTCAATGCATTTCTTATGGAGATAACGGAAACAAATTTTAGGTACTTCCCGGCATGCTATCGACTTAAAACTTAGCGTGATAGAAGAACCAGTCTTAGCAAATCAAACTATGCATTCATAGCTATCAATGTGTCCTGGGTTTGACACCAGGTGTCTCTGCAATCAGAAGTTGATCCGATTTTTAGGAATTATTTTGAAACCTTTCCCAATAATATAGAAACTTGAAATTTGGCATATGGATTGAGATCATTAATAAATTTCAGAAACATTTTTTAAATTTCCAAGATCGTCCTTGGTTCGAGTCCCGAGAGCCATTTACATTCGTGAACATTAGAGCGTCTTTTGAGGCAGTTGCAGGCAATATTTCTGCTTGAATTTTCACACGTATTTAGAGAAGATGATCTTCTAATGTGCTGCATAGTAATTTCACCAAAAAGACACGGGTTCGATGCCAGACGATTAAATTGAAGCGAATTTTAAGTATATTTTGAATCCTTTTTTTCCTTTCCGGGACCGTCCCGATATAATGCCGTTATGAAATTAGTGTTGTCGATCTGCTTGCAGTATGCAAGCTACATTTTACTCGTATATAATAGATATGAATGAATCCGGAGAAGCATCTATATATAATAGATATATATATAGAGAGGATACAAACTCACAGCCTAAACCACAAGAGTGATTGAGTTGAAATTTTTACGACATATTGGCCATAATGTGTAACCTCCAGAAAAATTGCGATTTTGAACCTCAGTGTCATGGGTTCGATACCAGAGGGCCCCAAAGTCCCGATTTTTCCCGTTTAAATGTATTGCTTTGATTTTCGGGTATTAAAAAAAAATACTTCCCGGATAGGTAGAGAATCAAAACTCAAGGAGCTTACATATATGGTCATGATCTATCGAAACATAAATGAGTTTTACGGAAAATATCCTGGGTTCGATGCTAGGTCGGGGTAAAAATCGGCCGTTTAAAATGCATTGTGGCGATTTTTAAGATTTTTTTTGGACCATTTCCCGATGGCATGGAAGCCTGAAATTCGGCATGGAGTTGGAGATCATATATATATTTAATAATTAAATTTTACATATTCGCTGATGGTCCTTGGTTCGATCCCAGAGGGCCATTTGCACTCCACAGTGCATTTCTTATGGGGATAACGGAAACACATTTTAGGTACTTCCCGGTATGATATCGACTTCAAACTTTGTATGAAATTAGATCAGGTACTAGCAAGTCATTTTTTGCATTTACAGTTTCCAATACGTCCAGGGTTCGACACCAGGCGTCTCTACAATCAGTAAATTATCCGATTTTTAAGAATTAATTTAAATCCCTTACAAATAATATTAAAACTTGAAATTCGGCATATATATATATAGAACTTATAGATACATTTCGAAAACATATTTTATATGTCCTAGATCGTCCTTGGTTCGATTCCAGAGAGCTATTAACATTCGTGAAAAGTAGGTCTTCGTTTGAGGCAGTTGCAGCCAATATTTCTGCTTGAATTTTCACACGTATTTAGAGAAGATCATCTTCTGATGCGCTGCATAGAAATTTCACCAAAAAGACCCGGGATCGATGCCAGACGATTAAATTGAAGCGATTTTTAAGAATATTTTTAATCCTTTTTGTCCTTTCCGGGACGTCCCGATATAATGCCGTTATGAAATTAGTGTTGTCGATCTGCTTGCAGTATGCAAGCTACATTTTACTCGTAATAGATATAGACGCTTCTCCGGATATACCTATATATCTATTATATATAGATGCTTCTCCGGATTCATTCATGTATCCATATATATATATATATATATATATAGAGAGGATACAAACTCACAGCCTAAACCACAAGAGTGATTGAGCTGAAATTTTTACGGCGTATTGGCCATAACGTGCAACCACCAGAAAAATTGCGATTTTGATCCTCAGTGTCATGGGTTCGATGCCAGGGGGCTCCAAAGTCCCGATTTTTCCCGTTTAAATGCATTGCTTTGATTTTCGGGAATTAAAAAAAAATACTTCCCGGATAGGTAGAGAATCGAAACTCAAGGAGCCTTTATATATGGTCTTGATCTATCGAAAACATAAATGAGTTTTACGGAAAATATCCTGGGTTCGATGCTAGGTCGAGGCAAAAATCGGCCGTTTAAAATGCATTGTGGCGATTTTTAAGATTTTTTTTGGACCCTTTCCCGATGGCATGGAAACTTGAAATTCGGCATGGGGTTAGATATCATAAATATATTTCATAATAAATTTTTATGTTTTCCCTGATGTTCCTTGGTTCGATCCCAGAGGGCCATTTACATTCCTCAATGCATTTCTTATGGAGATAACGGAAACAAGTTTAAGGTACTTCCCGGCATGCTATCGACTTAAAACTTAGCATGATAGAAGAAGCAGTCTTAACAAATCAAACTATGCATTCATAGCTATCAATGTGTCCTGGGTTCGACACCAGGTGTCTCTGCAATCAGAAGTTGATCCGATTTTTAGGAATTATTTTGAAACCTTTCCCAATAATATAGAAACCTGAAATTTGGCATATAGATTGAGATCAATAATATATTTCAGAAATATTTTTTAAATTTCCAAGATCGTCCTTGGTTCGAGTCCAGAGAGCCATTTACATTCGTGAACATTAGAGCGTCTTTTGAGGCAGTTGTAGCCAATATTTCTGCTTGAGTTTTCACACATAGTTAGAGATGGTGATATTCTATTGTGTTTCATAGTAGGTTTTCCAGTAAGACCCGGGTTCGATTCCAGACGATGAAATTTTAGCGAATCTTAAGAAAAAATTAAATCCTTTTTTTTCTTATGAGGACCGTCCCGATGTGATGCCGATATGAAATTAGTATTGCCGATACAAAATTAGTATTGCCGATCTGCTTGCAGTATGCAAGCTACATTTTACTCGTATATTCATATATATACACATTCATAGGGGATCAAAATTCTAACCATGTTCTACAAGTTCCACCAACTTGAAATTTTTACGACGTATTGGCCATAACGTGTAACCTCCAGGAAAAAGCCGACTTTGAACCTCGGTGTCATGGGTTCGATTCCAGAAGGCCCCAAAGTCGCGATTTTCCCCATAAGATTACATGGCGGGGATTTTCGAAAATTTATTTGAGGCACTTCCTGGAAAAGGAGAGAGTTGAAACTCGAGGGATCGCTAGATGCCGCGCATATCAAAAGGAAACCATAAAGACATCTACTAATATTATCCTTGGTTCGATGCTAGGTCGGGGCAAAAATCGGCCTTTTAAAATGCATTGCGGCGATTTTTAAGATTTTTTTTTAACCCTTTTCAAATGGCATAGAAACTTGAAATTCGGCATGGCGTTAGATATCATAATTATATTTCATAATCAAATTTTACATATTCCCTTATGGTCCTTGGTTCAATCCCAGAGGGCCATTTACATTCCTCAATGTATTTCTTATGGAGATTACGGAAACACATTTTAGGTGCTTCCCGGCATGCTATCGACTTCAAACTTTGCATGATACAAGAACAAGTTTTTACAAATCAAACTGTGCATTCACAGTTTACAATATGTCCTGGGTTCGACACCAGGTGTCTCTGGAATCAGAAGTTGATCCGATTTTTAGGAATTATTGTGAAACCTTTCCCAATAATATAGAAACTTGATATTCTGCATATAGTTAGAGATTATAAATAACTTTCAGAAACATTTTTTAGATTTCAAAATCGTCCTTGGTTCTAATCCAGAGAGCCATTTACATTCGTGAAAATTAGAACGTCTTTTGAGGCAGTTGCAGCCAATATTTCTACTTGAATTTTCACACATAGTTAGAGATGGTGATGTTCTATTGTGCTGCATAGTAAGTTCACAGTAAAGACCCGGGTTTGATGCCAGACCATGGAATTTCAGCAAATTTTAAGAAAAATTTCAATCCATTTTTTTCTTTTGATGGCCGTCCCGATATGATGCCGACATGAAAATAGTATTGTCGATCTGCTTGCAGTATGCAAGCTACATTTTACTCGTATACCTATATAGATAGATAGATAGATAGGATACAAATTCACAGCCTAAACTACAAGCGTCATTGATCTGAAATTTTTATGACATATTGGCCATAACGTGAAACCCCCAGGAAAAAAGAGACTTTGATCCTCTGTGTCATAGGTTCGATTCCAGAGGGCCCCAAAGTCCCGATTTTTCCCGTTTGAATGCATTGCCGTGATTTTCGGGAATTAAAAAAAAATACTTTCCGGATAGGTAGAGAAGTAAAACTCAAGGTGCCTATATTTATGGTCTTGGACTTTTGAAAACATCAATCACTTTTACAAAAGTTATCCTGGGTTCGATGCTAGGACGATGCAAAGATCTGCCCTTTAAAATACATGGGAGCCGTTTTTCATTATTTTTTTAGATGCACTTATCGAAATGATAGGATGTTCGTGCTTGGCTGGAAGATGTATGGTACGAATAAGTTTTAGAAAAAAATTTTCATAAGACCGTGCTGTTCCTGGGTTCGAAGCCAGAGCACAATAACGTTTCTCTCATAAGGAATATAAAGGAAAAGTAGGACGTCATTTGAGGCAGTTGTAACGAATATTTCTGCTTGAATTTGCATACGCGGTTAGAGATGGTGTTTTTCTGTTGTGCTGCATAGAAAGTATTGCCTAAAAGACCCGGGTTCGATGCCGGGCGGTAAAAATATCCCCCATATATAATACTATGGGGTATCTTTTCATAATTTTTCTATGCATTTATTGATATGTAAGGGAACTCTTGCTTAGATGGAAGATGTATATTAACACTTTGTTTAAGAAAAAAAATAGATAAGACCATGCTGTTCCTGGGTTCGATGCCAGAGCACATTATAATTTCTCAAATAAGGAGTGTATGTGAATAGTAGGACGTCGTTTGAGGTAGTTGCACCAAATAGTTTTCCTTGAATTTTTACACATAGTTTGATATGGTAATCTTCTATTTTGCTGCATAGTAAGTACACCAGGAAGACCGGGGTTTGCTGACAGGCGATTAAATTGCAGCGAATTCTACGAATATTTTGAATTTTTTTTTTCTTTTGATGTCCGTCCCGATATGATGCCGATATGAAATTAGTGTTGTCGATCTGCTTGCAGTATGCAAGCAACATTTTACTCGTATATATATATATATATCTATTATATATAGATGCTTCTCCGGATTCATTCATATATATAGCTATATAGATAGGATACAAATTCACAGACTAAACCACAAGCGTCATTAACTTGAAATATTTTTGATATATTGGCCATAACGTGATACCCCCAAGAAAAAAGCGAATTTGATCCTCAGTGTCATAGGTTCGATTCTAGAGGGCCCCAAAGTCCCGATTTTTCCCGTTTAAATGCATTGCCGTGATTTTCGGGAATTTAAAAAAAATACTTTCCGGATAGGTAGAGAAATAAAACTCAAGGAGCCTATATTTATGGTCTTGGACTTTTGAAAACATCAATGACTTTCACAAAAAATATCCTGGGTTCGATGCTAGGACGATGCAAAGATCTGCCCTTTAAAATACATGGGAGCTGTTTTTCATTATTTTTTTGATGCATTTCTGGAAATAATAGGAAGTTCGTGCTTAGCCAAAAAGTGTAAGGTATCAATTGGTTTAAGAAAAAAATTTTCATAAGACCGTACTATTCCTGGGTTCGATGCCAGAGCACATTAACATTTCTCTCATAAGGAATATAAGGGAAAAGTAAGACTTCGATTGAGGCAGTTGCAGCAAATATTTCTGCTTGAATTTTCGCACATAGTTAAAGAATAATATCTTCTATTATGTTGCATAGGAAGTTTCACCAGAAAGTCCCGGGCTCGATGCCGGGCGGTAAATATGTCTCCCGTTTAAAATACATAGGGTTAGTATTTCATTATTTTTTTGATGCACTTATCGAAATGATAGGAAGTTCATGCTTGGCTGGAAGATGTATGGTTAAAACTGGTTTAAGAAAACAGTTTTCAGAAGACCGTAATATTCCTGGGTTCGATGCCAGACCACATTAACATTTCTCTTATAAGAAATATAAGGGAAAAGTAGGACGTCGTTTGATGCAGTTGCAGTTGATATTTCTGCTTGAATTTTCACGCATAGATAGAGATGGTGATTTTCTATTGTGTTTCATAATAAGTATCACCAAGAAGACCCGGGTTCGATGCCGGACGAATAAATTGCAGCGAATAATCATAATATTTTCAATCGATTTTTTTTTCACTTGAATGCCTTCCCGATATGATGCCGACATAAAATTAGTGTTGTCCATCTGCTTGCAGTATGCAAGCTACATTTTACTCGTATATATATATATATATATATATATATATATATATATACGAGTAAAATGTAGCTTGCATACTGCAAGCAGATCGACAACACTAATTTCATCTCGGCATCATATCGGGACGGTCCTCAAAAGAAAAAAAAGGGGATTGAAAATATTCTTTAAATTCGCTGCAAGTTATTCGTCCGGCATCGAACCCGGGTCTTTTTGGTGATACCCACTATGCAGCACAATAGAATTTCTCCATCTCTAATTATGTGTGAAAATTAAAGCAAAAATATTGGGCGCAGCTGCCTCAAATGACGCTCTAATGTTCACGAATGTAAATGGCTCTCGGGACTCGAACCAAGGACGATCGTGGAAATTTAAAAAATGTTTCTGAAATTTATTAATGATCTTAATCCATATGCCAAATTTCAAGTTTCTATATTATTGGGAAAGGTTTCAAAATAATTCCTAAAAATCGGATCAACTTCTGATTGAAGAGACACCTGGTGTCGAACCCAGGACACTTTGATAGCTGTTAATGCACTGTTTGATTTGTATGGACTTGATCTTTCTACATGCAAAGTTTGAAGTCGATATCGTGCCGGGAAGTACCTTAATTTTGTTTCCGTTATCTCCGTAAGAAATGCATTGAGAAGTGCAAATGGCCCTCTGGGATCGAACCAAGGACCATCAGCGAACATCTAAAATTTGATTATGATATATATTCATGATATCTATCGACGTGCTTAGTTTCAAGTATTCATGATATCGGGAAAGGATCCAAAAAAAATCTTAAAAATCGCCGCAATGCATTTTAAACGGCCGATTTTTGCACCGACCTAGCAGCGAACCATGGACAAAATTCGAAGATGTCTTTTTGATTTTCGTTGGATATGCACGGCTTCTAGCGGTCCCTCGAATTTCAATTCTCTCCTTTTCCAGAAAGGGCCTCAAAAAAATTTTGGAAAATCCCCGCCATGTATTCTTATGGGGAAAATCGCGACTTTGGGGCCTTCTGGAATCGAACCCATGGCACCGAGGTTCAAAATCACATTTTTTCTGGTGGTTACACGTTATGGCCAATACGTCGTAAAAATTTCAAGTCAATCACGCTTGTGGTTTAGGCTGTGAATTAGTATCCTATCTATCTATCTATCTATATAGGTATATACATGAATGAATCCGGAGAAGCATCTATATATAATAGATATAGAGGATACAAACTCACAGCCTAAACCACAAGAGTGATTGAGCTGAAATTTTTATGACATATTGGCCATAACGTGAAACCCCCAGGAAAAAAGCGATTTTGATCCTCAGTGTCATGGGTTCGATTCCAGAGGGCCCCAAAGTCCCGATTTTTCCCGTTTAAATGCATTGCTCTTATTTTCGGGAGTTAAAAAAAAATACTTCCCGTATAGGTAGAGAATTAAAACTCAAGGAGCCTATATATATGAACATGATCTATCGAAAACATAAATTGGTTTATCGGAAAATATCCTGGGTTCGATGCTACGTCGGGGCAAAAATCGGCCGTTTAAAATGCGTTGTGGCGATTTTTAAGATTTTTTTTGGACCCCTTTCCGAATGCATGGAAACTTGAAATTTGGCATGGGGTTAGAAATCATAAATATATTTCATTATAAAATTTTACATATTCGCTGAGGGTCCTTGGTTCGATCCCAGAGGGCCATTTGCACTCCACAATGCATTTCTTATGGGGATAACAGAAACACATTTTAGGTACTTCCCGGTATGATATCGACTTCAAACTTTGTATGAAATTAGATCAAGTCCTAGCAAGTAATTTTTGTACATTAACAGCTTCCAATACGTCCAGGGTTCGACACCAGGCGTATCTACAATCAGTCGCTGATCCGATTTTTAAGAATTATTTTGAACCCCTTCCCAATAATATTAAAACTTGAAATTCGGCATATATATAGAACTTATAGATACATTTCGAAAACACATTTTATATTTCGTAGATCGGCCATGGTTCGAATCCAGAGAGCTATTAACATTCGTGAAAAGTAGGTCTTCGTATAAGGCAGTTGCAGGCAATATTTCTGCTTGAATTTTCACACCTATTTAGAAATTTCACCAAAAAGACCCGGGTTCGATGCCAAAAAATTAAATTTAAGCGAATTTTAAGAATATATTCAATCCTTTTTTTCCTTTCCAGGACCGTCGCGACATAATGCCCTTATGAAATTAGTGTTGTCGATCTGCTTGCAGTATGCAAGCTACATTTTACTCGTATATATCTATTATATATAGATGCTTCTCCGGATACATTCATATATATAGATACCCAGATACCCAGATAGGATACAAATTCACAGGCTAAACAAAAAGCGTCATTGACTTGAAATTTTTACGACGTATTGGCCATAACGTGCAACCTCCAGGAAAAAGCCGACTTTGAACCTCGGTGTCATGGGTTCAATTCCAGAAAGCCCCAAAGTCGCGATTTTCCCCATAAGAATACATGGCGGAGATTTTCGAAAATTTTTTTGGGGCACTTCCCGGAAAGTAGATAGTTGAAATTCGAGGGATCGCTAGAAGCCGTGCATATCCAACGTAAATCGTAAAGACATCGTCGAATATGGTCCATGGTTCGATGCTAGGTCGGGGCAAAGATCGGCCGTTTAAAATGCATTGCGGAGATTTTTAAGATTTTTTTTGGACCCTTTCCCGATGACATGGAAACTTGAAACTCGGCACGTGGATAGGAATTATGAATAAATTCATAATCTAATTTTATCTCTTCACTGATGGTCCTTGGTTCGATCCCAGAGGGCCATTTACATTCCTCAATGCATTTCTTATGGAGATAACGGAAACAAAGTTTAGGTACTTCCCGGCATGCTATCGACTTAAAACTTAGCATGATAGAAGAACCAGACTTAATAAATCAAACTATGCATTCATAGCTATCAATGTGTCCTGGGTTCGACACCAGGTGTCTCTGCAATCAGAAGTTGATCCAATTTTTAGGAATTATTTTGAAACCTTTCCCAATAATATAGAAACTTGTAATCTGGCATATAGATTGAGATCATTAATAACTTTCAGAAACACTTTTTAAATTTCCAAGATCGTCCTTGGTTCGAGTCCCGAGAGCCATTTACATTCGTGAACATTAGAGCGTCTTTTGAGGCAGTTGTAGCCAATATTTCTGCTTGAATTTTCACACATAGTTAGAGATGGTGATCTTCTATTGTGTTTCATAGTAGGTTTTCCAGTAAGACCCGGGTTCGATGCCAGTCGATGAAATTTCAGCGAATTTTAGGAAAAAATTAAATCCTTTTTTTTCTTATTAGGACCGTCCCGATGTGATGCCGATATGAAATTAGTATTGCCGATCTGCTTGCAGTATGCAAGCTACATTTTACTCTTATCTATTATATATAGATGCTTCTCCGGATTCATTCATGGATATACCTATATAGATAGATAGATAGATAGATAGATAGATAGATAGATAGATAGGATACTAATTCACAGCCTAAACCATAAGCGGCATTGAATTGAAATTTTTACGACGTATTGGCCATAACGTGTAACCGCCAGAAAAATTGCGATTTTGAACCTCGGTGTCATGGGTTCGATTCCAGAAGGCCCCAAAGTCGCGATTTTCTCCATAAGGATACATGGCGGGGATTTTCGAAAATTTTTTTGTGGCACTTCCCATAAAAGGAGAGATTTGAAATTCAAGGGATCGCTAGATGCCGTGCATATCTAAAGGAAACCATAAAGTCATCTACGAATATTATCCTTGGTTCGATGCTAGGTCGGGGCAAATATCGGCCGTTTAAAATGCATTGTGGCGATTTTTAAGATTTTTTTTGGACCCTTTTCCGATGGCATAGAAACCTGAAATTCGGTATGAGGTTAGATACTATAAAAATATAACATAATCAAATTTTATATATTCGCTGATGGTCCTTGGTTCGATCCCAGAGGGACATTTAAATTCCTTAATGCATTTCTTACGGAGATAACGGAAGTAAATTTTAGGTACTTCCCGGCATGATATCGATTTCAAACTTTGCATATAGAAAGGTCAAGTCCATACAAATCAAACAGTGAATTCACAGCTATCAATGTGTCCTGGGTTCGACACCAGGTGTCTCTGCAATCAGAAGTTGATCCGAATTTTAGGAATTATTTTGAAACCTTTGCCAATAACATAGAAACTTGAAATTCGGCATATAGGTAGAGATCATAAATAACTTTCAGAAAAATTTTTTAGATTTCCAAGATCGTCCTTGGTTCGAATCCAGTGAGCCATTGACATTCGTGAAAATTAGAACGTCTATTGAGGCAGTTGTAGCCAATATTTCTGTTTGAATTTTCACACATAGTTACAGATGGTGATCTTCTATTGTGCTGCATAGTAATTTCACCAGTAAGACCCCGGTTCGATACCAGTCGATAAAATTGCAGCAAGTTTTCAGAATATTTGTATTTCTTTTTTTGTTCTTTTGAGAACCGTCCTGATATGATACCGATATGAAATTAGTATTGCCGATCTGCTTGCAGTATGCAAGCTACATTTTACTCGTATATATATAGGTATATCCGGAGAAACGTCTATATATAATAGATATAGAGAGGATACAAACTCACAGCCTAAACCACAAGAGTGATTGAGCTGAAATTTTTACGGCGTATTGGCCATAACGTGTAACCACCAGAAAAATTGCGATTTTGATCCTCAGTGTCATGGGTTCGATTCCAGAGGGCCCCAAAGTCCCGATTTTTCCCGTTTAAATGCATTGCTTTGATATTCGGGAATTAAAAAAAAATACTTCCCGTATAGGTAGAGAATTAAAACTCAAGGAGCCTATATATATGAACATGATCTATCGAAAACATAAATTGGTTTAACCGAAAATATCCTGGGTTCGATGCTAAGTCGGGGCAAAAATCGGCCGTTTAAAATGCGTTGTGGCGATTTTTAAGATTTTTTTTGGACCCCTTTCCGAATGCATGGAGACTTGAAATTTGGCATGGGGTTAGAAATCATAAATATATTTCATAATAAAATTTTACATATTCGCTGAGGGTCCTTGGTTCGATCCCAGAGGGCCATTTGCACTCCACAATGCATTTCTTATGGGGATAACAGAAACACATTTTAGGTACTTTCCGGTATGATATCGACTTCAAACTTTGAATGAAATTAGATCAAGTCCTAGCAAGTAATTTTGTGCATTAACAGCTTCCAATACGTCCAGGGTTCGACACCAGGCGTCTCTACAATCAGTCGCTGATTCGATTTTTAAGAATTATCTTGAACCCCTTCCCAATAATATTAAAACTTGAAATTCGGAAAATATATATAGAACTTATAGATACATTTCGAAAACACATTTTATATTTCCTAGATCGGCCTTGGTTCGAATCCAGAGAGCTATTAACATTCGTAAAAAGTAGGTCTTCGTTTGAGGCAGTTGCAGCCAATATTTCTGCTTGAATTTTCACACCTATTTAGAGAAGATGATCTTCTGATGTGCTGCATAGAAATTTCACCAAAAAGACCTGGGTTCGTTGCAAAAAAATTAAATTAAAGCGAATTTTAAGAATATTTTCAATCCTTTTATTCCTTTCCGGGACCGTCCCGACATAATGCAGTTATGAAATTAGTGTTGTCGATCTGCTTGCAGTATGCAAGCTACAGTTTACTCGTATACCTATATAGATAGATAGATAGATAGATAGGATACTAATTCACAGCCTAAACTACAAGCGTCATTGATCTGAAATTTTTATGACATATTGGCCATAACGTGAAACCCCCAGGAAAAAAGCGACTTTGATCCTCAGTGTCATGGGTTCGATTCCAGAGGGCCCCAAAGTCCCGATTTTTCCCGTTTAAATGCATTGCTTTGATTTACGGGATTTAAAAAAAAATACTTCCGGGATAGGTAGAGAATCGAAACTCAAGGAGCCAATATATATGGACATGATCTATCGAAAACATAAATGAGTTTTTCAAAACATATCTTGGGTTCGATGCTAGGTCAAGGCAAAAATCGGCCGTTTAAAATGCATTGTGGCGATTTTTAAGATTTTTTTTGGACCTCTTCCCGATGGCATGAAAACTTGAAATTCGGCATGTAGTTAGAAGTCATGAACATAATTTATAATATAATTTTTCATATTCGCTGATAGTCATTGGTTCGATCCCAGAGAGCAATTTACATTCCTCAATGCATTTCTTATGGAGATAGCAGAAAAAGGTTTTAGGTACTTCCCGGTATGATATCGACTTTAAACTTTGCATTAAATAAGATTAAGTTCTTACAAATCAAACTGTGCATTTACAGCTACCAATGTTTCCTGGGTTCGATACCAGGCGTCTCTTCAATCAGTAACTGATCCGATTTTTAATAATTATTTTGAACCCTTTCCCTTTAAAATTAAAACTTGAAATTCGGTACATGGATAGAAATAAAAGTTAAATTTTGAATACATGTTTTAGATTTCCTAGATCGTCCTTGGTTCGAATCCAGAGAGCCATTTACATTCGTGAAAAGTAGAACGTCTTTTGAGGAGTTGTAGCCAATATTTCTGCTTGAATTTTCACACATAGTTAGAGGAGGTGATCTTCTATTGTTCTGCATAGTAAGTTCACCAGTAAGACCCGGGTTCGATGCCAGAAGATGAAATTGCAGCGAATTTTAAGTATATTTTCAATCCACTATTTTCCTTTGAGGACCGTCCCGATATGATGCCGGTATGAAATTAGTATTGCCGATCTGCTTGCAGTATGCAAGCTACATTTTACTCGTATATAATAGATATGAATGAATCCGGAGAAGCATCTATATATAATAGATAGCCATATAGCTATATAGCTATATAGATAAGATACAAATTCACAGGCTAAACTACAAGCGTCATTGATCTGAAATTTTTATGACATATTGGCCATAACGTGAAACCCCCAGGAAAAAAGCGACTTTGATCCTCAGTGTCATAGATTCGATTCCAGAGGGCCCCAAAGTCCCGATTTTTCCCGTTTAAATGCATTGCTTTGATTTTCGGGATTTAAAAATAAATACTTTCCGGATAGATAGAGAATCAAAACTCAAGGAGCCTATATATATGGTCATGATCTATCGAAAACATAAATGAGTTTTACGGAAAATATCCTGGGTTCGATGCTTGGTCGCGGCAAAAACCGGCCGTTTGAAATGCATTGTGGCGATTTTTAAGATTTGTTTTGGACCCCTTCCCGATGGCATGGAAACTTGAAATTCGGCATGGCGTTAGATATCATAATTATATTTCAGAATCAAATTTTACATATTCCCTTATGGTCCTTGGTTCGATCCCAGAGGGACATTTACATTCCTCAATGCATTTCTTATGGAGATTACGGAATCACATTTTAGGTGCTTCCCGATATTATATCTACTTGAAACTTTGCATAAGATAAGATCAAGTCATTACTAATCAAACTGTAAATTCACAGCTACCAATGTTTCCTGGTTTCACCACCAGGCGTCTCTACAATCCGTATATGATCCGATTTTTAAGAATTTTTTGGAACCATTTCCCAATTATATAGAAACTTGAAATTCAGCATACAGATAGAGATTATAGATACATTTCAGGAACATGTTCTAGATTCCCACGATCGTCCTTGGTTCGAATCAAGAGAGCCATTTACATTCGTGAAAAGTAGAACGTCGTTTGAAGCAGTTGTAGCAAATATTTCTGCTTGAATTTTCACACATAGTTAGATATAGTGATCTTCTATTGTGCCGCTTAGTAAGTTCACCAGGAAGACCCGGGTTCGATGCCAGACGCTAAGATTGAAGCGAATTTTAAGAATATTTTCAATCTTTTTTTTTCTTTTGAGAACCGTCCCGATATGATGCCGAAATAAAAATAATATTACCGATCTGCTTGCAGTATGCAAGCTACATTGCACTCGTATATATATATGGATACATGAATGAATCCGGAGAAGCATCTATATATAATAGATAGTAATATATATCTGTGGTTGAGGCAGGTTTCACTGTATATTACACATAGAGTAAGGTGGGGTAGAGCGCGTGTTGCGTTCTGCGCATGTTACAGGATTGAACGTAGGAGACCACGTGACTTTAGTCCGCTTTCGGAAATCTCGCCGGTAAGTTAAGTGAGAAATTCGTGTACTCAAGTTGGTTTTTTAAGTATTTATGTCCTTTACGGACAGCTGATGTTCTGAATTCGAGTTTATTTAGATGCTCTATAGTCTGGCTAATGTAACTCAATATTTATTTTCGGTATCTGGATGAAAATTAACCGTAAAAGATTAAAGGACTTGGGAATCATGGTTTTGAAATGCTGCGCATGGAACTGCAAGGAAAAGTACGTTAAAGAAATCACTTTTAACTCGTAAGTTTTGTGTTTATGGTGATTTTAATACTTATTTAGAATTGTTTTCTTATCATTTAACTTTCATTTGCCATTTACAGATTATGTAATAAGGTAATGAAGTAGCTTGCAAATAGGCGATTGCGGCTATTACTACAGAGTATTCCATGTGACAAAAATGGAATATAGCAGTTTTTACGGTTTATTCTTGTTTGTCGATGATTATAACAAGATAAACTTTGTTTTTCCGTTTAGGAATATTATTCCCTTCGGTGCATATTCAATATTATTGCTTGAATCGAGTTCATTGGAGCGCTCGAGTATATTAAAGTGTCGCAGGCTTTTCTCGTTATTTATAATTATTAATATTGACTTTATAGCTTCCCAGTAGATCATGAAAGGAGAAAACTATGGATTCTCAGCTTGAGGAGAAAGGATTTTGTGCCCTCTAAACACTCTAAAATCTGGAAAATGGAAAACTTTCCTGGAACCCTACATAACGTTATTTTGCATATAATTATTTTAATTTACATAAATAACTTGCCAAAAATTCTTATATCAAGCATCCCTTTATTTTCTGCCAATTGTAATATTTGTCAAGCAATTAGAAACCTTGGAGATTACACCGCATTAACCTTACAAGTTAACCTTACAAAATTGCACGTATGGCTTCTTAAAAGTAAATTACAATGCAATGCTAGGAAATATAAACTAATGAACTTCAACTGAAATAAATTTAAATTCAATTACAACATGTAGTAATGTGAAGTATCACGTAGCAGAGAAATAGACTCCTTTACATGTCTTGTTTTAGAAGCATCTGTGAAAAAGATCTCGGATGGAGAGATGGCCTGTTGCGTAAAATTAAACTTTCTGAATCTTTGCCTTACACTTACCTTCTGTAAACATAGCTGTATTGATTTAAAAATATATATTACTAAGAAATGAAACCTGAGGATGGCGTTAGCCGAAACCGGTCGTTTTTAAATAAATAACACAGTGTGGAAATTACGAAGTGCCTTATTTATTTCTTATTATGGCTTTCCACGAAGTCCGGCCTAATACCATAGAATTTTAATATGTATTAATATATATCTAAATAATGATGCTTAAATATGAATGAATTCTAAGTGTGAGAAGTTGTCAGTGATGTGGCAGGAGGATGTTTCCTAAAACTTTGTTAAAGAAGTGAATATTAAATATTATCAGAAAAATCCCACTGTAATTTCATTCCATTCTAAATCATTTCCTTTATTTGGAGCTATACCTATACCAGTAGTTGATTCAACCGGAGGCATATCAAGGTACAGTTTTCAATTTATTCAATTTACAAATATTCGCAAAAATCGACGAACCTGTCTCGTTTTGAAGACTCGTAACTTTTGAATGGAGGAAGTTAAGTATCTTGTTCTTTCATTCGTTGAAATAAATTGAGTGCGTTTCTATTAAATTATTTATGAATGCTCCACATTTTTTAAATATGAAAGAAAATGTTAACTGTGATATTCGACCACTTAAACCCAAGTTTGCCTTAGTTTTAAACGTTACTCTAGCTATATGTGTAATTTAAACTTAACAACACTTAAACGTCATTTTTTCCAGAAATGTTCGAAAAAATCAACGAAAACTGGGAATTTATTCGAAACTTTCAGTTTTTTTGCTCTCTTCCTTTTCTTGCTTGATCTTGCTTTTCATCCGTGTAAATCTAGTGAAATGATACTCTTTTTGAAGAACTCGACGAGAAGTATCTTAATATTCCACTTAAACGTAATTTTCTCCGGATATGTTCGAAAAACTCAACGATAACTGGGAATTTATTTGAGATTTTGTTTTTATCTTGCTTTTTACTCGAGTAAACCTTGATGAGTCGATACTCGTTTCGAAGAACTCGACGAGAGGTATCTAAATATTCTTAAACAATGATAAATATATACCCGACGTTGATTATTATAATAAGAAAACCTTAAGTGGAAACTCTACTATCTATTAAAATAATATACGCATTAACTACGTAGTTCAGAGTTACTTAAAAACTCGATTTTTCAAGGTGAAACTCCACAGCGCATTTGAATTGCCGCTAGAAAACGGAAAAGTCACGTGGTTTAATGCTGTAACATCGGCTCGGCTACTGCGCAGCCTGTCCAGCACTCTACCCCATCCTTACTCTATGGTTGAGGCGTACGGCTGATCCGAAAAGATGGACATATTTGCCCTAGATGTGGTTTACCACTTCCTTTTTACGAGGTTAGGAATCTATTTTTCAATTATATTTTAAATTTAAATGTTGCTTTTCTTTTATTGTTAAATCAATGTTATCGAATGATTATAGGAATGTTTTATATTTACATTTCCTTCTTAAATTAGTTCTCGTGAGTTACGCTATTACTTCCTAATAGTTCCATAAATGGATGATTTCTTGGTTTTGCGCATTTTATGTAATCGATAATACATGAAATTCTTCGGAATATCATCGACAAATACGTGTGAATGTCATGTTTACGCGATTCGAAATGAGTTACTGTTTCGCAGTTTCCGAGATGTGAAACCAACTCTCGGAAACTCCCATGTATTATGGGAAAACAAGGTTCAGGGGAAGGGGCGTGGCCAGGAAGTTCCATAGAACGCTACTTTGGCGCTGTCATCGCAATTTACATTGAACGGCGGGGATTTGAATGCATTCCAAATTTCATATAGTTTCTTTTAATTATATTATATTTGCTGCTTGATACACACGGAGTTCAACCTACTAAATATACAGGAACTTATTACACTACCCTGTAAAACGGAAAAAAGCTGGAGTGGAATATCAGGAAAGGTTTTTGAAGGAAAGAAATGCTGTAAATATCAGTAAATTTAGTTTATTTTTGTAATAAGCATATGCAGTAATCATTAAATTAACAAGATAAAGGAATATGTAAAACAAGAAAGTCAGCTCCGAGTCTTCATCATACCTTCTAAACAATCACAAAATTTGAATGACATTGTAAAAATTAAGTAATTATTAAAGAAATTGCACAACGGGAATCTTTGGAGAAATGAATGGCACAAATAACTTCACCGGACTTTTACAACGATTGACAAACAAAGTAAAACTTTCATTTATGGCTACTGACTCGTGGTCTTATCCATGGTTTTCTGTTCAGCACATTTGAGTTCACTTTCTTAATGAAGATCACTGTGTTGGTAGTAGCATCTGGCCCAGCTTAAATTAGGATATATCAACCTCTGCCTTGCAGAAACTATCCTTTCCAAGGCTGGATTATTACTGGAGGATATCCAAACCACACACCTGAAAATTAGAATGCAGTGATAATAAGATGTAAATAACACAGTAATAATGAAAGTAAATGTAAAGGTATTGCAACAGAAGAGCGTCTACAGCTAAAATGTAGAAGAAAATTTGAGATATCTTATACCTTATGTTCCAACATTAGTACAGATACTATGAAACTGCCCTCTCCTGCTAATCAATTAGGATATTTCTTACCTCTGAAGAATTTTCAGAAAACTTGCTCACATTACTACTAAAGTAAGGGTATCCAATGGATATGTAATGCAGTGGGTTTATATTTCCTTCTTTATCCTACGTAGTATGTGATTCGTTAGACTGCAAAGCACTAGGTTTCAGCTTAACTTAGCCATCTTACATTATGTTGCCCCCTCTCTACCTCAGGAAGGTGAATAATCAGGATTATCCTATCCTCAAGACTACCAAGCAAACAATTTCATGTTACTACAATTAGTTAGCAAAGTTATAATACTGTGTCACCATGACTTTGTCGAATTGGAAAAACCATTATGTTCCACAAAGTTACAAAACATAGTTGTTTACATGGGCTCATAACTTCTGTGCAACATTTCTTCAACAGTATAATAATGTTGCCCCATACCATATACTAAGAGCAGAATGCCCACATAAGACAATTTTTTAAGGAAAGATTAACAGGAAACGAGGAGGAGGAAGACTAAAATTCGGAATGCTGACCAATTTACAACAAGGAAAAGAATATCAAGTTCTAAAAAGGGAGGCACAGGATAGAGATTCCTGGAGGAGCAAGTTCTGTTGAGACCTGTCCACAGAAAGAAGCACAATGATGATGATGATACCATAAATTAGTCATCACACTAATATTCACACCCTTGTTCAATGAAAAATTTCTTCAGCACTTAACTTCCCAAAAGAAAAATCAAACCGAGATAAGAAGCTGCCTGCAGAAGTTATACAAGAAATAACTTCTTGATGAAAATAAACTAATTATTATCTCCATTCATTAAGAAGAACAAGTTTCAAGCTGGGGTCCTCCTCTGTATCATCCAGCATCTGGATCTCAATCACCAGCAAAAAAGACATCTAATAAAAAAAAACATAACATACATTTGCAAAATATCACATCAGAACATGATATTTACTCTAATGATATAGATACACACAGGTAATAAGGTAAAACGTACTCACTTCAAAGGTGCCTCAGCTACAGCTAAGCGTTGAGGTTCATTTTATGATATTCAGAAAGAAAAACCTTTCACTTGAAGATCGACGACAGTAGACAAAATCATTTTCCACCACCTGCTCCACTATCATCCTTCCTTCTGTGGATCCCATTCATCTGCTCTTGTGGCAACTGCTCTAACAGAAAGTTGTAAAATCAAATACTCTGAATATATGAATATAAACTGATAACAATGTATCTTGTACTCACATCACAGGTGGCTCAGCTACTGCATATCGTTGAGGTTCTTCTTCTGAGATTCAGAAAGAAAAACCTTTCACTTGAAGATCGACGACAGTAGACAAAATCATTTTCCACCACCTGCTCCACTATCATCCTTCCTTCTGTGGATCCCATTCATCTGCTCTTGTGGCAACTGCTCTAACAGAAAGTTGTAAAATCAAATACGCTGAATATATTAATATTAACTGATAACAATGTATCTCTTACTCACATCACAGGTGGCTCAGCTACTGCATATCGTTGAGGTTCTTCTTCTGAGATTCAGAAAGAAAAACCTTTAACTTGAAGAATGTGATTATGTTAAGATATGAAACTGCATATATGGATCACTAGCACAATAACTTAACAACGTTATATCTTAAATGACATTCACTCTCTCTGCTCTATTGCGGTATTGAATTGAGCAGTCTCTTTTGAAGCTCATTTGTCAAGTTATAAATTTTAAAATTAAATTATCTTATTCCTATAACTCAAATTCAATATTAAAATAATTATATGCAGTCTATTAATGTTATGCATATTCCTTCGATAAAATTGTATAAACAACAAGTTATTTTCAAAATCAATTTTCATGTATGATCAGTAATTATACGAAATCGAAAGTAACACGTAACTATTGCAAAATAAATTCAATAAATCAAAGTAGCAGCACTATGTATTATAAGAAATTCGAAGGAAGTGCAAGAACAAAAGAATAAGTAACAAATATAAAATATATGCAGCATCTAATACTTAAAAATATATTTCAGTCAAAATCATACGCAGCGCAATTTCTGGAATTTATCTAAACCTGAATACAGGGGATATATTAAATAATAAACCGGGAAATTCGGGACACTGAGCACAGTGATAACTTGTGTCCTGTCTTATTTCTGCATTCGGGAATAGCTCCCGCAACTAAAGGGTTTATGAATTTCTCTATTGTGGAATATAATTTGAGTTCTAGAAGCAGGAGATTTCAAATTTTAAGGAATATCAAATAGCAAGGTAACTGGACGCTTTCACCGCAGCAAAACCATCAATTAAACTTACTTGTGAATATCGTAAGTACTGAAGTTTAATAAACTTCACGTTAGCCATCCTAGAACCCCTGTAACTTTATATTAATTCCTACTGAGTTCACTGTAAAGACCAACATAGTAGGAAAACATGTTACATCATACACTTTTCAGGGCACATCTACGTTATATGTAAATTTTTATGAAATAAATCAGTCAATTGTACTTAACGAAAGTTATAACACTACTAAATATCTTACATAAAGAGACCAAGTTCGCGTTTTCACATCAATCCATTTCTGTGAAAAAGTTGCTTTACGAAATCGATAACGGAAGAATCGTAAATAATAGGCAAGTATTCAGTCAAAAATGAGTATATATTTAAAGTATGAAAATGTTGTTTTGATTGGATTGTTAGTATTTGGAACTCGTCGAAACTTTCCTTCCTCTCGCCGAAATTTTAACTTAACAGGAAACGAAAAACAAGGGTCATGGAAAAATCTTTTGTAAAGAGAGTAAAATATCAATTTTTACAGGTTAACCGCCAAATTACCATAGTATTCAAGAAGAACAGAATTCCCTGAATTTTCCAGGTATGCGGACACCATGACTAATGAATAAATAAGAGTCCGAAATACAACAAATCGGCGACCGTTCACAAACAGGATTTTGAATCCTCTCGTAGGCCAAAATAAAATAGAAATTCACGCAAACGTTTTACTTACTGATCTTTAAACTTCGGGAACGCGAATAGCTTCACACCATCTTCACTAGTCGTGCTACATCCACGAACACTGCAATATAAAATCTTCATCTTTAATCTCAACGATCTCAACTCAACACCATGAGACAAAACCTCATCGGCTAGTGGCGGCAAAATTGGGGAATACCCGGCGACCCCGGGAGATGAACTCGCATGAAACTCCACTAGCGCTAAGAAACCGTATAAACGGCCGGCTTTTCAACTACTTGTCCCCCACCTCCTCCCCCAAACCTTGTATCGGTTCCCACCATTTAACTTTCCGAGAGGTGTGTGAAACTGGGCGTGTGCTGCTCCACCTGGCGTCAGAACGCCATAACTAACGGTTTCAAAACGGTCTCCGGACGCCAATACTGCCCCTCCGTCATTGCAACGTCGTTATCGCGGTAATTATAGTACGTACCCGTTACTTCTATGTAGGTAAATAAGCCGCCATCTTTGATACATATTCCACAAAAATTTCATCGAAAAAGGGCTATTTCTAGTGGGTAAAAAATAAAAAACCCCTCGCCGTCCTCATCCGAAATTTTACCTAATCCTTATTGTAACCATGATGTGCAATAGGGCTACACCCGTAAATGAATAAATAAATTCGCTGATAAAATCATTCTAAATTGCACAGCAACTATAAGTTCATAAAATATTGAATCAATAGAGGTCATTTGAGTTGATTAAGTTCTATCAAAATTATAGCAATTTTTTCTTCTAATGATCCTCGATTTCATCGTTGAAGTTTCTAAACTTTATGGAAAATAATGGAACTGTTTTGCCATTACTATGAATTGAGGAAACTTAAAAATCCAAGCCTCATTCTTTTAAGCTAATAGTGCTATCAGAAGATTAAGTTCGAGTGTAAATGTACTTATACATCAACAATATGCTCATTTCACATTTCTGTTTTGACCAGTTGTTTATTCGAGCTCTTGCTGAGTACACCACTGACTTGCATGAGAAAAATACGCTGCTCGAACTATGCAGTAGGGAAGGCTCTAAAAAGTATGAACAATTTTGTTTAACTGAAGAAAATACTGTAAGCCCTGGTTTTGGACTACTGAAGTTTTTACAGACCTTCCATTCATGTGTACCTCCTGTTACTGTTATTCTTCAGCATTTGCCTCGACTTAAGGCCAGGCCCTACTCCATTGCTTCATCTCCTCTTGTTAGTCAAAAGTAAGTAAAGATATATGCTGTAATTTTTAAGGGCATCAGGCAAATGATAGATTGTTTTAATGTAATTTACTAATCATAATGGAACTTACTGCATTTTAGTTAGAAAAGTGGTTACTCATTTTTAACTGTCAACTTTGTGATTTGTATTCTTTTTGTAGGGTGCGCTTATACCGGGGCATAGCTACCGCCGTATCAATTATACGGGGCCCGTAAGCAAAAATTAATAAAAACTACCCAAATTTGTCTATAGAGGCAGAAACTTTAGAAAAACTAAATTCATTATCAGCTATAAATGAATTAATAAATCAATTTACCGAAAAAAAGGCAAGGAGAGTGTATATTTAATTTCAATTGTTTGTAAAAATTTTGGAAAAAGTGACAGATAGATAATTATGATGAATAAATATTTCTTTTAATTTTATGCAAACATTTTTTTTGTGAGAAATCTTTACCCTTCCTAAGGGCCCCCAAACAAATTTTTATACGGGGCCCCGCCAAGGCATGCCACTCCACTGGATTAATATTTAGTGTTATAAAGAGAAGGAACACAAGAGAGTTTGTACTGGCTGGCTGGAAAGTTTAATGGCTTATCCAAATCTTGAAGATCAGTTTGATTCATTGAATATAAATTATGCTAAAATTCTGGTAAGTAGAAGAATAGAATACATTTGATCTATTTTATTTGTTATTGTTGGATTTCTTGGAATTGGTTACCATTTGGAATTTGGCAAATGAATCTCACATCAAATTTTAACTCTTCTCTTATAATTACATTTGATCAGAAGCTCCTTTTTTCACTTTCATCAAAGTGAATTTACTTTGATCTTAAATGTATATTTGAAGAAGGTGTTACATTTAAACTGAAATCGCATGTTTAGAAACTTTTAAATACTTTTCAATTCAGTTAATTAGCTCATAGTAAATATCATGCTACTTGATTGCAATTTTTCAATGCAAGTAGCTAACAACTCTGAAGAATTGATCTCAAATACTAACAATTGGAATAAAATTTCAGATACCTTCATTTTTGAGAAAGACCTTCCTGAAGATCCATCAACTCCAATAATATTAATTGGACCTGGAACTGGGATAGCTTCTTTTCTAGGTAAGAAACCAAAGAGAATGAAAATCCTTTAATATTATTGAAAGTGAAATAAGTAAATCTTTAAATTCCTGTAATAGTTAGCTTGCATTCCATCAAGTATCATTGAGAGGGTTAGCTTCGGAATAGATAGAGTCATAAAACTGTCATCAAGAGTTGATTCATTGAAAGGAATTTACCTACAAACCTCCCTCTGTTTTAAGATTTCTTAAACACTTCTGTTGACAAATACATTTAATGTATTAAGAAATAAGTCTAGAATGTAACTTCACTCCTAACCACTCACTAAATTGCTGAATTTGCTATACAATTTGTTTATACAAGGAACAATTATCCATCAAGGTTCCAAACCTCAGCAAGATTATTCATTATCATGTACCCTTAACCTTCTGTTACTCGTGCAGGGTATTCTGGGCACCCCAGCATAACTTTTTTGGGGTTACCGATTATGAATTTTCAGTTGCTGGAATAGTATGTGTTTTCTACGCTTTCCCTAAATCTGCAGTTTTCCATTAATTTTGCAGAAGTTCCTTTTTTAGTTAGATTGTGCAATGAAGAAGATTACCAAAATACGTACCTATATTTTTGAGTTTATATATGTAGTCCTTTATGTATAAGTGCAAGGATTACTTGTTCATTGTTCCAGCTAACTATTTGTAGTATTAATTGTGTGATAAACTGGTTTTGTTTGATTAATTCTCTTAATTAATGTACGAATTCATAGGTTCCGAAAATTCGCATTTTTTTAAGGTATGTTCTATTTTTCAGTGACCTTTAGTAAATTAAGTATTCTAATACTAAAAATGGTTTCCAAAATAAATGTTAATATCTGATATTGGTTCTTATTAATAAGAATGGCAAAGAAGTTTTATAATGAAAGAAGATTTTGTATGTTTTTGGGCAGCTGTCTGTTATAGATATTTTGGACATTGAAGATTTGCAATTCCATTCAATCTGTCAGAATTTAATATCCTAAATAACTTCTTCAAACATACTTGAAATTAAGTTATACATGATAAACATAAGAATATATATCATAAAACTTATACATAATCGTGAAATTAAGAATAAAGTATCATTTATAATATATAATAAACTATTTTTATTATTTTATAAATCACTATGCTTCATTTTTGTCCTTCATTACTGAATTTTTGTTGGCTTTTTAGGAATTTATTGCATTGAGAATAAGAGTTAAAACTATTGAAACTGACCATGATATCAACTCCTCTTTCTGCAATAAAAATCATTTTTAAAACATAATGTATATTTTCACTCAATAGTTGCTTGTAATTCGAAAGAACACAAAATGTTTGATGACTTGGCCTATAAATTGTTTTATTGTTGATTTATTTATGAGTGTTCTACCTTTCAGTAGGTTCATGCACAATCAAAAATCCTTATTAAGCACCATCACCTTCATTCTCTTATAGTTTACGCCACCCCTTATGTCATCACACGACTTTTGTCTCTGTCTTCCCCTCTGTTTTTTCCCCTGAATCCTACCCTCAATTACAACCTTTATCAACTCCTCTCCCCTCAATTTTTGACCCACCCATTTCTTATGACAATGCTTAATCACATCAATTAAAGCCTTCTTCCCCCCTACCATCTCTAACACTTCCGTGTTTGTTTTCCTATTAACCCAACCAGCTTTTTTCATTCTATGCCATACCCACATCTCGATGGCCTCCAAACGTTTAACTTCTTCCTTTCTTAAAGTCCATGTTTCGCACCCATTGAGCAACACATTACAGACCAGTGTATTCACCAGCCTTTTCCTCATTCCTTTGTCAAGACCTTTGGTCATCAATTCCCTTCGCTTCATAAAGGCTTCCTTGGCCAAGGCTATTCTTTCACGAACCTCATCTTTACATCTTCCATCCCAAGAGTACTTCCTAAGTGAGAAAATTTTTCCACAAAAACATTTTAAAATTTTAATCGGTAAAACAATTAAAATGTTGTCAAAATGTATTTGTTTTGCAAGTAAATGAGAAATGTTGCTAAAACAGGCCGTAGCAGAAAAGATCATCATGGAGTGTCAGGAACAGCCCACGCAAGTAATCATGTAACAGAAAACAAGTAAAGGAGCACCACAAGCATTCACCCTGCATGCCCTTGTCTTGGACCAACTTTGACATGTGGCTATTGATATAATCGACCAATATTCTTGCTGCAAATATCTTCAGTTAAAAAAATTAATTCCAGGATTTGTTGAGCATCGTGCTGCCCAAATGAAGGAAGACAAATCTTAGGAGTATGGTGAAACTTGGCTATTTTTTGGCTGCCAAAATCCTGAAATAGATTTTATTTATGAGCACACTTTGAAGAGATATGTGAAGGACAATGTTCTTAATGAACTATTTTTATCATTTTCTCGGTATTCAGGGTCTTATGATGGCTGGAATGGAGCTAAATATGTTCAGGTAAATCCTTTAAATGTTTTTAGGTTACTTCATTAAATTGCAATTTCAATGGCTTATTCAGAGTAAACTTGGAAAACTTGGTTTCTCTATAACTGCATTCATATGATAATTTAATTAATTTATTGAATCTACAAAATAGGATTTTATCATCAGTTTTTGTCCCTCTCCAATTGTTGATTTAGAACACTATCTTAGTCTTGTTTTTATTAATTGAAAGTTAGCTGATAAATAATATATTTATAATATGGTATTCTTGAACATTTAGGAATAAATTTTTAAATTATTTATATTATATTGATATAATTAATATCATTTGACTAGTAGCAAATTATTCAAATCCTTTAGCAAGGTATAATGTCTCGTACATGCTCCAAATTGTCATCTTATTGAAATGGCATTTTCTGTGATAGGATTTTGTATATTATGAAATACTGGCATGATTATCCATATCTTGAGTTCACTTCAAGATTTGCATTCTAATGTAATGCAAATTATGGGAGAGCAGCAGTTGAGAGTACATCATTTTGAGTCGCTATGAATCCTATTTTAGTCCTTTAAATTTACAATGATTAACCACATTCATGGTAATGAAGAATATTTATATTAAAATAAGAATTGTATACCATATTTTCAAAATAAGCTAACTAACTATAAAATTCAGATAAACTATCCACTATTTATTAAGATTATTAGTACAAAATTGAAAACACTTAACATTTGACCATAAGTATGTTAAATAAATTTAACAATGTAAGAACAACACAATGCTTGATAGCAATTGATGGAATGTTAGCAGTGTAAGGTAGATTTAATGTATGAAATTGCAGTTCAAAATTAAAGATAAGATGTTTTTTTAATATTCTGAAGTACATTGTCTTTGGAAAGTTGATGCCAAAATATAGAAAGCCTTTGTGTGTCTATGAGCATATGATGAATTAAAAAAATTCATCGGGGAAGCCTTTAACTCTATGAAACTCCATCCTAAGAAATGGGTGAGAAATAACAAAATTCCACTGTTTAAACAATGGATTTTTTAAAGATATTTCCTACCCATTTACTATTAGAAAAATTACTTAAAACAGTTGACTGGATGTTGTATGTATACTGTATTAACTTGAAAATAACATGCCCACTTTTGGGTCTTTTTTTTTGCTCGTAAATCATGGTGAGAGTTAGAATCGACAGTGCACTATATTTGGGGACGATACTACTTGTGCATATGTCCCATAGTGCAGGAATGGCCAGATCCTCAGCTTACCCTGGTTCTTAGTAACTTTTCAAACACTCCACCACTGCGCTATTGATGTTTTCGCTGTAAGAGCCCCCAACGAGTAGTCTAAACTGTCAGCGAATAGTTTTTAATTGAAAGGGAATTGGTTATCTCATAAAACTTTATTGGAAAGACTGATTTTGAATTGGCTGACATGCGCACTTACTTATGGCTGTAGGAGTAGATGACTCTTGCATTTTGTATTCAGTGCATATACATATATAGAATCATATGCATGCGGAGTTATTACATATGCCGTGCTGCAAATGGCATGGCTGCATGTCTTAACCCTCTTGTTACGGCGAGCGTGCCAGCACACTCTCTGGTTCCTTACCGAGGTACGGACAGCGTGCGGGGATGCTCATGCCCATCAGTTTTTAACGCCAATATGGCTGCCGTAGTGAAAGGGTTAAGGTGTGCTTTAGATTTTCAGACAAATTTTGGGGTAATTCAATAGCACATTATTTTCCAATAAATATGGTATTTTGCTCCATTAGCTCAACAAATGGCCTTTTGGTTAAAAACATAATTTTGCACAGCATGATTAAAGTTTACGATAAGAGTCACTTAAATATTCATGTCTTCCAAATGTAGAAGAATAAACCAATTTTCTTTTATGTTTTCTCACTTTAATTGCAGTATTTCTTTAGTTGTGCCGATTTAGGACATAATGGAACGTATAAAAACTACAATACAAAAGCATAAGGTCTTAAAGTAAAATAAAGTTTTAAACGTAATACCAGTATTTGCATGCCATTGAAATAAGTTTATCTTATGCAAATGAATTTTATGACTAGTGATATATATTCCTTTATTTTAGGAGTTAGCTAAGATGAGGCATCAAACATCATCAAGGAGTTAACAAAGAAGAAAAGATATTTGCAAGATAAATATAGTGTTGACAAATCACAACTTAATTTGCCAATTGTTTTGTTGATATATAGACTATTTCCTTTGTTTTGAGGAAAATATAATCTTATGTAATTTTATTAAATTAAAGCTTTTATTTTTATAAAAATAATATTTGTTAACTTATTTATAATAACTTAACTATACTAAAAATAAACATTAAAGTTGTAAGAAATAGATCACCATGAAATGATGCAGTAAGCTCTCAATTTAGTAGCAAAATCATCTCTAATTTTCACTTAAAAGGTAATGATGTTACAACTTTTATATCATAAAACAATTTATATGTAATGTAAGACGAGCATGAATGCATTAATAATACAAAATTGTTGGAATAAGATAAATTAAGCTATCCCCATTTCTATAAAACATTTTCCACTAAAAAAAAATATTTTGTTATTTAAAAAAAAATCCTATCCGGTTTAGAAAAATAATAATGCCGTGAAAAACTTCAGAGCAAAAGATTAAAGAGATTTTTCATTGTTTAGCTTGAGATTGACACAGACTGTGGTGGATAATTCACATCTTGAGTTGAATCACTCAAGGAAAGAGCTGATGGAATTGTAATACATCATGCATCAATAAAATTGATTGGTATTTCTGTAGACCAAAGATCTCAAGATCATAGAAATAGTTGTTTACTTGAAAGGTTGACTATAACTGCCTAAGAGAGGTTTTCTGAGGGGTTTCCCTACCTTCGAGGCAAATTCCAGAGAGATGTGTATACCCCTCATTGCTAGTAACCATTCTTTTTGAAATAATATGTAATTTTGACTGTTTGTGTAAAGTAAATTGCATTTCTAAATTGTTACCACTTCTACCAGGTACGGTATCTACTTGCAGTGATGTATATATAATAATAATAAATAAATTTACAAATCTAGTCTTTGCAACTCATTTTGAAGACCAAACTATCCTTGGTTCAAGAGAATATTCCTCCATTTATGCAATTGGTTAGATTTAATTGATCTAATGATGAAGATATATCGTTGAAATTGTTCATCTATGAATCCAAAATATAAATTTCACAATAATTTTAACTTCATTTCCAATCAAAAGCTTTTGACAGTCAACAGGGTTTCAGTATTCAACCAGCCATTGAGTTGGAGACTTTGAATGATAATAAAGGGTCTTTAAAGACAAAATGATGCATTCAATAATCAATAAAAATTCTATTCATTTATTAGGCTGGATATATCTAGCATGCAAAAGATCTACTTGTTAAATTAAGGATATTTTTAGATAGAACTACTAGTTTTCCATGCCATGCTCTATAGAGAATCTTTTAAAAAAAATGAAAGATTAAAATCTCAATTGAAATATTATAATGACATTTTATACATATTGAAAAGTGACAAGGAATCAGGCAGAATTAAAATGGCAAACACTATTTTTTTAAATCATGATTATATGTATGTTGAGTCAGTATAAAAGTTTCATCCAGTAGAAAATGCATCGGAACTTAATGGCAAAGGCAGTAAATATATATGAGTAAAATGTTGCTTGCATTCTGCAGGCATGTTGATAACACTAATTTCAAGTCGACATCATATTCAGAGGTTCCTCAAAAGTATAGAAAATATACAGCAATAATGCTCTTACAGCATCTTAGAAATTATCAAAACACAAATTCGCTGCAATTTATCAGTCCGGCATCGAATCCGGGTCTTCCAGGCCATACTTACTATGCAGTTCAACACAAGATCCCTAACTATGTGTGAAAATTCAAGCAGAAATATTTGTTGCAACTGCCTCAAACGACGTCCTACTTTTCACATATATTCTTTATGTGAGAAACTGTACTGTGCTCTGGCATCAAACCCAGGAACAGAACAGTCTTATCTAACTTTTTTCATAAACCGATTCTTAATACACATCTGCTACAAAGCAAGAACTTCCTATCATTTCGATAAGATTATCAAAAAAAAATAATGAAAAACTTCCTCAATATATTTTAAATGGCAGATTTTTGCATCGACCTAGCATCAAACCCAGGATTTTTTCTGTTAAAGTCATAAATGTTTTCCATAGATCATCACCATATATATAGGCTCCTTGAGTTTTGATTCTCTTCCTTACCAGGAAGTATTTTTTTAAAACTCCCAAAAATTTAACCAATGCTTTTAAATGGGAAAAATCTGGACTTTGGGGCCCTCTGGAATCGAACCCATTACACTAAGGTTCAAAATCGCAATTTTTCTGATGGTTACGCGTTATGGCCAAAATGTCGTAAAAGTTTCAAATCAATGACGCTTGTGGTTTAGCCTGTGAATTAGTATCCTATCTATATACCTATATAGCTATATTGCTGTATAGCTATCTATATGAATGAATTCAGAGAAGCATCTATATATCTATTATATATAGATGCTTCTCCGGATTCATTCATATATATACCCAGATACCCAGATAGGATACAAATTCACAGGCTAAACCAAAAGCGTCATTGACTTGAAATTTTTACGACATATTGGCCATAACGTGCAACCTCCAGGAAAAAGCCGACTTTGAACCTCGGTGTCATGGGTTCGATTCCAGAAGGACCCAAAGTCGCGATTTTCCCCATAAGAATACATGGCGGGGATTTTCAAAAATTTTTTTGGGGCACTTCCCGGAAAAGGAGAGAATGGAAATTCGAGGAATCGCTAGAAGCTGGGCATATCCAACGTTAATCATAAAGACATTGTTGAATATGGTCCATGGTTCGATGCTAGGACGGGGCAAATATCGGCCGTTTAAAATGCATTGTGACGATTTTTAAGATTTTTTTTGGACTTCTTCCCGATAACATGGAAACTCGAAATTCGGTATGGGGTAGGATATTATAAATATATTTCATAATCAAATTTTACATATTCGCTGATGGTCCTTGGTTCGATCCCAGAGGGCCATTTAAATTCCTCAATGCATTTCTTACGGAGATAACGGAAACAAATGTTAGGTACTTTTCGGCATGCTATCGACTTGAAACTTTGCATGATACAAGAGAAGGTCTTCACAAATCAAACTGTGCATTTACAGCTTACAATATGTCCTGGGTTCGACACCAGGTGTCTCTGAAATCAGAAGTTGATCCGATTTTTTGGAATTATTTTGAAACCTTTCACAATAATGTAGAAACTTGAAATTCGGCATATAGATAGAAATCATAAATAATTCTCAGAAACACCTTTTAGATTTCCAAGATCGTCCTTGGTTCGAGTCCCGACAGCCATTTACATTCGTGAAAATTAGAACGTCTTTTGAGGCAGTTGTAGCCCATATTTCTGCTTGAATTTTCGCACATAGTTAGAGATGGTGATGTTCTATTGTGCTGCATAGTAAGTTCACAGTAAAGACCCGGGTTCGATGCCAGACGATGGAATTTCAGCGAATTTTAAGAAAAATTTCAATCCATTTTTTTCTTTTGATGGCCGTCCCAATATGATGCCGACATGAAAATAGTGTTGTCGATCTGCTTGCAGTATGCAAGCAACATTTTACTCGTATATATATATATACGAGTAAAATGTTGCTTGCATACTGCAAGCAGATTGGCAATACTAATTTCATATCGGCGTCATATGGGGACGGTCCTCAAAAGAAAAAAAAAAGGATTGAAATTTTTCTTAAAATTCGCTGAAATTTCATCGTCTGGCATCGAACCCGGGTCTTACTGGTGAACTTACCATGCAGCACAATAGAAGATCACCATCTCTAACTATGTGGGAAAATTCAAGCAGAAATATTGGCTACAACTGCCTCAAAAGACGTTCTAATATTCACGAAAGTAAATGGCTCGCTGGATTCGAACCAAGGACGATCTTGGAAATCTTAAACATGTTTCTGAAAGTTATTTATGATCTCTATCTATATGCCGAATTTGAAGTTTCTATATTATTGGGAAAGGGTTCAAAATAATTATTGAAAATCGGATCAGTTACTGATTGTAGAGACGCCTGGTGTCGAACCTAGGACACATTGACAGCTGGGAATACACAATTTGATTTGTATACACTTAATCTTTCATAATACAAAGTTTGAAGTCTTTATCGTGCCGGGAAGTACCTATAATTTGTTTCCGTTATCTCCGTAAGAAATGCATTGAGGAATTTAAATGGTCCTCTGGGATCGAACCAAGGACCATCAGCGAATATGTAAAATTTGATTCTGAAATCTATTATTGATCTCCAACTCCATGCCGAATTTCAAGTTTCCATGCCATCGGGAAAGGGTCCAAAAAAAATCTTAAAAATTGCCACAATGCAATTTAAACGGCCGATTTTTGCCCCGACCTAGCATCGAACCCAGGATATTTTCCGTAAAACTTATTTATGTTTTCGATAGATCATGACCATATATATAGGCTCCTTGAGTTTCGATTCTCTACCTATCCGGAAAGTATTTTTTTTTAATTCCCGAAAATCAAAGCAATGCATTTAAACGGGAAAAATCGGGACTTTGAGGCCCTCTGGAATCGAACCCATGACATCGAGGCTCAAAATCGCAATTTTTCTGGAGGTTATACGTTATGGCCAATATGTCGTAAAAATTTCAAGCCATTGACGCTAGTGGTTTAGCCTGTGACTTTGTATCCTCTCTATATATATATATATCTATTATATATAGATGCTTCTCCGGATTCATTCATGTATCCATATATATATACGAGTAAAATGTAGCTTGCATACTGCAAGCAGATCGGCAATACTTATTTCATATCGGCATCATATCGGGACGGCCATCAAAAGAAAAAAAGGATTGAAATTTTTCTTCAAATTCACTGAAATTCCATCGTCTGGCATCGAACCTGGGTCTTTACTGTTGAACTTACCATGCAGCACAATAGAACATCGCCATCTCTAACTATGTGTGAAAATTCAAGCAGAAATTTGCGCTACAACTGCCTCAAAAGACGTTCTAATTTTCAAGAATTTAAATGCCTCTCTGGATTCGAACCAAGGACGATCTTGGAAATCTAAAAAATGTTTCTGAAAGTAATTTATGATCTTTATCTACATGCCGAATTTCAAGTTTCTATATTGTTGGGAAAGGGTTCAAAATAATTATTGAAAATCGGATCAGTTACTGATATTAGAGATGCCTGGTGTCGAACCCAGGACACATTGACAGCTGGGAATGCACACTTTGATTTGTATACACTTAATCTTTTTTAGTGCAAAGTTTGAAGTCTTTATCGTGCCGGGAAGTACCTACAATTTGTTTCCGTTATCTCCGTAAGAAATGCATTGATGAATTTAAATGGCCCACTGGGATCGAACCAAGGACCATCAGCGAATATATAAAAATTGATCCTGAAATTTATTATCGAACTCCAACTCCATGCCGAATTTCAAGTTTCCATGCCATCGCGAAAGGGTCCAAAAAAAATCTTAAAAATCGCCACAATGCAATTTAAACGGCCGATTTTTGACCCGACCTAGCATCGAACCCAGGATATTTTTCGTAAAACTCATTTATGTTTTCGATAGATCATGACCATATATATAAGCTCCATGAGTTTTGATTCGATACCTATCCGGAATGTATTTTTTTTTTATTCCCGAAAATCAAAGCAATGCATTTAAACGGGAAAAATCGGGACTTTGAGGCCCTCTGGAATCGAACCCATGACATCGAGGTTCAAAATCGCAATTTTTCTGGAGGTTATACGTTATGGCCAATATGTCGTAAAAATTTCAAGCCATTGACGCTAGTGGTTTAGGCTGTGACTTTGTATCCTCTCTATATCTATTATATATAGATGCTTCTCCGGATTCATTCATGTATCCATATATATATTCATATACGAGTAAAATGTAGCTTGCATACTGCAAGCAGATCGACAACACTAATTTCATATCGGCATCATATACCGGGACGGACATCAAAAGAAAAAAAAAATTCAAAATATTCGTAGAATTCGCTGCAATTTAATCACCTGGCAGCGAACCCCGGTCTTCCTGGTGTACTTACTATGCAGCAAAATAGAAAATTACTATATCAAACTATGTGTGAAAATTCAAGCAAAACTATTAGGTGCAACTACCTCAAACGACGTCCTACTATTCACATACACTCCTTATTTGAGAAATTATAATGTGCTCTGGCATCGAACCCAGGAACAGCATGGTCTTATCTATTTTTTTTCTTAAACAAAGTGTTAATATACATCTTCCATCTAAGCAAGAGCTCCCTTACATATCGATAAATGCATAAAAAAATTATGAAAAGATACCCCATAGTATTATATATGGGTGATATTTTTACCGCCCGGCATCGAACCCGGGTCTTTCAGGCAATACTTTCTATGCAGCACAAAAGAAAAACACCATCTCTAACCGCGTATGCAAATTCAAGCAGAAATATTGGTTACAACTGCCTCAAATGACGTCCTACTTTTCCTTTATATTCCTTATGAGAGAAACGTTATTGTGCTCTGGCTTCGAACCCAGGAACAGTACGGTCTTATGAAAATTTTTTTCTAAAACTTATTCGTACCATACATCTTCCAGCCAAGCACGAACATCCTATCATTTCGATAAGTGCATCTAAAAAAATAATGAAAAACGGCTCCCATGTATTTTAAAGGGCAGATCTTTGCATCGTCCTATCATCGAACCCAGGATAACTTTTGTAAAAGTCATTGATGTTTTCGAAAGTCCAAGACCATAAATATAGGCACCTTGAGTTTTACTTCTCTACCTATCCGGAAAGTATTTTTTTTTAATTCCCGAAAATCACGGCAATGCATTCAAACGGGAAAAATCGGGACATTGGGGCCCTCTGGAATCGAACCTATGACACTGAGGATCAAAGTCTCTTTTTTCCTGGGGGTTTCACGTTATGGCCAATATGTCATAAAAATTTCAGATCAATGACGCTTGTAGTTTAGGCTGTGAATTTGTATCCTATCTATCTATATAGGTATATATATGAATGAATCCGGAGAAGCATCTATATATAATAGATATATACGAGTAAAATGTAGCTTGCATACTGCAAGCAGATCGACAACACTAATTTCATAACGGCATTATATCGGGACGGTCCCGGAAAGGAAAAAAAGGATTGAAAATATTCTTAAAATTCGTTTCAATTTAATCGTCTGGAATCGAACCCGTGTCTTTTTGGTGAAATTTCTATGCAGCACATCAGAAGATCATCTTCTCTAAATACGTGTGATAATTCAAGAAGAAATATTGGCTGCAACCGCCTCAAACGAAGACCTACTTTTCACGAATGTTAGTAGCTCTCTGGATTCGAACCAAGGACGATCTAGGAAATATAAAATATGTTTTCGAAATGTATCTATAAGTTCTATATATATGCCAAATTTCAAGTTTTAATATTATTGGGAAGGGGTTCAAAATAATTCTTAGGAAAAAAAGGATTGAAATTTTTCTTAAAATTCGCTGAAATTTCATCGTCTGGCATCGAACCCGGGTCTTACTGGTGAACTTACCATGCAGCACAATAGAAGATCACCATCTCTAACTATGTGGGAAAATTCAAGCAGAAATATTGGCTACAACTGCCTCAAAAGACGTTCTAATATTCACGAAAGTAAATGGCTTGCTGGATTCGAACCAAGGACGATCTTGGAAATCTTAAACATGTTTCTGAAAGTTATTTATGATCTCTATCTATATGCCGAATTTGAAGTTTCTATATTATTGGGAAAGGGTTCAAAATAATTATTGAAAATCGGATCAGTGACTGATTGTAGAGACGCCTGGTGTCGAACCCTGGACGTATTGGAAGCTGTAAATGCACAAAATGACTTGCTACGACCTGATCTAATTTCATACAAAGTTTGAAGTCGATATATACCGGGAAGTACCTAAAATGTGTTACCGTAATCCCCATAAGAAATGCATTGTGGAGTGCAAATGGCCCTCTGGGATCGAACCAAGGACCATCAGCGAATACGTAAAATTTTATTATGAAATATATTTATGATTTCTAACCCCATGCCAAATTTCAAGTTTCCATGCATTCGGAAAGGGGTCCAAAAAAAATCTTAAAAATCGCCACAATGCATTTTAAACGGCCGATTTTTGCCCCGACCTAGCATCGAACCCAGGATATTTTTCGTAAAACTCATTTATGTTTCCGATAGATCATGACCATATATATAGGCTCCTTGAGTTTTGATTCTCTACCTATCCGGAAAGTATTTTTTTTTAATTCCCGAAAATCAAAGCAATGCATTTAAATGGGAAAAATCGGGACTTTGAGGCCCTCTGGAATGGAACCCATGACCCTGAGGATCAAAATCGCAATTTTTCTGGCGGTTACACGTTATGGCCAATACGTCGTAAATATTTCAAGCCAAGGACGCTTGTGGTTTAGGCTGTGAATTAGTATCCTATCTATCTATCTATCTATCTATCTATCTATCTATCTATCTATATAGGTATACGAGTAAAATGTAGCTTGCATACTGCAAGCAGATCGACAACACTAATTTTATATCGGCATCATATCGGGTCGGTCCTTAATAGAAAAAAAAGGATTGAAATATTTCTTCAAATTCGCTGAAATTTCATCGTCTGGCAATGAACCCGGGTCTCTCTGGTGAACTTACTATGCAGCACAATAGAAGATCACCGATTCTAACTATGTGTGAAAATTTAAGCAGAAATATTTGGCTACAACTGCCTCAAAAGACGTTTTAATTTTCACGAATGTAAATGGCTCTCTGGATTCGAACCAAGGACGATCTTGGAAATCTAAAACATGTTTCTAAAAGTTATTTATGATCTCTATCTATATGCCAAATTTCAAGTTTCTATATTGTTGGGAAAGGTTTGAAAATAATTCCTGAAAATCGGATCAATTTCTGAATGCAGAGACACCTGGTGTCGAAGCCAGGAAATACTGTAAGCTGTGAATGCAAAGTTTGATTTTTAAGGACTGGCTTTTCTATCATGCAAAGTTTGATGTAGATAGCATGCCGGGAAGTACCTTAATTTTGTTTCCGTTATCTCCGTAAGAAATGCATTGAGAAGTGCAAATGGCCCTCTGGGATCGAACCAAGGACCATCAGCGAACATCTAAAATTTGATTATGATATATATTCATGATATCTATCGACGTGCCGAGTTTCAAGTATCCATGTTATTGGGAAAGGATCCAAAAAAAATCTTAAAAATCGCCGCAATGCATTTTAAACGGCCGATTTTTGCACCGACCTAGCATCGAACCATGGACAAAATTCGAAGATGTCTTTTTGATTTTCGTTGGATATGCACGGCTTCTAGCGGTCCCTCGAATTTCAATTCTCTCCTTCTCCGGAAAGGGCCTCAAAAAAATTTTGGAAAATCCCCGCCATGTATTCTTATGGGGAAAATCGCGAATTTGGGGCCTTCTGGAATCGAACCCATGGCACCGAGGTTCAAAATCACATTTTTCCTGGCGGTTACACGTTATGGCCAAAACGTCGTAAAAATTTCAAGTCAATCACGCTTGTGGTTTAGGCTTGGAATTAGTATCCTATCTATCTATCTATATAGGTATATACATGAATGAATCCGGAGAAGCATCTATATATAATAGATAGAGAGGATACAAACTCACAGGCCAAACCACAAGCGTCATTGACTTGAAATTTTTACGACATATTGGCCATAGAGTGTAACCGCCAGAAAAATTGCGATTTTGATTCTCAGTGTCATGGGTTCGATTCCAGAGGGCCCCAAAGTCTCGATTTTTCCCGTTTAAATGCATTGCTTTGATTTTCGGGAATTTTTAAAAAATACTTCCGGGATAGGTAGAGAATCGAAAATCTAGGAGCCTTTATATATGGTCATGATCTATCGAAAACATAAATGAGTTTTACGGAAAATATCCTGGGTTCGATGCTAGGTCGAGGCAAAAATCGGCTGTTTAAAATGTATTGTGGCGATTTTTAAAATTTTTTTTGGACCCCTTCCCGATGGCATGGAAACTTGAAATTCGGCATGGAGTTGGAGATTATAAATATATTTCATAATAAAATTTTACATATTCGCTGATGGTCCTTGGTTCGATCCCAGGGCGCCATTTACATTTCTCAATGCATTTCTTATGGAGATAATGGAAACAAATTTTAGGTACAGCTAACAGCATAAAAAAGTTACCACCTGAGATGCAACCAGCATAACTCGAGAAGGGCGAGTCTTTCAGATTCTCTGTTTTGAGCGCGCTTTTCGTCTTCCTCTTTATGCCTGGCACGTTTTGAAGGCTTTTGTGGTGATATATATTTTATAAATACTCGCTAAAAGTCATTGCTTTTGCTACGGTAGAAGCAGTATTGTATTATGAAATAATTAAATTCGTATTTCGTTAAATCGGCTCGAATCTCAGGCGTAATTCGCTCTTCTTCTTAAAATATTGGACAAGAATTACTTTGGCTGCTCATAGTTCGTCCTAACATATATAATACATAACATTTTCCATCAATGCAGATTTATAATGAAATTGGTTATTTCAGTTAATGCTCCACATGCCCGCAGGATGATCGTTTTCGCAAAGATTATGCTTAATTATGATACGATAATTAAGAGAATATGAACTATTGTAAATCAGGTCAACGGAATTAGGAAAAATAAGAAAAAAACGTATATTATAAATATAATAATGGTGTTCATATTTGTGAAAAATAGTTAAGTAAGAAATACATTTAAATTAACTATCCGCGAGCCTCCATAAGGCTTATTGCAGAGAATGTGAAACACTCAACTATCTAAATAATTTACATATTTACGCACCTTATACTATATGTAAGATGATAACAATTTAAACCATCTGTCATCGCTATTATCTCGCGGTAATATTTTCACCATCTGGCTGTGAAAATAACGATCGTTGAGAATAGGGATCATGTCGTCGCGTATTTCGTCATGTAAATCACAGCTAAAGAATATCTCTAATAATTATTGTCTTTACATAGTTATATTCTTAAAAGATACCCAGCGGAGGGCTCCGATCATTTTGGACTCACTCCTATCTAACCTGTAGTCTCTTAGCAAACAGCTTTATATTTTACGCGCGAGAATTTCTTTTGGGTAATGAAATCAGAAGGACTAATCGTGCAGAGTCGAGCAAAGCGCAAAAAGAATTGAATAATATACTTGTAAATATTGAATTCCTTTATTTAAACCTCCGTCGAAAATTTTAAAATGCTAAAACGATTAAGAGTTTCAACATAGAAAATAGGTATGAGCCAACAACTTTAGGCTGTTACAACTCCACTTTAAATATTCGCACGTAAACGCTCATGCATGAAAAATACATTTAAATCTATTGCTAAGGATCTCTGTAGCAAGCCCACTTTTCGGTGCTACGTCTGCTTTTAATGTTTTTGTCTACATAACGGTTAATCGGTAGCATACATACCTTCCTTCTCAAGAAAACAAAGGGAGCTTCTCTATGGGGGTGAGAGAGGAAAGAGAAAGGGTCTTCAATAGAGCGGTCACAGGTTACCTTCGTCTTCAGTGCCTCTAATTTTCGAGGCATCGTTTAAGGGTTTTGTATGTGAGAGAGAATTGCCCAAAAATGCCATTCTTCGTCATGGATGGATGATGATAAAAAGAAAAGTTCGTCGAAGAAGGAATATGAATGGGTTACCTCATGGAGACGATGATAGGAAAATAAACAATGGGAATACGGAATATTTTATGCTTACTAAGAAAAGAATGTTTATTCTCTTCAACTCCAAGGCATACATCTAAAAAATATGAAGATAATGTGGTAAACAGGCTCAGAAGTGATGTGCAGAGATCCTGGGATGTTGGCTATTTATAAGATTGAGAAAACGATTCAAGCCATTTGAAGACAAAATAATGCAGGTTAGAGGGTGACCGGAAAAATATGTTTTCAATGCTTCAGCCAGAGGGAATGTAAATTAAATCAACGATTCGAAAAAGTTCCGATTTTTTTGGCAGTTTGCAAGTTTCATTTTCCTAACATACTGAATTAGGTTTTATGTGAACTTACTTCTAAAACGTTCATTTGCATCCAAAATTCACAAACCATTAACAATAGACCTATCATAGTCTAAATTATTTATTATCAATGTAAATTTATTTTGCTTCGAAAATTATTGGCATAGGGTAGGATATAATCATGTAGGCATATAAGAATATGCATACAATGTGCATACATTCATGCATACAATTAGAGCTTCCGCCAGTTGATCCCACACAAATGTCGAGCTATTCACACATTTAAATTTCTGCACCTTCAAGATATCGTAAATGTCTTCCTTATCTTTAAACCAAGAAGTTTTAAGGAAGAATAGGTGAGGCTTGGGAACCAGCATTAAGATTCAGCAGTAATAGATTCTCCTGACATATTTCCCAACAAAGAAAGCTTTAGATTTAGATTTTTAGATATATACCCCGCGAGCCGCCAGAGGCGTATGGCAGGGGTTTACCCATCTTATTTAAGAGTAATCATAGATAATAAGTACGAGATGTCAGTATTTCTAGTGCTTTATTCAGTAATCGCTGATGGACTAAACTGGCCTCTCATTAAAAAAAGGAAGGGTAAAATACGAAGGCTAAATTTTAATTATTAAACAGCATTTACCAATGTAAGGGCAACTCAGATGGATTACGCCTGATTTAGCAGTTTTCCTAAATGTAATTTCCGTAAAAATATAGCCATAGCTCAACGACTATAAGGAATGGTGGAAATAACTAAGGAAAAAGATTCACAATTTCTTACATAACGCAGTATCACCAAGTAACGGCTTCTTCAATCAATTTGAATTGAAGGAAATTGCTCAGAGAACTAGGACCAAAGAAAGCTGCATCCATTGCGAAGGAAATTGATTCCAATCATTAGGAGGGGGTAATCTGAAGATTATTGACATTCTGGGCAGGCAGACGTTTAAAACTAGTTCCCCTTAATGGATAAAAAAATTTTACCTAAATATTGTGACTGGGTGTAATCGTCAAAATTACCTAAGCTATACGAGTATAACTGTATCATTGAGAATCTTCAAGGGATCTGAGAAGAGCCCACAAATGCTGTCGACGGTCTCCCAGACTGCCCATGTCTCGGACCGTCTATGCTTTCAGGAGTAGAATTAAGCATATATTAACCGTAGAAAGATCACTCCCGAAGAAATTTAAGCTTCGGAGCATTCTAATTCCAAAATTACATTCTCAATATTTACATTCATCTCTTCAGGCTTTTTCTTCTAACCAATGATTTTCATAAACCTTCAAGATACCCTTAGAAATCAATCAACAACAAAACGGGAAAATTTAAGAAATAGCTATTTGCGTAAACTAGCGTTCCTTTGGTTCTTTTTCATTACTATCATTGAATATATAGTGTTTTCAATCCTTTTATCCCATTAAATGTTAGATTCAGTTATTAGTTTCGTAGATTTTAAGAACCTTAAAAATTAATATAAAAAACCACCAAGAGAAAGTGAATACATTTTTTCTCTCAGTGTTGATGATAGCCAAAACGTTCAACTCATCTTGATTCACTTATAAAATTTGCTAGTCGATCTCATTTGGTTTATAAAATACAAAGTAAATATGCCATTTAAATACGTATTTAAACACAATTATAATAGTCATTACTGTAACACGCACGCAATAACTTGCTCAACCTGCGTCGAGTACTAATAAGTCATACTCTAGCTAAGTCTTTAATTTGGTTAGAAGTCGATTAACATCGTCATGCAAAAGTCACAATTCCACGGATAGCGGTCTTATCATTTTTCGTAACTGATAAAATAAAAGATGGTCTTCTTAAAATACTGAGAACTTCGAAATAAACAAATTGTAATACTCTTCGGAGTCGATTGGTGGATCAGTAAATAGCTAAAAAAAATGAGAGAAGTAACTTTTGAGAAACAAAATTTCGATAATTTTACCAAAAGGACGTGTACCGCTGGCCTTTTACTACAGTATTTACTGTAAGCCATTACTCTGAAACGATAAGGAATCCATGGATCCAATTTTTAGGACGGTAGTTTCATCAAGCGATTTATGATTATTTTCATTCAATCCACATCAGGTAAACAGTGATATTTCGTAAGTTATAGGCTGAAGAACATACAAAATTTCTAATCTGATGCTCTGCAGTCACACTTTATGAGAGATTTATTTCTTCGAGTCATTCTTCTAATTGCGAGCTAAAAATTATACATATATCAGAGAAGGCTAGTGGACACATTATTTTAGATGAAATCAAAATGAATCGAGCAAATTGCAACCCGTCCTCTTCTCCCAACGAGAAAGTTTTTCCTTTCCATTCCCCTTTGGTAACAAAAGGTTTATCTTGTCCTTTACCCCCACCTTTTTCGTTTTGTCCTGTTTAGCAGTTTTCCAAGAATTCTACCCTTTTACCTGCACACACAATTTTGTTCCTTCTCATTCTTTCTTCTTTTTCAAGGCACACGCCATATGGAGGATCGCGTATTTATGTGAATGTTGAAGATGGTGCTAGTAAACGTCAAAGCTAATTGTGAGAATTTGCTGCAATGTTGTTATAAGGATAATTTAATTTTACAAATTCTTGGATTATATAATCTATAGGAGTCACGAGAGTAAGAGGAAATGGTAATCTAGAAAAGATTATTCCTTATTTAAATCAATCGAATGAGCTTTAACTTTGAGGAACTCCATAGGTAACTAAGCACAAGGAAATAAATAACTTTGTCAAAGTTACACGACTTTTTGTGTGGGAGATGTGGAACTTTTATTTCCTTGTGTTTATTCCTTAGTTATTTCTCTTCATGATAGAACGCTTTTCAATTGGGAAAGGTAAACGAAAGGGTTGTAAAAGCAATCAAATTAAATTATAATAATCCACCGAACTATGCAAATAACTTATGTATAAAAATTCAGCCTGCATATGTTTGTGCCCGCAAAACTCAAAAATCACTTGGTCGATTGACTTGAAATTTTTATAGAAGATTGCATTCAAATATATATATACGAAAGTGTTTATATTGTAAAAAATGGTGACACTTCGTCCTTGCTTCGATCCCAGACGAGTCAAAGCATTTCCGTAAAAAATGCACGTAAAGTTCATTTTTGTCGCTGCATGCTTCATTTCTTTTGCAAAATTAAATTAAAAATAATAGTCATACGAGATTGAGACAACAACCAATAGCAGATTAAATGAATAGAAAACCTTATATTGGTCGTTTATTGTTGTTTCCGAATTGAATTTTCGAGATTTTTTACGGAATACACGAAAAGTTTTGTGAGTATAAACAGCCGGTCCCCCTGACGACAAATGCCATTGTTGAATCCGAGATCCTGCTTTTTGGCCTATCTGAAATTAAGAAGAAGAGAATAGTTGCTGTTTTCGTTCACATAGATGAGTATAATCAATCGTTGGAAGTGATTTAAACGATCGATTTTCGAAAAACGAAATGTGAGTTAATTTGATACCGAATGTTGTATTCAGTTAAATTCATTTGTATTGTTTTGGAAATGATTTAATAATCTGTTATAGAAAATTAAAGTGAGAGTGACTTTGAATGCTGCATTCAATTCGATTCATTTCTTTAGTTATCTTCCAGTTGATCGTCGTCAAATTCAATAGTACGCGTTAACACATCAAATGTTGCGGCAGATAATGGATAGTAGTAAATGATTTTTATATAAATAACGAAAACTCTCCATCCAAACGCGAGAGCCGAGCTAGCGTAAGGGACCATATTCTCCATCTTTCTTTTCTCTCCCTCCCTTCTTGAGAGAAAGGCTCGCCGGCCCGAAATTTGGACTTAGAATTTCTTGGTGGGTCAGGGGTGGTAACTTTTTTTTGCTGCTAGCTGTACTTCCCGGCATGCTATCGACTTCAAACTTTGCATGATACAAGAGAAAGTCTTTACAAATCAAACTGTATATTTACAGCTTGCATTACGTCCTGGGTTCGACACCAGGTGTCTCTGAAATCAGAAGTTGATCCGCTTTTTAGGAATTATTTTGAAACCTTTCCTTATAAAATAGAAACTTGAAATTCGTCATATAGATAGAGATCATAAATAACTTTCAGAAACATGTTTTAGATTTCCACGATCCTCCTTGGTTCGAGTCCCGAGAGGCATTAACATTCGTGAAAATTAGAACATTTTTTGAGGCAGTTATAACCAATATTTCTGCTTGAATTTTCACACATAGTTAGAGATGGTGATCTACTATTGTGTTTCATAGTAGGTTTACCAGTAAGACCCGGGTTCGATGCCAGACGATGAAATTTCAGCGAATTTTATGAAAAAATTAAATCCATTTTTTTTTCTTTTGAGGACCGTCCCGATATGATGCCGATATGAAATTAGTATTGCCGATCTGCTTGCAGTATGCAAGCTACATTTTACTCGTATGATATATGAATGAATCCGGAGAAGTATCTATATATAATAGATATATAGAGAGGATACAAACTCACAGCCTAAACCACAAGAGTGATTGAGCTGAAATTTTTATGGAGTATTGGCCATAACGTGTAACCACCAGAAAAATTGTGATAAGGGTCCTCAGTGTCATGGGTTCGATGCCAGGGGGCTCCAAAGTCCCGATTTTTCCCGTTTAAATGCATTGCTTTGATTTTCGGGAATTTAAAAAAAATACTTCCCGGATAGGTAGAGAATCAAAACTCAAGGAGCCTTTATATATGGTCATGATCTATCGAAAACATAAATGAGTTTTACGGAAAATAACCTGGGTTCGATGCTAGGTCGATGCAAATATCTGCCGTTTAAAAAGCATTGTGGCGATTTTTAAGATTTTTTTTGGACCCTTTCCCGATGGCATGGAAACTTGAAATTCGGTAAGAGGTTAGATATCATAAATAATTTTTCATAATCGATTTTTATGCTTTCCCTGATGTTCCTTGGTTCGATCCCAGAGGGCCATTTACATTCCTCAATGCATTTCTTATGGAGATAACGGAAACAAGTTTAAGGTACTTCCCGGCATGCTATCGACTTAAAACTTTGCATGAAAGAAGATCCAGTCTTAACAAATCTAACTATGCATTCATAGCTATCAGTGTGTCCTGGGTTCGACACCAGGTGTCTCTGCAATCAGAAGTTGATCCGATTTTTAGGAATTATTTTGAAACCTTTCCCAATAATGTAGAAACTTGAAATTTGGCATATAGATTGAGATCAATAATAACTTTCAGAAAAATTTTTTAAGTTTCCAAGATCGTCCTTGGTTCGAGTCCCGAGAGCCATTTACATTCATGAACATTAGAGCGTCTTTTGAGGCAGTTGTAGCCAATATTTCTGCTTGAATTTTCACACATAGTTAGAGATGGTGATCTTCTATTGTGTTTCATAGTAAGTTACCAGAATGACCAGGGTTCGATGCCAGACGATGAAATTTCTGCGAATTTTAAGAAAAATTTCAATCCATTTTTTTCTTTTGATGGCCGTCCCGATATGATGCCGACATGAAAATAGTGTTGTCGATCTGCTTGCAGTATGCAAGCTACATTTTACTCGTATGATATATGAATGAATCCGGAGAAGCATCTATATATAATAGATATAGAGAGGATACAAACTCACAGCCTAAACCACAAAAGTGATTGAGCTGAAATTTTTACGGCGTATTGGCCATAACGTGGAACCTCCAGAAAAATTGCGATTTTGAACATCAGTGTCTTGGGTTCGATTCCAGAGGGCTCCAAAATCCCGATTTTTCCCGTTTAAATGCATTGCTTTGATTTTCAGGAATTTAAAAAAAATACTTTCCGGATAGGTAGAGAATCAAAACTCAAGGAGCCTATATATATGGTCATGATCTATCGAAAACGTAAATGAGTTCTACGGAAAATATCCTGGGTTTGATGCTAGGTCGAGGCAAAAATCGGCCGTTTAAAATGCATGGCGGCGATTTTGAAGATTTTTTTTTGATCCTTTCCCGATACCATAGATACGTGAAACTCGGCACGTGGATGGATATCATAAATATATTTCATAATCAAAATTTACATGTTCGCTGATGGTTCTTGGTTCGATCCCAGGGGGGCATTTTCACTTCTCAATGCATTTCTTACGGAGATAACGGAAACAAAATTTAGGTACTTCCCGGCATGCTATCGACTTCAAACTTTGCATGATACAAGAGCAAGTCATTACAAATCAATCTATGCATTCACACGTTACATTACGTCCTGGGTTCGACACCAGTTGTCTCTTAAATCAGAAGTTGATCCGAATTTTATGAATTATTTTGAAACCTTTCCCAATAATATAGAAATTTGAAATTCGGCATATAGATAGATATCATACATACTTTAGATGAACATATTTTAGATTTCCTAGATAGTCCTTGGTTCGAATCCAGAGAGCCATTTTCATTCTTGAAAAGTAGAGCGTCGTTTGAGGCAGTTTCAGCCAATATTTCTGCTTGAATTTTCACACATAGTTAGTGATGGTGATCTTCTCTTGAGCTGCTTAATAGGTTAGCCAGGAAGACCCGGGTTCGATGCCAGACGATTAAAATTGCAGCGAATTTTAAGAATATTTTCAATTTTTTTTTCTTTTTAAGACCGTCCCAAAAGGTTGCCGATATTAAATTGGTGCTGTCGATCTGCTTGCAGTATGCAAGCAACATTTTACTCGTAATAGATAGATATATATGTTATCTCAATGAGTGCCACCCACAAACTGTATGATTTGTAAATATTAGCAGTGAATAAACTTTGCAATTATGAAACAGATACGCATAACCTTGTCATAAAATGTGTCACAGACATTTTAATTTGGACAAAATATGCTTGATGCTAGCCTAACTGGAAATATCATAATAGTTTAGTCATACATATAAAACTGGCTGACCAACCAAATTTACAGAACATTCTATGAGATAATTCAAGATCTCCATTAATAATTATAATTATAGTAAGCATTATATAATATAAATGATAATGTTCAGTTTGATATTTGTTTTGTATGAACTAATACAGTATTTGTATTTATGAGAAAAGCATTTACCCATTCTTAGTAAAATTGGCCTAAAAGTTTATAGTGAAGATAAATATGCTAGTACTGTGCTGTTACAGCCTATTATCACCTAACTTTTACCTTCTGATGCTCATTTTTATAGGCTGAGTTGATCTTTGGCTAACAGATGCATTGCTCTAGCACAGGAATCATCAACATAGAATTTGAGACCATTTACTGCTCAGCACTTTTGATGTTCTATATTTTTTTTACTGATTCTTTTTTTAATTTGTTACTTATATTTTCTATTTTATAGCCTCAAAACTGTGCCTCAAAATTAAAATTGAAGGATATTGCTTCTAGTAGAACTCAGCACTCTTTGATAAAAATCTTTCGTTTTATTTTTTAAACTTTTTAAGAAGATTGTTCATACATCATAATAAAATCTGACCAATGAACCCAATTTACATGGTATTTTTTATGAGGAGTTAAGTGCTACCCAAAGGACACTAGCCAGACTACACTAAGAGATTAAGAATATCATTTATGCAACTCTACAATACAGTGATAGATTTCAAATAATTAGATAATTCAGATTTTACATCTTTCATTTTCTCCAGTCATGAGTAAGAAGTTACTTGCAAGCAGAAAAGGATTGGAGTGTCACAGTTTAGGCACACAGACAGCAAAGTAGGTGATGCATTCATTCCTTTGAAAGAAAATGTTTAGCTACATCAGTTAATATGTTGGGACAACATCACAATCTCAGAGACAACAAAGATGAGACAGTAAATATACTACATAACTAAATTCACCTGTTTTTCAAATGTTGCTTTTGGTTCAATCATAGATTTGGGGCTGTTTGTATAAAGAATGTCATTTTTATTTTGTAATTAGATTATAAAGAACTAAACTATGTAAATCAAATGATTTAGAGATTAATTTTGAATAAAAAAGAGTCTTCTCAGTAATAAATTTGAACTGCTTCATTTATACTTCCAGTAGAATTGTGTTCGAACTCCATCACAAAAAACAATTTATTGTAACAATAACACTTGTACAATAATATTCATAAACTTGTACAATTCCACGCTATATGCATGATTTGTAAATATGGAATGTGAAGTACTTATAATCTGTGGTGTGGAATCGCACTAGTTTTGCAATTTTATTGTAGGAGAGAAAATTATTGTAATGTATAAATGAAATTGTAGGCACCATTAATTCCTTCAAAGAACAACTTTTCTTCAGGTAAGATCAAGTACCAATGCCTATAATCTAAGCTTCTGCTGTTAAATCTGCCTTCCCTCTCTCTGATATCACCAATTTGTTATTTAGTAGAGGGTGCTTTCCTACTAAACTAAAACTTGCCCGAGTATCTCCTAACCCAAAAAAAAAGGCAATCCATCTCATTCTCACAACTATAGAACAATATCAGTCCTTTCAACCTGTTAAAAATTATTCTACAATCGTTTCACATCTCATTTGAAACCTTTTAATGTTCTCTCAGTGTCAACATGGATCCCATAATTCCAAATCCACTTCTACTGCCGCCTTCCACCTCATAAATCAAATTCATCATGTTCTCAATAAAATGCAGCTTTGATTTGCAGTTTTTTATGATTTTAGCAAAGCCTTTGACCATATTGACCATGAAATTTTAAGCTATAAGCTTCTTATTTTTTTTGCTTTTTTATTGCTTCTTATCACATCAATTGTAATTCTTTGAAATGGATAAAGTCTTTTCTTAATAATAGACATCAATTTGTCACCTACAACTGTCGGAACAATAATCCTCCTAAAAATAAGGAATGCTTCAGTTAACCATGCCAATAGCTGTAAATGACTTGGTTTGTACATTAATGATGTGTTAGACTGGTCAAGCCACATAAATATCCTTATTAAAAACTTGTCAACAGCCAATTTTATGATCAGAAGAATTGCTCCTATCATATTAATAGGCTCTAAAATTATTATATCATGCCAAGATCCATTTGCTGCTCCCTTATGGCATTATGTTCTGTGATCAATCTTCCCTTTTCATCAAGGCCATTTCGGCAGAAAAACAAGCTATCAAGGCAACGCTCTGAATTTCTTATTGAATTCCTGGTTGACCTCTTTTTTCTTTCCTCAATATTCTTACCCTTCCTTCTCTCTGTATTCAAAGCTGTTGTTTATTTATCAAAACAAACTTTCACCAATTCCCTTCAAACTCAACCTACCACAATCAATTCACATGTACCCATACAGATATTCATATCAATGAATACTCTTACTCTGTAAGTTTGAAAGGTCCCTATCATTCTGCTTCCATAATTTACAATAATTCCCCTAGTACATCAAGGCAATAGAACCTTAAAAATCTTTAAAAACTAACTTAAAAAGCTACTGTCTACTAAGTCACTGTCTATTGTCACTGAATTCCTTAGTGATAGAATGTAATTTCTTGTGTAAATACAGAATGTGGATCAATGAATTTTGTCTTGTACTTTTCTCTGAGTATCGTATATTTATGTCTTTCGTGTACATTGACTTATTCCATACTATGTTAACATGGTACGGAAAGAATGCCCAAAGAAATTTCTTTGGCCTCCAGGAATCAATAAACATTATTATTATCATTATCATCATTATTATTACTATCAATTTTATTCCATTTTCTCTCAGCACTGCTGGATTACGCTAGGGTACGGGTATATATACAGCTAAAACTGTGAAAGACGGAATCTGTCAGAGGCGGAAACTTGTCAAAGCCAGAAATATTGGAATTGCTTTGCATAATGATCATATTTATCACAAGAAAGTCCCTCAATAAGGCGGATCCTGCAAGATGCAGACAGAAAGATTAATGCCTTTTATTTTGTGCTGCAATAAGTAGAGTTTCAATCTGTGAAAGACGGAAAGAAAATTTCAAACTTAAAGAAATTATGTTGGGTTTAATGGTATGAGTTACAATATGCTTACCGTTGATACACCACTTCCATTCTGAAGATGCTTTTTTTTAAAGAACATTCTTTTCAAGAGGATTTATGACCATAGTTGTAAAAATTAATTTGCGAAAGCAATACTGAATGGCAAGTGCCCTCAACAGCCGAACTGATTGTGAGCTGGGCCATCCCTGGGTTTTCCTGAATCCAGGGAAAATGGTGATATAGAATTTGTAGAACTCGGACTAATCCGTCGGAACAATAGGAGAGTGAAGGGAAGGCTTGCCCCCTGGGTTGAGTTCATTCATTGTCTCACTGCAGCAAAATCGGAAACTAGGAAGGGTGGGGAAATCTTATTAGAGTCAGAGAATTTTATGAGGAAGGATTTTAGTTTCTGGTTGAAGTGTGAAGTGAAAAGTTTGGTCCCTCGTGGTTCTCTAATTGTGTCCCGAAAAGTGTTTATGGTCCCTACAGTCCATCTCGCAGTGTGAAATGTGTGATCATTCTGCTCTCTTCTAGCAACAGTTAGAAGAATTTGGGTTAATTCCAACTTCTGTAGGTATAAAATAAATTCATCTGTTAGGTCAATGGAAAAATGTGCTCTATTTTAGGTATCTTTAGTTTTTTATATTGAAAACATTCTTTGTTTTTACCTATCATTGATAAAAAATTGAAAAATTCAAATCTAAAGGAAAATATTTGTGTCATTAAAATGGTCGGTGAGGGAAAAAAGACAAATAAGGAAGTGATATCTCATTTTGAATGAAGGAAGACACAAATTTACAGCATCATAAAGCAAAAGGACAAAATTATGGAGGGATATTTATTAAGTGGGAAAATTATTTAACAATGATGAAAGAAAGAGACAAAATAAAGCAAATTAAATCGCATTGTGTTTGAGTGGTTTTCTGCAACCAGACCAACTTTTCCATTTCTGGCCCAATTCTTCAAGAAAAAGCCAAGGAGACTGCAAGAATACTTACGCATGATAATTTTACTGCATCAAATGGCTGGTTGCAAAGTTTAAGAAAAAACACTGCATTAAATTTAATATCTCCTGTGGGAAAGCAGAAGACGTAGATAAAGTTACTGTGGAGAATAGGCACAGGAGGTTAAATATTATAAATTCTAATTACAGCCCAAATAACTCGCTTGAGCCCTCGAAGGGGTCCCTCCTCGCCGGGGCCCTCCCTCGACGGGGTCCTCCCTCGCAGGGTTCCTCCCTAGCAGGGGCCCTCCCTCGAAGGGGCTATCCCTAGCCGGGGCCCTCCCTCGAAGGGTCCTCCCTCGCAGGGGTCCTACCACACCGGGGTCCTCTCACGCTGGGGCCCTCCCTCGCCGGGATCCCTCCCTCGATGGCACCCTACCTCTCATGGACCCTATCTCGCAGGGATCCTTCCTCGTAGGGGCCTTACCTCGCCTAGGCCCTCACTCGAATGGGCCCTCCCTCGAAGGGGCCTTCCCTCGCCTAGGCCCTCATTCGAATGGGCCCTCCCTCGCCGGGGGCCCTCCCTCGATGGGTCCCTACCTCGGAGGGACCCTATGTCGCAGGGATCTTCGCTCGTAGGGGCCTTCCCTCGCCTTGGACCTCCATCAAAGGGGCCCTCCCTCGCCGGGGTCCTGCCTCGATGGGACCCTTCCTCGCAGGGGCCTTCCCTCGCCTGGGTCTTCCCTCGCCGAGGTCCACCCTCGATGGGACCCTCCCTTGCAGGGACCCTACCTCGCAGGGGCCTTTCCTCGCCTGGGCCCTCACTCGCCGGGGTCCTCCCTCGAAGGGGCCCTCCCTCGCGGGGACTTCCCACGCAGGGGTCCTCCCTCGCAGGGGCCTTCCCACGCTGGGGCCCTCCCTCGCCGGGGTCCACCCTCGATGGGACCCTCCCTTGCAGGGGCCCTACCTAATCCTCCTTCGATGGGTCCCTCCCTCGTAGGGGCCCTCCCTCGTAGGGGCCCTCCCTCGTAGGGGTCATCCCTCGCTGGTTCCTCCCTCGCCAGGGTCCTCGCGCGCCGGGGTAGTCATTTGCCGAGTTCTTCCCTTGTAGATTTCCTCCTTTTTCGGGGCCCTCCTACAGCTGTCCGCTTCCTTGTCGGGGTCCTCCCACACTGGGGTCTTCCCGGGCCGGGGTCCTCCCTTGCCTAGGCCCTCCTGTGGCGGAGTCCTTCATCTCTGGGTTTCTCCTGTGTCGTCTCTTGCCGTGGCCTTTCAAGCCTTACCTCATCTAAGATCCTTGCAGAATTAAAATATTTATTAACCAATAAAAATCCTCAGTAAATGATTTTAAGCGATAAATCCTATACAATATACTGGTACCGCTATAAGCGGGGTTCTCTAAATTACAAGGATAAAAGAGTGTTTTTTATTACGTTTTTTATTTATTCTTAGATCAATGTCTGGTTTTACTTTGAAGAATACACCACGTTTCACAATTTTATTTGCACAATTACTCCCAAAATCTACGTATAATATTCCGTATTTTTGATTTTTATTTATCATGATTATATTATATTCAATAAATGTACATATACTAAAATAGCTTCATCTGTATCGTTAAATAAATACATATCAAACGTTTTCATGGTAGAAAATTAATGCTAGAGGTATATGCTGTGGAATTAACGTTACTGATTACATTAATATATAATCGATTAACATTTCCTCGCCCGAACGTTTTATTATATATCTATTCCTATATATTACGCGAAAGCCAAGTAATGGTAAGATTAATTCATTTTGTTCGTTGAGTCGTCCGTAATTAATAAGCTAAATGGTGCGATTAAACATATAAGTAACTTTTCTTCACTCAAGTGGTAAATGAATCTACGTGGATTTAGAAATAACATTTATACGTTTTAGAAAGCAAAAACTCATTGCCTCAATTCCATGAAACAGGATTTTATTGTTGGAAAGTGTTAACTATTCGGACGTTAGAATTATTCGGGAACTTAAGTAAAATTTGTGTAAAAATTTGGTGTCATTTACTCTGCTTCCAAAGACAAAAGAGCTCTCGATCATAAAAATATGAAAATGTTATGAATATATCTGGGATAATTCTTTCTGGCTCGGCATTTTATGATTAAAAGTCATCATAATCGATTATATTCTATGTTGCAGTCCTACAAATTGCATAAACCGTATTAAAAGGAATAATTATGACCTACAGGGTGCAATATGAAAGTAATGCGCATGATTTTATTGTACGCAACAATCCATTGCAGCGCTCTCGGATTGGTTGGATATTGTTGTGGGGAATCCCCTTTTCAAAACGAGCCCGGTCTCGGTTCGCTCCAAGCAGTAGGAGCGGTAGGACGAGTCTTTGAACGAAGTCTGTTTTTCGTTTGTGTCACGGCGCGTTGGAGCGTTCACTTGAACAGCGGTACGCGATCAAATTTTGTGTGCGGCTTGGGAAGAATGCAGCGGAAACTTGCTAAATGCTTCAAGAGGCCTTTAAGGAGGAAGGCATTTCGAGAACTCAATGCGGAAGGTGGCACAAGGCCTTCAAGGAGGGCAGGGAGGAGGTCACCGACGAGCCCCGTTCTGGACGTCCAATAACAGCCCGAACCGATGAAAACGTTCAGCGAAGTTTTGAGTTCAGACCGTCTATTAAGTATCCAGGCAATCGCTGACACCCTGAAATTGTCGACATTTGCGGTACATGGGATAGTGACGGAGGATTTGCAAATGCGAAAGGTCTGCGCGAAGCTTGTGCCGAAGGTGTTGACGGAGGCGCAGGAAGAAGTTCGAGTTTTGCGGAGTGAAGAATTGTTGAAATTGATTAGGAATGATCCAGGCTTTTTAAACTCTACTCTAACCGGGGTCGAATCCTGGATATTCGAGTACGATCCAGAATCCAAGAGGCAGAGCTCCGAGTAGCACACACAATCTTCTCCCAAACCCAAAAAAGCGCGGATGAGCAAGTCTCGCATCAAAACAATGCTGATTGTCTTCTTTGACGTCCGAGGAATCGTCCATTTTGAGTTTGTGCCGCAAGGACAAACTGTCAACGCAGCCTTTTACCTGGAGGTGCTCAAGAGACTGAAACGCCGGGTCGCGCGCGTCAGGCCTGACATCAAAGACGTCTTCAAGCTCCACCACGACAATGCCCCCAGCCACACGGCCTTCGTCGTCAACAAACACCTGACCCAGAACAAGACCCCCGTGGTGCCCCAGCCTCCTTACAGCCCTGACTTGGCTCCGTGCGACTTTTTTTTGTTCCCCCGACTGAAGAGAGAGCTGAAGGGAAAGCACTGGGAGTCAGTGGGAAACATTCAAGCTCACGTCACAAGATTCCTGAGAGGCATTCCAGTCGAGGAGTTTCAGGGTGCTTTCCAGGCGTGGCAGAATCGTCTCCGCAAGTGTATTGATGCAAGTGGAGACTATTTTGAAGAATTTTAGTCATTTGCACCAATCAGATCAATAAATCAATTTTTTCCAGAAAATGCGCATTACTTTCATAATGCACCCTGTATATCTACTACATCGTTACTCTGCGATAACTTGGCTATATAAGGAACATATTGAAGCCATTAAGGTAAAATATCATGGTCTAAAAACCTGTGTGGACTAAAGAGGCATTTATCTATCTTAAACGAACAGTTGGTAAAAAGATTGATAATAACCGAGTATAAGTATTCTACCTGACATAGTTCTATTAGCTCATTGATATCGATGAAAATATAAAACCGAAGGTGCATATTAAACTAAGAATGGTATTAAAGATCAATCATATGCCCTAGCTACATATCAGGCTTGCAAAGCAGTGACGAAAACAAGCTAAAGTTAAAGATATTTACAATGTCTGAAAGTATTTACGAAAACAAGACCTTGAACTTGTGAAAAGCCTTAAGGTGAAAATGGTAAATACTGTTCCCTCGATCTTGACCTTGTGTCGCCTTATTCCTGTGCTAATTGTTAGTAAACAGCTACAGTAAAAGTAGAAAATGAAAGTAAGGTTTTCTAAATGAACAATGTTTGAAGGTCATACTAGAATTAAAACTGGAAGAATAAAAGGGAAATCACATCGATCGAAGTATAGCACTTAAAACGGCGAGACAGTGTCCGCGTTTGGAAAAGCAACATGAGCAATACCTAAAGAATATGGATTCATCCATTAAATTTACCTCTAATGTAAAACAAACAAATCATTTCAATTAAGTGACTAAATCAGAACATTAAATATTGAAATATAAGTTTTAATATTCCTAACTTTATCGTCTTAAATTGAAACCGCGAATCTTAACCTATATAGTAGCTGAATTGAGCATTAATTGGTAAACGCAAACAAACGTAAGTAAAAATAAATACGATGTTAGAGCCTATGTACGAAAACAAGACCTTGAACTTGTGAAAGAAGGTCAAAATTGCAGGAATTGCAGGAGGCTTCAGATTTTAAGAACGTAGTGATGGAAGTTATTTGAGGAAACCTAGACCATGAGTTATGACATTAGGACATATTTCTGTAGTTAATATGCATGAATTATGATACGAAAGAATGAGAATGTGAAAGTAGTCTAATTTAAATAAAAAGGGAAGAATTTAAACATGATACTAGTATAAAACGGAAAGAATGAAAGGGAAATAACTTCGATCTAATCCACTTTTACTATGACGACATTTCTCCGCGATTGAATAGTTAATTCCGCAATGCTAAAAGCAAATGAAGTGACTATTGCTGTTATCTGCAATAGAAAATGAACAAATAATCATGAATTTGAACAAGAAGTGAAAAATTGTGACATGTGACTGGGACTCGAACTCATGTCTCCCACCTTCCGGTTCCATCCACTAAACTACCATGCCACCCCAATTTCACTCCTGTTCATGGAACGCCTTATCAGCATAAAGTGGCGCTCCACATAGTAGCACCGACCGCCACCAGGGGTCCTCACAACCGACCCACAAAGCGATATTTAGAGGAATCCCCTCAAAGGATACAAGAAAGTACGTAACGAAGAAATTTTCTTAGCGCGAGGAAGCTTCATCAAAAATAAATAAATTATGGATTATATTATGGATTATATTATGGATTATATTATGGATTATACGTAGATTTTGGAAGTATTAGTGCAATTGTAATAGCGAACCATGGTGTATTCTTCAAAGTATAAACCAGATATTGGTCTAAAAATAAAAAATGTAATAAAAAACACTTTTATCGTCGTACTTTGGAGAAACCCACTCCAGAAATTCCGTTAAAGCCAAATTACTGTAATAAGAAACATTTTAGAATAAGGTGACTTTAAATTTGAAAGATTCTAAACTGACATTCATCCATTATTCAAGGGTGAACATTAAAAGATACAAACACCGAGATAATCGGTATCTAGTTTCTGTTACTCGAGATTTAAATTCTATGTCAATTTGAATCTAATATGAAAAGGAAAGTTTACAGAAAGAAATTAAATAAAAGATAAATGATACGAAAACAAAACAAATTGAAATCCAAATATAAACCCCGTTGATATTACATCGAAATCCATTACTAATCTCGAAATTATTTCCAAAACTATTTTTTGAACGGGTAATTTTATTGAACCAAGAACAGGTAGGTTATATGTCTTAGACATTAATTGAATTTTAAATTAAGACCTTCCGACTCTTTTCCTGTGGATTAATTATTCAATCTAGCTATACATTACTCAGAAATGAAGTGAGAATATAATAAATCAGAGCAAGGGAATATCTAACCATTCTTCAAGATATTTATAATTTATGATTTTCACTGGAATTACGAAAGAAGGTTAAGAAGTTAGAAGACTTCCCTACAAGAAATAACTGATAAAATACTGACGAACTGTTAAATCAAATTTGAATTTTTGAATAAAAATCCAGTTGCTATGTTTTATGTGGTCTATTTCATAATCTACAATAATAATTGTAAAATGATAGCTTGTGATTCCCAGCTCCGCTCTATTACAATTTACTTTTCGGAAACAATCCTTAATATAACAACTCTCAACACGATTTGCAGTGACAAGAACTTCAATCCTTAAGGCTGAAAGAAGGATAGTGACAAACTAAGGACGAATGGAATTTAGATCATAAATCGTTGCTTAGCTGAAATTCATGGTAAAAGCAAATCGACATCGATATGAGAAGCAGCAAGCTAAATCACTTAAGTCAATACCGTAGCTACAAAGCCTTTATCCATAAATTCACAACATTCTTTATCATAAGGTTCGAAATGACAAATCTAGAGTAATTTATCACGATGACCTACTTACCAGATAAATGAGATCCCAGACCAAGTCCACGAAAAGCTTGACGTCAGGAAATACCCGCTTATTTACATTATAAATATTTCTCGAATAAAATTAGTCAAACTGTTGCTGAGTTACACTTTGCAAATTGTTCACTTAAGCTCGATTCCGAAACAATTGTTTGTCTAAAATTCAAAAGTTAACGGTACGTCGAAAAAAAGACCGGCAGCAACTCCACACTGGATGACGTCTCTGTAGCAACTGAAGTTTAAACCTTTGGATTAAACGTTAAACCAAATACTGCGCTCTGATTGGTCGGCGAAATGGAAATTTCCGTCCCATCGCCCTAATTTTAATATTTTATATAAATTATAATATATATAATAATATATCGAAATAATATTTATTCAAGTGTAAAAAACATTTATTTTTAATTTAAGATCTACTGGAAAATTAATTTGATTTGAAAATATTTTATTATAATCGTAAATTTCACGGCTACCCTGGGTTACGTTACGCTTCAAACTCAAAAAGTATTTATTATTAAATTATCAATAATTAATTTGCTAAACGACCCGAAAAATTCTAAATATTTAAATATAATACTGATACCAAGCAATTCATTTCATTAAGGTTTGGCGATAATGAAACGAAAGAATGCGAGTGATGATATGTGAATTTAAACTGGAACGAAAATTTTACAAATATTATTAAAGCTCTAATGTAATTATAATGGAAATTTCAAAACATCATCGAATTCGCGAGCAATATATATTGAAGACAAATAATAACTAACATTAAATTTACTTTGAAATCGTACAAGGTCTTGATATGAGTCAAGACACATGTGATATTATAGCCCCACCAATAATAATAATATTTTTTCCAAGACCACCATTTCATTTTGTAACACTTTATCTCTTTCTATAGGTAAAAAGCTTATCTTAGCTATCAGGAATTTGAGAAACGAATGATAATTCTAACTACCTCTTTCTACAAATGCCTAACAACCGTTTGTGCCTTTTCAAACATTCTTTGAATAATGGTGTGGACTTTCAATGATTCGTGCAGCGTTAACAGTGATGAATTTACTGAGAGATAATGGGATGATTAAATATCGAATTCTTAAGAACCAGAGATATCTAAGATAGATTCAGAGATTTTCACATATTATTACTTAAACAGTTGAACTGATGACCCTTTAGAATAGTTTCAAAGTTGATGCATAGATTGTCAATTAACTTGAAGGATTAGCGGGGTATACGTACTCATCCCTGTACTTAAAACCATTTATAGTGAATATTTGTTAAGAATAGCCACTTGACTCATTTTTATACGAAGCACAAAGGAAACTGCAATACATGTTTACTTTCTTGTTGCACTTACCTTTTGATTCCTGTAATGCTAGTGTCATTAAAATCATGCAGTGAAAACCCGCGAACATTAACATTCAGCACGAAGATGGTCCATCTTGTTGTTATGGAAAATGAACCATTCCTGAGTGATAGATTTTGGGTATCGCGGAAGGAATAATCTTGTCCCCTTTATTATTTTCAAGCACTGCTATACTTGGAAACACTATTCAACTGTTAGCACTGCTCAGCACAGTTTTCACTAAAACACTTCCTCGCAACTTTTAGAAACGGCACTGTAGTACAGCTGAGTTTTCATCTCGTACGAACTGCTTCAACACGAATATTCAGAGACAATAATGTAACCAATTTAACGCACCCACATTGGCGTTGAAATTTCACGGGGAACCCTATCGTAAGCACTCTCTAGCAGCATTTTTATTCCAATGATTAATAATTTCCTTTTCATTTTCGCACTCATCAAAGTAACCCTCCGACGATGTCCATGAGAGACATTGCGACGCATTTTCGAAACGATTTAGGAGAATTATGGTATTGAAATTTTATGAATAGCGAAAAGGCACTCTTCGTCATGTGATTACGTGACTTCCGCCATTCTCAAGTTGGTCTTAAAAACATGTGGTTGAGTTTTGAAGGAGTCTTCCAGTTTTTCCTTCGGGTGTAAAATTGTACTGGCAGTGGAGTGAAATACCTGTGTATTAGAAGTATTTATTACCTAAGTCGATAAGTGTGTCAGTAATAACAGTGCATGTATGTCTATTCTTCATGGATCCAAGTAGTGTGTTTCGTGACGATGGTGATTCGGAAAGAGATGGGATCCTCTATAAGAATACGAAGGGATACTAATTAGAATTAGTGAAACTGGGCGAGATATTACGTAAGGAAGAAACGTAAGTTATTGCCTCCCTGGATTTTGTTCAAAAATGACACTAATTGATTGAACCGGTAGATTTAAACACCAAAGCAAACTCCAAGAAAAGTACTCCAATCATTTGAAATACCGATGAAACTACAATTAAAAGTCATTTATTAACGTAGTGGGAATTTTAAAAATGGTAGTATGTAAACTAGATGATCAGTTATCCACACTTCTCATTAGCATTAAATATTTCAACGACCTTCTTAAGAATTCTTCACTCATCCATATCATCAACAAATGTGTAATATTTCATAACGTCCATCCCCACTGTATATAAAATTTTAATCCATAGTGACTTTTTGAATTTTGTCAATTTTAATGTATTAGAAAGGAATTTCTGGGTTCCTCGCCAGCTTGAATAGTTATGACGAAACTGAGCCTGAGGCAACCGAAGGATTTCGGAGTTAAGAAATCCAATTGTCTTCGGCTGGAATCGTAAAGAAAAGAATTTCAGAATTTCTTGATGAATAGCACAGCCAGTTCCAGTTGCTCAATAATCTCTTCGTAATCTTGGTGATTACTAATCCATATTTCTTAGCTTTTTGTTGACTGTGAGCTGAGTAATACCTCAGGACGTTATTACAGGTAATGTGAATGTCCTCCTTTGTTTCTCAATTGAAGAGATAAGTTGTCATACTTCTGAACGATTATCTTGGAAGAGTCAACATTATTGCTAGGTTCATAATATAAAATCATTCTTTACTTATGTTATTCCGAGGTTACAAAAGTAAATGCAATGTGAGATAATTTTGTTTTAAATAAAGGTAATTCCCATATTAGATTAATATTTACGTTTTAGCTATAATTACCTCACTAAATTACTGGTCACTATAGTAGGTAATTTGCAAATTTAAATCCTCAAATCGTTACTCAAATTTCTTTGTTTCTTGATTTACATATCTAAAAAAATTAATTGCATTCTAGAGAATAATATTTAAAAACATTTTATTATCTTTATTTATAGTATATCTATCTATCTATAATAAATTTATTTATTTTAGGAAAATGTTAATCCTAGGTGAGCAGTTTTTAAATTTGAAGCGTAACGTAACCCAAGTGGTTATGTAACATACAAGGATTATAATCAAATAAATATTTTCAAAGTAAATTCTTATTCCTATAAACTTTAAATTTAAAATAAATTGTGTTGCGCTAAAATATGCTTTATTTCGATGTATATTATAAATTACGTAAACAATTTACATAAAGGAGAGGGGTTAATGGAAATTTCCATTTCGCCAACCAATCAGAGCGCAGCATTTGCTTCATCGTTTATTCCAAAGGTTTAAACCTCAGTTCCTGCGGAGACGTCACCCGGTGCGAGGGTACAGCTGGACTTTCTGTCAAAAACCGTTAACTTTTGAATTATAGAAGTACCGTGGCTTCGAAATCGAATGTATAAGAAGAATTTTCAGAGTGTGACGTTATTACAGTTTGATTAATTTCATTAGAGAAGTATATATTATGCAAATTAGTGGGTATTTCCCGACGTCAAGATTTTCGAGGACTTGGCCTGGGATCCCATTTATTTGGTAAGTATGTGCATTATGATAATTTAATTTATATTTAGTGCTAATGATGTAATTTTTGTATTGAGGTGTAAAATATAATTTCAAACGGTAAGCTAAATCATTTTATGAATGACGTGCTACGGCCTCGACAGTCAGCTGCTTCTCAATCTATACTTTCTTTTTCTTTACACTGAATTTCAGTCTAACGTGTTTCACATTCCATCAGTCTTGAGGCACGACATTTTTGTCTCCAGAAATCGTTGAGAGTTGTGATTTCTTAATTTCGGGAGCTCAAATATATAACAGCGGAACTGTGTACCTCTAACAATTATTTCTTAATTTTTAGAGGTCCTTTATGAATATTCTTTACCAAAAAAAATTAATTTGAATTTTTCTTTCAATTCAAAAATTACCTAACCATTCCTCGTTATTATATCATCCATATCAGAAATGAAATATTTTCATCTTCATAAAAGATCTCTTTTACGAGTAGTGATCGATTAAACTATATTTAATTTGAGTTTTCTTCGGGAAAAAATTATACCTGGTTGTCATCAACCGATGGGGTATATATATTTATTTTTTTCAACTTTTGGTTTTCCTATCAGATATCTTTTTTTTACATTTTTTTGTTCACCTTCCTTTTGATATTAGATTCAAATCGACCTTTCACTTAAATCTCAAACCTAGATACTCATTCTCTCAGGGTATGTAAATTTTTAAAGTCACTTTCAAATCATCAACTGCTATCGGTTAGAAAATCTCATTTCATTAAATTAACTCATGTTTAAGATGCTTGCTACCACAGTTTTTTGTCATCAGCTGAATAACTGATCTTCAAAATTGATAATATTTTCGAAATATTTTATTAGATTTTTCAACTATCTTTTGTAACAAAAACGAATATACATATATATATTTATATCATTAGATATCATCAGACTATTTATTATATCATTAGATGCTTGAAAGATAAAATATCTTCGCGTTTAAGTTTGAATGAATTAATTTACTGAATCCCTAAGCGATAATTCCCTAACATCTTCGCCTTGGCACACAACCTCAATTAAAGACGTCGCATGAGTTCCTAGTTCCTTGATAGATACGTCTTCTTGCTCTTGTACATGAATCATACAATATTTTAAGGTATTATTTGAAGGTTAATAAATACATGTTTTTTTCTAATTTAGAGGAAGTGAATTTTCTCGCATTTGGATGATTCTTCGGGGTGTTTTGGGTGTGAAACAGAATTTGAGTTCGACGTAGGATCATCAAATTCTTCTTTTCCGTCTTCCGGATGATCGATACAGGTTAGTTCTATAATAATGGAATTTTCTTTCCAATAATATTTCTGACATTTCATAAATGGAAATGTTTTCAGCGATGCACTTCATTTCCAAATCGCTTCGTTATTTAATTTTCGTCTTTACACTATTTTTTATTTATTCGATGAAATTCTATTTTTAAAAGTTAGAAATAGTTAGAAGCAGCTAGTTAGAAATAGTGAAGTCTAAGAAGTTTTCTATCACAGGATTTTGTCTTCAACGGAAATGATCATTGATGATTATATAATTTAGTAGATTCTTTCAGATATACTTTCAGATACGGAGGTTATTAATAGAGAAATGCATTTGAATTTATGATTTGTTATGGTTACTAGCATTTTATTTTGTTCATTTTTCATCGCTTCTCCGTTTTGATTCAATGTTTTTATTCTTTCCGAATGAAAAAATTAAATGAAATGAAATAAGCAAACTATTGTATCTTTAAAACATATATTTCAGTTAAGACGTATCTATTTTTGAAGTTAAATGAATAATTGAAGTGAATCCCGAAGCGATATTAACCACGCAATTGCGATGTGGTATCTGACGTTGTCTAGCCATCTCGTATAGGAAATACTACATTGTGTGATTGCTACTAAAATCTGTATGATTTTGTGATTCATGCTATATCATATTGAATAATTATTTAACTAAGAAATTAATTCGTGTTTTTCTATTTTCTAGTCTCTAGGAAGTAAATTCTCTCCTTTCTGGATGATTCTTCTGGGTGTGATAACGAAACTATGTCCAAAGAATGATAATCGAAAGATTGTCTTTCGGATTCCCGATTCAGGTTTGTTTATTTATTATGATATTTTCTTCTTTATTCGAATGGCCTTAGCAGTTTATTCATCAAAAGCAGAGCGTCCGAAGTGTATTGATAAAATCTTTAATCATCTGTATATTGAGAGGAAATCTATTTAAATATACCACCGTATATAGATATTTGTATATTACTAGGTTCAGTATAAGACTTTATAATACTAAATGTATACCCAAGGTGTTTGAGATTGAAAAGATTACTTCAACGGAACCTAGTATTTCAGGTTAATACTATTTTTTCGCCATTCCTCGCCCATCTGAAATATTAATTAATCCTTGCATATTACATAGTTGGCATTCGTTGTTTTCTTACATTTACTCAGCCATCTATTTACCTCTAGAAAATTTTACCCTTAATTTCGAAATATATCTATTAAAATTAGAATCAAACTTACTTCGTTTTATTAATTCTGTCATGATTTTTCATATGTGACATACACTATGAGTTTTTCATTCTGAAAAAATTGTTTAATGTTCCTTCTGTCACAATCATCAGATAGTATTTACATACATCATGATTTGCGTTTCTAACATATTCATGGCGACACTTTTCCATAAAATACACATCCAAACTTCGTATATTTTAAAGACTATTTCTTATTCTTCGAGAATAAATTAGCAATTTCGCAAGGTCATACGAATTCAGGAGAGCATTGGGCGGTATTATAAGGATTATCTTCGGAACTTTTCTTCCGTTTTATATTCTTTGAGCATTGCCAAGTTTGCTTTTAAACAATGTTTTCGTGATACAAATGGATGTCATTAGATCGCTATGATTTTTTATTTCCCTATTTATTAAGATTGACTCACTTTCACTATCTCTTTCTTTCTTGTCATAACTCAAGCATGATAAGTTCGGGAACATGGCTACACCTCAAGGTTTAAGTTTCCATAAATCACTTTCGGTTTTTGAAAAGTGGCAGTCCACAGTCAGTCCATTTTCACCTTCAGGTCCCTTCACAAGTTCAAGGTCTTGCTTTCGTAAATAATTCCCAAACTTATAAATATCTTTAGTTTACTTCGTTTGCGTTACATATTCACAGATCAGTAACTAAGGCGTATTATTGATCATGAATGCAACTCTTAGTAACAAATGCACCTAAGGTTTTATAATTGCTTAGATTTCGACGAGCTCATATCACGCATCAGGTAGAATATTTATGCTCTTATCTTTCTACTGACTCTTAGTTTGCGGTGTTTAGGTCTCATTCCCATTTAAAATTTGCGGCTTTCTACTATTCTAACTATTTCTAACTCACTGGTTCGATATAAGACTTTTGAATATAAAATAAATTTTAATTTAAAAAGTTACTTTGAAGAGACGTCGGTTTTTGATGTAGTGATGTGGTGATGGTATTTCGGTATTCCTCAAATTTGTTTTTACATTTCTTACTAACTATTTTCGTTCACAATAAGTTAATCGCTGGCTTAAACTTACTGTCTTGTAACTACTTGCTAACCATCCTGGCATTACCCATTGTTTGCTAAGTGTTCTTTTTGAACATATTTGTCTGTGGAAGGAAATGAAAGAGGAACTGTTTTTTATTTTTAGTGAAGTTATATATGACAGGTTTAAATATGAGTTTTCTGGGTAATTAGCGCTTTAGTTATCGTGTGGATTTCCCGTTATGAGAAGTAACAGTAAGTTCAGCTTCCATTCAGTAAAAGATTGGTAATTTCAATGTTAGAACAACGATAAAATTCGAAATATCTCTTTAACGTAAAAACTCTTGTATTCATATTTCGATTGTTTTATCTACGTAATTATTTGTTTATTTTACATTAAATATTAATTTAATTCATGAATCCTTATTTTTTAGGCATTGCGCATTCCAAACGTTGAAACAGTATCGCCGTGTTAAGTGCTATACTTCGATCGATGTGATTTCCCTTTTATTCCTCCAGTTTTAACTTTAGTATGACCTTCAAACTTGTTCATTTAGAATACATAACTTTCATTTTCTACTTTTACGTTACTGTTTCCAGCAATATGCACAGGAATATGGTATCACTATAGTCTTTTATTAGACACATTATGACAGATCAAAAAAATGTGTTTTATTGTACTAATTAATGTAATTGAATTTCGAGCCGATAGTTCCCAAACAGCTTGGATTTGTTGACACGAAATCGAAGGCCATGTCCTAGGAATTCACAGACTGAGCGATAAGTTAACATCTGCTGGCTCATATATTTGCATCGTACAATATTTTCTGAAAAAAAATAATTAATTTTTGGTTATTTCTTTTCTCAAGTCCCGGGGAGGTGACTTCCCTTGCTATTGGAGTATTCTTCTGGGTGTCTCCGATAAGATACCGAAAGGGCGTTCAACCAAGGATTTTCAAGCGAAGTCTTCCGGATGCCACAAATATAACTCTTTCATATAGCCTGGTACTTCAATGGATCCAAGGTGACGTTACTTGCAATAATCAGTAATACTATGTTTTAGTATTCCTCAACGGTCTGACACGATAAGAAACCATTTCACCATCATAGAAGACCAGAGAAGAAACGTAACGATGCTGCGGAAATAGATTAAATCCATGGATGGAACACAGAATACCATGAGTATACTTTAAAACAAATAATATTTCTATTCCTATATAAGTGTGATCGATATTGAGTATCTATTGATTAATACAGTGTTTTTTGTTTGGAATTGCTATTTTTTAATTTTTTCTTTACAATCAAGCTGGTAATATTTATCCATAACAGAAGAGCAAGGGAGGATCGCGGAGGTGCAAAGAAAAGACATCCGGTTCAAGGGTCAAATACAGAATACAATGAGTACCTATAATTTAAATATAATGCTATTACTATACCTTTTTATGTATTGTCGATAGTGAGTATAGAATGCGTATGAATTACAGAGTGATTTTTGTTTGGTTTACTATCTTATTTACTTTTTTTATTCTTTAGGAACACACTCGGAACACTACTTCATCACGATAGAGCAGAGTAATAGCGATGCTTATGGGAGATATTCGGTCCAGGGATTGAATACAGAATACATTGACTATAATTTGAATGTAATATGATTACTACTTCTATTTAAGTATGAACGATAATGTGAATATTTGGATTTACAAATTATTTTGTTGTTTTCGAATTAATATTTTACTTACTTTTTGTTCTATAGGTTCAAACCGTTCAAACTCGGAAGACAGAGCAGATTGCTGATATGCTGAGAAAAGATATTCCATACATGGATGGAACAAAGAATACGGTCAGTAAAATTGATTCCAATTTTATTATAATTACTATTTCGGTATGATTGATTGCGAACAAATACCCCTTTTTGTCATTTATTAAAGGTTTCCAATATTAACGTATGTCCGTCACAATAGGTTTTCTTTCAATTTATATTAGTTTTATTTTTGCAATAATAAGTCATTTTCATTCTTAAACAGGATTAATATTTTACAATTTCTAACTCATGGAGTACTTTTTCATTTTTAATTCATCATAAAAGTTTCGACTACTTCTGAGTGTTCTCTATACATACTGATGTTATCGATGTTAATATATTTTGGAAAGAAAAATTTCCTTAGCAACTATTGTAGAAACCATCATTCAATTGAAAGCATCGTAAACGGTTATTGTAATTGCTTCATAAAAGTGAAAGGAAATAGAAGGCTAACAATTAACGTAGAAACCTGTGTTTGAGTAGAATGTGAAAGTCAAAACTTGCGCCTATTTGGAGCTGTAAATATAATTTACTTTCTCCCCAGTCAAGAATATAGAAAAGTTTTCATTTAATTTAATTTGAATTTAATGATACTAAGCAAACTTGAGATGTATAAAGAAAATTCACTTTCTTAACAACGTTTGGGTTGGTTATGGATTTTACTTTGACAATCAATCGTCAGTTCTGCTCTTTTAGAGCGCAAGTTTCGTAATTTCAATAACAGTACTACTTTCTATGATAAAATTAGGATTGTATTTTAAACTTTCTCTGATACTCCGATTTCATCATATTTTATTTTTAAATAAGGTATAAGAGAGAAAAAAATCTGCGACCAAGGAGAAGTTATTTCTAGTAGTATTTATCATCAAAGTCAATGATACCCGATTCTTAAATACGATAATGAATACATAGACGACAAAGAGTTGCTGCGATGGGTGACTCATTATTCTTCGAGAGTTGAGTGCTTAGATTTTTCAATACCGTGGACAAAGTCGGCGTGGTGAAAGCGGATGGCATTAGTTAGTTCAATGTACTTTCCTTTTCATTCCTTCCGTTGTAGCTCCAATATAACCTTTTGTCCTATATACTTATATTAGTTTGCTTTTATTTTTTCCATTTTCTTAGAAGAGCACAAGTATGTAGCCTTATGTTCAAGAATTACCTCAAGGTCGATTCTTCCTCAAATTTCAATTACTTCCATTCTTAAGATTTCTTCAACAGTGGTAGCTACTGGTTAGTGCCATTTTCACCTTCAGGTATTTTCACGAGTTTAAGGTCCTGTTTTTGTAAACAATCTCCGACATACTACTAATTTTTACTTTAGTTTGTTTGCATTACTCTTTTACGAGTCTGTAGTGAAACTAAGGCTTCTTATTAGTCTTCCGTAACACTCTTCTATCAAACGCCACTGATTTTTTATTTAATCGAATATAGATGAATGCAGATAAATATATGAGGTGGGATAGTTGGATCCAATGTAGTTTATGAGATATGAGTCATCAATTAATTTCTACTGTCAGTGTCCTATTGACCTTATTGCAAAGTTTTCCCTTTCTAAGATTCATACGTCGATTCTTTGAACACAAGATACTTGTACTTTAAATCGCATTGTTAATTTGTATATTGCGGACTACTCAACGGACGAAAGGTAACCTTGACTCCTTAACTTTGTTTTCGTGAAATATTGCAAAAACAAATCAATTATAAAGAAGTCATACATCATGAAAATCTGCGGTGTTGTATATTTATGTAATTTACATAATTATCTTCCACTGCAAACACCTGTAGCTCTAATTTGTTCCGCCAATATACGCGTATTATTTATTTCAATAGATTTTATAGGATGACCTTCCTAACTTTGGTTTAATACATGTACCAATATTGAGAATGTTTAGTTAACATTCTTAATTATAAAATCGGTTGTAATAGTAGAAATGTAATTGTAAAATATTGTGATTCTCTAACATTAAATGCGCCAAGATTTTGCTCTTTGAGGTAATAAATTATATTGGGATATACACAGTTTTGTGCTTTGCGGAGACACCGCTCATGCTATAGAGGGTTTAAGTACTGGGATAACCGCGAGTGTGTCTCATTGACTATTTTATTTTTTAGATTAATAATATGGATATTCTTTTCTTTGAAGCACGTCGTTGGAGGATTACTTGCGGATACTACGTTAGGGAATGCCGTCGAGTGACTACGTCGAGGGACAGGATAAATTTTAGCCAGGAGAGAATGAAATAAACACTTACTTGAAAAATAGAATCCGCAACTTATGAAGTGAAGTTAAACTGTGAAGAGTACATCCCAAATATGTCATTCAGTACTAAACTATTTATTGAATCATCTATTGAAAAATTACGCTGACATTTACTACGTATATTATTTTGATTATTTTCACTTTAAATAACTATGTACCAATTTCTTATGTTTAATGTATCTATTCAGTGTTTAATCCATATTTAATGATAACATTTATTTATCTTTCATATTTTATACAGTATATGTATATTAATTTCTATTGTACCTGTCCGCCTTATTAACAATTTTAAAATGGGCTATTTTATTCATAAATCTTGCTTTTATATGATTTAATTATTTATGTACGTAATTATTTTGGTATGTTTTGTACATATATATATACTTGTAAAATATCTGTAACACTTATAAGTATCTCTGTGGCAAGGAATAGAAGGCCATCGGGCCTCACCTCCCTCCTGCTAAATAAATAAATAAAAGACTTCTGGTGAAAAAGGGGAAACACAGAACATATGTGTCGGGAGACGTGGGAAGGCCTGACCTATATATAAAGCGGGACTTGGGAAGAAAGGGCACACACACCCAAAGAAGTGCCCTAAGGGAAGGGCGGGTACCGCGGAGGCCTTGGGGGTAGGCAAGTCCCTAGGAAGGTCTTGGGGGGTAGGGTGGGTCCTGGGTAAGGCGGGTCCTGGGTAGGGAGGGAGTTCTCGCGAAGGCCCTGGGGTGGGAGGGTGTCCCTGAGAAGTCCCTGGGGGGTAGGGCAGGCCCTGAAGAGGGAGGGTGTCCCCGGGAAGGCCCTGGAGTAGGGCGGGCCCTGGCAAGGGACACCCTCCCTTCCTGAGAGGGATACCCTCCCACCCCAGGGCTTTCCCGGGGATGTCCATGGGGGGTAGGGCGAGCCCTGGGAGATATGGATATTCAGCCATCATTGGTCTCTAATTGAATCACTAGTTGTATTAAGAATTTATCACTAATAACTATAGATATATTAACATCTACCACACGGCCTTCCTCTTTATATGATAAAATTTAATTTTAAGATGTTGAGAAGGATGGCAAGATATATTGATATTAGGAGATTAACAATGGAAAGAAGTGCAAGTGGCCTAATGGTATAGTGAAAGGTTTGTACATCAGGATTCCATTGGAGCCTTTTCCTAGTGTTGCTCAACTCCCTAAAGAAAGAATAAACATGCCTCCACAGAAATATATGATGTGAGGGCATGTGAAAGATCAAATAAGCACCAGCGAGTAAAAACGTTTAAGGAACAGAAAGAATAGAATCGGAATCATTAGAAGGACAATCAAAAAGCAAATATTTTATGATAAGAAGACCAATTACTAATAACTAAGGTAAGCAAAAATTGGTCAATACAACTCTGTAATACAGCTAAAAGTTAAAAGAATTAGAGAAACGATCACACATTCAAAAATGAAAAACGTGAGCCTTTCAAATGATTGACCAAATATATGTATCCATAGTTTAGGCGTTCGAAAATACAAAAAAGCCTTGATTGACGTTCAAACAAAGTATTAAATCTTACATTGGAGACTTATTTGCATGTCCGATGGTCGATTCGTCAACGTTATGAAGACTGCAGAACTTGTAAAGTAGATTTGAAAACATCACCGATGACGCACGCCACGCACGCATATCGAAACGAAAGACGAACGATAAGTCATCAGCTTATAATCCAAAGATTTTGAACACGTGAGAAAAAAGGAAGGGCATGTGACCGGAGAATTACTGATTATATTACTAATAATGGTAAAGTTTCGGAAGAGGACCGTCAGGGTTTTATTTTTTTTGCACTAAAATTGACCCTTTTTCGATGAAACTTCACCGGCACATGTGTTTAATATTGCGCTTTATGTACATATATCTAACGTACGGCTACGTGCTATATTTACAGCGATAAGTAACTTTCAGTGACGGAGGTGCAGTAATGGCGTCCGGAGACCATTCTTAAACCGTTAGATATGGCGTTCTGACGCTAGATGTCGCAGCACACGCCCAGTTTCACATCTCCAAAACAGCGAATACGTAACACATTTCAAATCGCATAAACACATAGAGTAAGGTGGGGTAGAGTGCTGGACAGGCTGCGCAGTAGCCGAGCCGATGTTACAGCATTAAACCACGTGACTTTTCCGTTTTCTAGCGGCAATTCAAATACGCTGTGGAGTTTCATCTTGAAAAATCGAGTTTTTAAGTAACTCTGAACTACGTAGTTGATGCGTATATTATTTTAATAGATAGTAGAGTTTCCGCTTAAAGTTTTCTTAGTATAATAATCAACGTCGGGTATATATTTATCATTGTTTAAGAATATTTAGATACCTCTCGTCGAGTTCTTCGGAACGAGTATCAACTCATCAAGGTTTACTCGAGTAACAAGCAAGATAAATACAAAATAACAAAATTTCAAATAAATTCCCAGTTATCGTTGAGTTTTTCGAACATATCCGGAGAAAATTACGTTTAAGTGGAATATTAAGATACTTCTCGTCGAGTTCTTAAAAAAGAGAATCATTTCGACTAGGTTTACTCGGATGAAAAGCAAGTTCAAGCAAGAAAAGGAAGAGAGCAAAAAAACTGAAAGTTTCGAATAAATTCCCAGTTTTCGTTGATTTTTTCGAACATTTCTGGAAAAAATGACGTTTAAGTGTTGTTAAGTTTAAATTACACATATAGCTAGAGTTACGTTTAAAACTAAGGCAAACTTGGGTTTAAGTGGTCGAATATCACAGTTAACATTTTCTTTCATATTTAAAAAATGTGGAACATTCATAAATAATTTAATAGAAACGCACTCAATTTATTTCAACGAATGAAAGAACAAGATACTTAACTTCCTCCATTCAAAAGTTACGAGTCTTCAAAACGAGACAGGTTCGTCGATTTTTGCGAATATTTGTAAATTGAATAAATTGAAAACTGTACCTTGATATGCCTCCGGTTGAATCAACTACTGGTATAGGTATAGCTCCAAATAAAGGAAATGATTTAGAATGGAATGAAATTACAGTGGGATTTTTCTGATAATATTTAATAATCACTTCTTTAACAAAGTTTTAGGAAACATCCTCCTGCCACATCGCTGAAAACTTCTCACATTTAGAATTCATTCTTATTTAAGCATCATTATTTAGATATAAATTATAAATTAATACATATTAAATTCTATGGTATTAGGCCGGACTTCGTGGAAAGCCATAATCTATATATATAATAAATCTGTAGAGGTGGTCGTGTCTGTACATTGATCCGATTTCAAAAAAAGTTGTATTGCTGGATACTGGGGTTGTTCCCGAGTCCGAAACAGGTTTTAGAAATTTTCATGTCTGTCTGTCTGTCTGTCTGTCTGTCTGTCTGTCTGTCTGTCTGTCTGGATGTTACAGCATCACTCAAAAACTATCCGACCGATTTTGTTGAAATTTGGTATGATGGTCATTTGTCATCCTGGGAGTGACATAGGCTACCTTTTATCCACCTAGCTGTCTCCAGTTCGTCCCCAGTCGGGGTCAAAAATCTATTTCACGCTATAACTCTAAAGCTAAATATTTTCAAAATTTCAAAATTTGTACAATATTAAAAGTCTCCCTAGCGCAAATGATAGGCTAATTTTTGTTGACCCAACTGTACTCGGTTCGACTCCAGAGGGTCGAATAGTTTCCATAAGAAATACATGGGAAGACATTTTTATCATTTGCACGGTACTTTTCTTTAATAAAATTAAATTAGAAATAATGGTCCTTTGAAACTTAAACTAACACCAAAACAAAGGAAATAGAATAAAGTTTTTTATTTTGGTCGTAGAATATTGCTTTCACTTCGAAGTTGTGAGAATTAGTAAGTTAAATACGAAAATTTTATGAGAATCTGATATTCTAAACAACCCGTCGTCAAGGCCAATCTCGATATCTTTAAATTCAAATTCGTTAGCACTAGCGCATCATCAACAACCAAGCTTTGTTTATAGCAACACCAGTGTTTGTTGATTCTTTACGTGAAATTGATGTTTATCGTCGTATTAAATGAATCAAAATGAAAAGGTGCGAAATGATCTCAGCTGTCGAGGCACCTTCATAATTACTACTACTACTTAAATTAATCTTCTTTCCTCATATAAAGTAATTATATCTTCTTAGCTCGGTAAGTTGATAACTTTCTCATTCTTATTTTCCGATCTAAATAATAATCGTTTTATTAAGCGTCTCGCTGTGAATTTAATCTTTAACGCTGAAGAATAAATCAATCAAGATATTTGAAATATCCCTGAATTCAGTGATTGCTTCCACTGAAGTGTCAATAATTGGGCTTAATAAGCAGCAAGGAATGACAAGCCTTTTATAGCTGACTTGAAAGGTAAACGAATTTTGTACTTTTAGATATAGAATGGGAAATTAAACCAAGAAATGTTTTATTGGATCATCTATTGGTGTGTTTAAGTATAGTTACTGTCCACCTACATCCACCTACTCGATATCTTTAAATTTGAATTCAAATTCGTTAGCATACGCGCGACTGCAACAATCAAGCTTTGTTTACAGCAACGCCAATATGTATTGATTATTTACGTGAAATTAATGTTTATCGTCGTATTAAATGAATCTTCTTTTCTCATATAAAGTAATTATATCTTCTTAGCTTGGTAAGTTGATAACTTTCTCATTCTTAATTTCCGATCTAAATACTAATTGTTTCATATAGCGTCCCGCCGTGCATTTAATGAATCAATCAAGATCGTTGAAATACCCCTGAATTCAGTGATTGCTTTCTTTGAAGAGTAAAGAATTGGAATTTAAGCAGCCAGGAATCTCAATCCTTTTATGCCGGACTGGAAAGGTAAACGGATTTTGTGATTTTAGATATAGAATTGGAAATTAACCCAAGAAATGTTTTAGTGGATCATCTATTGGTGTGTTTAAGTATAGGTACTATCCACCTATGTCTTTTCTTGATAGTGATAATCATACATATTGGTATTTTGTTATATCTTAAATAATATGTTTAAATGTTCGTGTTAAGCTATTGCCGATACGTTATTAAGTTTTTTAGACTATAAAATATGGAACACCTCTCTCAGATTATGGGCAGCTGTCCTTTATTTTATGCTTCGGTTTTATGCTGGCTGCCCAAATATTATCATTAGAAATACGCCTCAATATGTATGTTGTATGTTGCAGGGTTTAATTATTCCAAAAAAATCAAAGTAGTATTCATTTACGGACTCTAGACAAGTATCGAAGGAGATAAAATATACATGTATTATTTTCATTGCTGTAACTAATAGATTCTATGTCTAGGCAAGGACAAATTGGATAAACTGAATAAGAATTTAGTCGAATAAGCATCATTTCGAAGTATGACCTCTAACAAGATATTTCACTTTCGAAGTCTTTTTCGTAAAGTTACTTCTCATTTTCAGTTACATATGCTATAGAAATTCCCTCTAGAATGAAGTATTGCTGGTATATGGTTTTCCTTCAGTCCAATATTAAACTCGGGAACTTTTTTCAAACAGTTAATTAAACAGCAGAGGGTTATTTATTAAGTGTTAAGTAATTAAATTAAGAAAACGGCCGACGCGATCTTAAGGATATTAGGTGTTCATTCATAAAAGGACGAGTTCTAATTAGATTAACTGCTATACATCGTAATTCGTTTGCGGCGTTTATTTGTTAATTCGTTTATTTGATAGTTTCGATGATTTCACTGACTCGCTGTCTAACGAACATATTGGACGTGCTAAGCGACTGGTTCATTCGTTTTCGTTTGTGGTTCACAAGATTTGTGTGGCTATTTTTGTGATTTCGTCTCCATTAATTTGGTACTCAGTTGTTTCCTCTATTTGTTGTAGCGACCGGTGCATTAGTTTATTCTGTGATTTACATTTGTGTAGCTGTTTTTGTGATTTCGTAAGACACATAGGATGAAGAGAAGTGTTGTTTATTCATAAATTTAAGAATTCTCATATTTAAATTTTTTCATATCTAAATTTCAATACTTTCGATTTACATTCATTTTTCCGTTGAGAATCAACGGGCACTCCGCTAGTAAGAAATAAATAAGGCACTTCGTAATTTTCACACTGTGTTATTTATTTAAAAACGACCGGTTTCGGTTAACACCACCCTCAGGTTTCATTTCTTAGTAATACATATTTTTAAAACAATACAGCTATGTTTACAGAAGGTAAGTGTAAGACAAAGATTCAGAAAGTTTAATTTTACGCAAAAGGCCATCTCTCCATCCGAGATCTTTTTCACAGATGCTTCTAAAACAAGACATGTAAAGGAGTCCATTTCTCTGCTACGTGATACTTCACATTACTACATGTTGTAATTGAATTTAAATTTATTTCAGTTGAAGTTCATTAGTTTATATTTCCCAGCATTGCATTGTAATTTACTTTTAAGAAGACTTACGTGCAATTTTGTAAGGTTAACTTGTAAGGTTAATGCGGTGTAATCTCCAAGGTTTCTAATTGCTTGACAAATATTACAATTGGCAGCAAATAAAGGGATGTTTGATATAAGAATTTTTGGCAAGTTATTTATGTAAATTAAAATAATTATATACAAAATAACGTTATGAAGGGTTCCAGGAAAGTTTTCCATTTTCCAGATTTTAGAGTGTTTAGAGGGCACAAAATCCTTTCTCCTCAAGCTGAGAATCCATAGTTTTCTCCTTTCATGATCTACTGGGAAGCTATAAAGTCAATATTAATAATTATAAATAACGAGAAAAGCCTGCGACACTTTAATATACTCGAGCGCTCCAATGAACTCGATTCAAGCAATAATATTGAATATGCACCGAAGGGAATAATATTCCTAAACGGAAAAACAAAGTTTATCTTGTTATAATCATCGACAAACAAGAATAAACCGTAAAAACTGCTATATTCCATTTTTGTCACATGGAATACTCTGTAGTAATAGCCGCAATCGCCTATTTGCAAGCTACTTCATTACCTTATTACATAATCTGTAAATGGCAAATGAAAGTTAAATGATAAGAAAACAATTCTAAATAAGTATTAAAATCACCATAAACACAAAACTTACGAGTTAAAAGTGATTTCTTTAACGTACTTTTCCTTGCAGTTCCATGCGCAGCATTTCAAAACCATGATTCCCAAGTCCTTTAATCTTTTACGGTTAATTTTCATCCAGATACCGAAAATAAATATTGAGTTACATTAGCCAGACTATAGAGCATCTAAATAAACTCGAATTCAGAGCATCAGCTGTCCGTAAAGGACATAAATACTTAAAAAACCAACTTGAGTACACGAATTTCTCACTTAACTTACCGGCGAGATTTCCGAAAGCGGACCAAAGTCACGTGGTCTCCTACGTTCAATCCTGTTACATGCGCAGAACGCAACACGCGCTCTACCCCATCCTTACTCTATGTCTAATTCACACATTTCTCGATGATTCCGGATGTATTTTACGACGAACGAATTTAAATGGAAAAAATCTGATGTGGCCAGCACATGACTTTCTCCATATATATAAGATGTAAATATTTATCTACCGCAATAATTTCGAACTCTATATTCCATCTAAACTTGGAATTTGAGTTATTAATATTATAAATTATCTTTGATGCCAAAAACATGATAAATAATTTTTACGGGACATGATCGATGAAAAACGATGAAATTGGCCTTTCGCCCATAGAGCCCAGAGCGCCCACAAAGTACATAATCAGCAACTTCCGGTTTATCAGTATTTCATGAATAACTCCTACACAATCAGTGATACAAAAATATGTTTCCACCAAAAGTTATAGTACATTACATTTTCTAAAACTTTTATAAATAATAGTATATACCTAAATACCATATTTATGGAGATATTTTGAAAACCGGAAATGAGCTTTGAAGAATTAAGCTCAACTTCCGGTTAACCGATTCACTCCAAAAACTAATCAACTCTAACGACACAAACCAAAATACTATATATGAAATTTGGTGTTGATCCGACAAATAGTTTTCATGTTAGAGCGCCCACAAAGTACATAATCATCTTCTTCCGGTTTATCAGTATTTCACGAATAACTCCTAATCAACCGGTTATACAAAAATATGTTAAATACAAAAGTTATAGTAAATTATATAATCTAAAACTTTTATAAGTAATACAATAGACGTATATATCATATTTATGGAGATATTTTGAAAACCGGAAATGAGCTTTAATGAATAAAGCTCGACTTCCGGTTAACGGATTTACTCCAAAAACTAATCAACTCTGACAGCACACACAACAGTACTATATATGAAGTTTGGTATTGATACGACTTTTAGTTTTCGAGTTAGAACGCCCATTATCACACACACACATACACACACACACACACTCTCTCTCACACACACACACACACACACACACACACACACACACATACACACAGACATCATTCAGAAAATGGTCAAAACGTGTTCTAGGGACCCCAAAACGTGTATTTCCGTTGAAATCTCGAAGTCGAATTTTTTCATGAAAACAATACTTTCTCTATACTTCGTATATGGAGAAAGTAAAAATCTGATGTGGCCAGCACATGACTTTCTCCATATATAAGATGTAAATATTTATCTACGACAGTAATTTCGATCTCTATATTCCATCTAAACTTGGAAGATTAGTGATTAATTTATATATTATTATCTTTTACGTCACAAAAGTTATAAATAATGTTTTTCGGGACATGATCGATGAAAAACGATGAATTTGGCCTTTCGCCCACAGCGCCCACTAAAGTACATAGTTAGCAACTTCCGGTTTATCAGTATTTCATGAATAACTCCTAAACAATCAGTGATACAAAAATATGTTTCATACAAAAGTTATAGTAAATTGTATTTTTTAAAACATTTATGAATAATAGTATATACCTAAATATCATATTTATGGAGATATTTTGAAAACCGGAAATGAGCTTTGAAGCATGTAGCTCGACTTCCGGTTAACCGATTTACTCCAAAAACTAATCAACTCTAACGACACCAATTAAAGTACTATATATGAAATTTGGTGTTGATCTGACAAATAGTTTTCATGTTAGAGCGCCCACAAAGTACATAATCATCTTCTTCCGGTTTACCAGTATTTCACGAATAACTCCTAATCAACCGGTGATACTTAAATATGTTAAATACAAAAGTTATAGTAAATTACATTATCTAAAACTTTTATAAGTAAGTCAATATACCTATATATCATATTAATGGAGATATTTTGAAAACCGGAAATGCGCTTTAATGAATAAAGCTCGACTTCCGGTTGACCGATTTACTCCAAAAACTAATCAACTCTGACAGCACACACTAAAGTACTATATATGAAGTGTGGTATTGATACGACTAATAGTTTTTACGTTAGAGCGTCCACTATCACACACACACACACACACACATACACACAGACATCATTCCGAAAATGGTCAAAACGTGTTCTAGGGGCCCCAAAACGTGTATTTCCGTTGAAATCTCGAAGTCGAATTTTTTCATGAAAACAATACTTTCTCTATACTTCGTATATGGAGAAAGTAAAAATTGTTTTTTTTTGGCTCTATTCGCTTTGTGTTATAAAAAAGATGATGTCCAAGCAGTCGAAAAACGACCAAAAACGGTCATATTTGGATGTAAATATCTCCTAAACCATAGGTACTAGGAATTGTTTATAAACATATAATTATAGCGCTATTCTTTATCTTTAATGTGCTTTAAATTTTTTATCATAATATCAACTTATAAGGGAGATATAGAATTTCTCCCTGACGGTCCTCTTCCGAAACTTTTCCTCCTTCTTTCTTAGGTTTAACTGCTGACTCTTCGCACGATTTTGTACCTCCATGGATATTAGTCTACTCACAGTCTCTTCTATACCAGGTGAAAACAACGTCCTAGTTCATTCTTTGGACATTCGTACCTACTTTCGCTCTAGAAGACGAATTATCCTGGAAAAATCGGATGACACCACGTTCCAAGAACTGGGAAAATTCTTCATTGATCACATTATTTTGATTACTTATCACGTGCCGCATATAAACAAGTAAAAGACGAAACTACATCATCGCGCTCAAGCAACGCGCACGCAACCAAACATAGAAATGACATAACTTCATTGGGTTATCTAATGATTGATTGTCAGAAATCAGTATTGATTTTTTCTATCACTGAGAAGTCACAATGATTATTACTGTGTGCGCGAGAGGACATTTTAAAAATACTTAGAGGAAAATGAAACTAAAATTCTATATCCATAAAAATTTATTGCAACTTAATTTATGCTTAATTTATTGAGGAAAGCCATGGCAAACTACCTCATCCTACCTAGTAAACTTCATTCCTCTCTACAAGCTCTTATGAGCTGATGTTGGAGGGGGTGAGGTACCAAAAATGGCCTTCAGAGTGAATAATATGCAGAAAGACTTTATCTATGGGATCCTAAGACTACGTCTTCCTCCTGTAGGTGATCATGTTGATCCTTCTGTTTTGTGTATCTGTCTAAAATTTGTGAATATAGACAGCACATACATTGTCCAGTTTTGATGAAGGTTTAACATTGAAGATTTAAAATTTTCCACTCTTTCCGCCACAGCATTGGTTTTATTATTTTATTTATTTAAATCTACGCTGGGTTTACAGGAATCATTGCCATAACTGAAATTACTCTCTTTTGTACAGCAAAATCGATTTTTGCATGGTTAGGATTTATCCCATACCGTAAGTCATGGTCGAGTGGAAAGTTGCATATTTGGTATGGCTGCAATTTTATTTTTTAAGTTAATTCACTTAATTTTGATCCTAGATAACTTTCGAGATAAAGTAAGGAAATCAACTTGGTAAACAGCAATGGACTATCAAGTCTCTTATACCATGTCAATCTAAAAGGCTTCTAGATATGGGATCTGGAAAAACTATTTCATTTCACGTGCTACCCTGTTATTGCGGTGGATTTTTCGTAAGCGCTGCGCGGTCCGGCTGGGCGCCTCAGAATCCCAAAATCCAGTTTAGGCGTCTTTTTGGTTATGTTGAGTCGAAAATTTGGCTTCTTCTATGTTACATTTTGGCAAATCATATTTAATACTTATTTGATAATACTTTAGATAATAAATGCGGAATTAAGAAATTTTGGAACATAGGGGAAATTTCACAAATTTTGCAAATTCACTTCGCAAGTGTCTTCCGAAAGGGTAATCGCTTCTGGATATGCAGCAAACTTAGCCCTTTGTATTCTTTCATAACTAGGATAAAACCTACGTCTCTTTTTCTCAGCCGTCATGCGGATTATTTTGTACTGACTTTTCGATAATTTCGTGTTCATTATCAGTGATAGAGCCTCGACCTCTGTAAGCTCAGTTTGAACGGTCTCTTTTTTTTCATTTTGCAAGTACTCGCCTAACTCTTGTTGGGGTCGTTGCTGTTATTTCCTGGATCAGTTTGGAGGCTGTTTGATCTCCTTCGCTCCTCTGATTCATTGAGGCACAAAAGAAAGCTCAGCGGAAGAATGGGATGTTCGAACTTGAACGTTACTCCGAAAAATCCGAAACTTCCCGTTTTTGTGAAAATTTCTCAAGTTTGACGCCCTGTATGTTTTTGACGGCTGAAAAGTAAACAAACAGGAACATTAAATTCAATTATTTTGCAATAACTATGCTAGGTTTTAATATCCGCACTAAAAAAAAAACATTTTTCGCCCCCTGACCAAGTTTTTTCAATTGTAGCCCACTGTGCGCCGTTCAGCTTTTGCCGGTGGAGGTAAGTTCTTTACGCTTTAAGCCAATGACGCTTGAGGTTTAGCCAGTGAGTTTGTATCCTCTCTCTATATATATATACGAGTAAAATGTAGCTTGCATACTGCAAGCAGATTGACAAAACTAATTTTATATTGGCATCATATCGGGACGGTCTTCAAAAGAAAAAAAAAGAATTGAAAATATTCTTAATATTTGCTGCAATTTCATCGTCTGGCATCGAACCCGTGTCTTACTGGTGAACATACTATGCAGCACAATAGAATATCACCATCTCTAACTATGTGTGAAAATTCAACTAAAAATATTGGCTACAACTGCCTCAAACTACGTTCTACTATTCAATAATGTAAATGGCTCTCTGGAATTGAACCAAAGACGATCTAGGAAATTTAAAACATGTTTTGGAAATCTATCTATGTTCTCTATCTATATACCTAATTTCATGTTTTAACATTATTGGGGAAGGGGTTTAATTTAATTCTTAAAAATCGGCTAATTTACTGATTGTAGAGACGCCTGGTGTGGAACGCAGGAAATATTAGTAGCTGTGATTGCACAGTATGACTTATTAGGACTTCATCTTATTTCATACAAAGTTTGAAGTCGATATCATGCCGGGAAGTACCTAAAACCTTTTTCTGTAATCTCCATAAGAAATGCATTGACGAATGTTAATGGCTCTCTGGGATCGAACCAAGGACCGACAGCGAATATGTAAAATTTGATTATGAAATAAATCTATGATATCCAATCCCATGCCGAATTTCAAGTTTCCATGCCATCGGCAAGGGGTCCAAAAAAAATCTTAAAAATCGCCACAATGCATTTTAAACGGTAGATTTTTGCCCCGACCTAGCATCTAACCCGGATTATTTTCCGTAAAACTCATTGATGTTTTCAATAGATCATGACCATATATAAAGGCTCCTTGAGTTTCGATTCTCTAACTATAAGGGAAGTATTTTTTAAAAATTCCCGAAAATCAAAGCAATACATTTAAACGGGAAAAATCGGGACTTTGGGGCCCTCTGGAATCGAACCCATGACACTGAGGATCAAAGTCGCTTTTTTCCTGGGGGTTTCACGTTATGGCCAATATGTAATAAAAATTTCAGATCAATGACACTTGTAGTTTAGGCTGTGAATTAGTATCCTATCTATCTATCTATCTATCTATATAGGAATACGAGTAAAATGTTGCTTGCATACTGCAAGCAGATCGACAACACTATTTTCATGTCGGCATCATATTGGGACGGCCGTCAAAAGAAAAAAATGGATTGAAATTTTTCTTAAAATTCGCTGAAATTCCATCGTCTGGCATCGAACCCGGGTCTTTACTGTGAACTTACTATGCAGCACAATAGAACATCACCATCTCTAACTATGTGTGAAAATTCAAGCAGAAATATGGGCTACAACTGCCTCAAAAGACGTTCTAATTTTCACGAATTTAAATGGCTCTCTGGATTCGAACCAAGGACGATCATGGATATCTAAAAAATGTTTTTGAAAGTTATTTATAATCTCTATCTATATGCTGAATTTGAAGTTTCTACATTATTGGCAAAGGTTTCAAAATAATTCCTAAAAATCGGATCAACTTCTGATTGCAGAGACACCTGGTGTCGAACCCAGGACACATTGATAGCTGTGAATGCACGGTTTGATTTGTATGAACTTGATCTTTCTATATGCAAAGTTTGAAGTCGATGTCGTCCCGGGAAGTACCTAAAATTTGTTTCCGTTATCTCCGTAAGAAATGCATTGAGGAATATAATGTCCCTCTGGGATCGAACCAAGGACCATCAGCGAATATGTAAAATTCGATTATGATATATTTTTATGATATCTAACCTCATACCTAATTTCAAGTTTCTATGACATCGGAAAAGGGTCCAAAAAAAATCTTAAAAATCGCCATAATGCATTTTAAACGGCCGATTTTTGCCGTGACCTAGCATCGAACCAAGGATAATATTCGTAGATGTCTTTATGGTTTCCTTTAGATATGCACGGCATCTAGCGATCCCTTGAATTTCAACTCTCTCCTTTCCCGGGAAGTGCCTCAAAAAAATTTTCGAAAATCCCTGCCATGTATTCTTATGGAGAAAATCGCGACTTTGGGGCCTTCTGGAATCGAACCCATGACCCCGAGGTTCAATGTCGGCTTTTTCCTGGAGGTTACACGTTATGGCCAATATGTCGTAAAAATTTCAAGTCAATGACGCTTGTGGTTTAGCCTTTGAATTTGTATCCTATCTATATACCTATATAGCTATATAGCTATACGAGTAAAATGTAGCTTGCATACTGCAAGCTTAGTGGGAATAAGTTTAACGTTAAAAGGTTCCAAAAGAATGATGAAAATTAAACCAAAATCTTTTAAATAGGAGATATATTTACCGTCCGGCATCGAACCCGGGTCTTCCTGGCAATACTTCTTATGCAGCACAATTGAAGATCACCATCTCTAACTTTGTGTGAAAATTCAAGCAGAAATATTGGCTGCAACGGCCTCAACCACATCCTACTTTTCACATATATTCCTTATGTGAGTAATTTTAATGTGCTCTGGGATCGAACCCAGGAACAGTATGGTCTAATCTACATTTTTCTTGTAAAACAGGTCTTAATATACATCTTCTAGCAAAGCAAAAACTTCCTATAATTTCGATTAGTGCATCAAAAAAAATGAAAAACTGCCCCCATGTATTTAAATGAGAGGTTTCTGCATGGTCCTAGCATCGAACCCAGGACATTTTCTGTAAAAGTCATTAATGTTAGAAGTCCCTTCTTGCATTGAACCCTAAGACATAGTCTGCCCAGACAGATTTTTTTCGTAATTGTAAATACCGAAGTCACAAAGAATTATTACCTCCTCAAAACGACGATATTATTTGAAATTTCCTTCACAAAGTACAATATTAATTCATCTTCAGTAAAGAAAACTACATTATTTGTAAAACCACATTGCTAAAATTCGATTTCCATGGTTAGATAATGCCTTTATAATCACGAAACGTCGGCTATCATTCCCCATATATCTCTTATGGCCCTATTCTATCAATGCAATCATATGAGAATCGAGTTCAACAATCGCCTCAGTCATCACAGGAACTGGTTGTTTATAAACGAAAAATAACGCATGTTTTTTGCTTTATTTCTCCAAATTCTCGTAATTTAGAATCAAAAACGATATAACACGACCAAAATAAGAATCTTTAATAAATTTCCCGTCTTTTGGTACTCGTCTCGAATTTCGTAGGACCATTATTTCTAATTTAATTTTGCAAATGAAATGAAGTCTGCAAACGGTGAAATCGAACTTTGCATGCATTCCTTACGTAGAAAATTTGTCCAGACCTAGCGTCGAACCAAGGATAATACTTGAGGATGACTTGAATGGTTTTCGTTGAAGGTTTACGACTTCTACCGGTATCTTGAATTTCAGCTCGATATTTTGACAGGAAGTGCCTCAAAAAAAATTCCCGAAAATCAAAGCAATGCATTTAAATGAGAAAAATTAGGAGTTTGGGGCCTCCTGAGATCGAACTCATGACCACTATGATCGATTTCTCACTTTTCCTGGGGTTACACGTTAGGGCCTATATGCTGTGAAAATCCCAATCCCAATATCTTCTATCTATTATATATAGATGCTTCTCCGGATTCATTCATATATCATACGAGTAAAATGTTGCTTGCATACTGCAAGCAGATCGACAACAATAATTTTAAATCGGCATTATATCGGGACGGTCCTCAAAAGAAATAAAAAAAGAATTGAAATTAATCTTAAAATTGGCTTCAATGTAATCGTCGGGCATCGAACCTGGGTCCTGCTGGTGAACATACTATGCATTACAATAGAAGATCACTATCTCTAACTATGTGTGAAAATTCAAGCAGAAATATTGGCTACAACTGCCTCAAAAGATGTTCTAATTTTCACGAATGTAAATGGCTCTCCGGATTCGAACCAAGGACGATCTTGGAAATCTAAAATATGTTTCTGAAAATTATTTATGATCTCTTTCTATATGCCGTATTTCAAAATTCTATATCATTGGGAAAGGTTTCAAAATAATTCCTAAAAATCGGATCAACTTCTGATTGCAGAGACACCTGGTGTCGAATCCAGGAAATATTGTAAGCTGTGAATGCAAAGTTAGATTTGTAAAGACTTGCTCTTTTATCATGCAAAGTTTGAAGTCGATATCATGCCCGGAAGTACCTAAAACCTTTTTCTGTAATCTCCATAAGAAATGCATTGACGAATGTAAATGGCTCTCTGGGATCGAACCAAGGACCGACAGCGAATATGTAAAAGTCGATTATGAAATAAATCTATGATATCCAACCACATACCACATTTCAAGTTTCCATGCCATCGGGAAGGGGTCCAAAAAAATCTTAAAAATCGCCCCAATGCATTTTAAACGGCCGATTTTTGCCCCGACCTAGCATCGAACCATGGATATTTTCCGTAAAACTCATTTATGTTTTCGATAGATCATTACCATATATAAAGGCTCCTTGAGTTCCGATTCTCTAACTATACGGGAAGTATTTTTTTTTAATTCCCGAAAATCAAAGCAATACATTTAAACGGGAAAAATCGGGACTTTGGGGCCCTCTGGAATCGAACCCATGACACTGAGGATCAAAGTCGCTTTTTTCCTGGGGGTTTCAAGTTATGGCCAATATGTCATAAAAAATTCAGATCAATGACGCTTGTAGTTTAGGCTGTGAATTAGTATCCTATCTATCTATCTATCTATATAGGTATACGAGTAAAATGTAGCTTGCATACTGCAAGCAGATCGACAACACTATTTTCATGTAGGCATCATATCGGGACGGCCATCAAAAGAAAAAAATGGATTGAAATTTTTCTTCAAATTCGCTGAAATTTCATCGTCTGGCATCGAACCCGGGTCTTTACTGTAAACTTACTATGCAGCACAATGGCAGATCACCATCTCTAACTATATGTGAAAATTCAATCAGAAATATGGGCTACAACTGCCTCAAAAGACGTTCTAATTTTCACGAATTTAAATGGCTCTCTGGATTCGAACCAAGGACGATCTTGGAAATCTAAAAAATGTTTCTGAAAGTTATTTATGATCTCTATCTATCTGCCGAATTTGAAGTTTCTATATTATTGGCAAAATTTCAAAGTAATTCCTAAAAATCGTATCAACTTCTGATTGCAGAGACACCTGGTGTCGAACCCAGGACACATTGATAGCTGTGAATGCACTGGTTGATTTGTATGGACTTGATCTTTCTATATGCAAAGTTTGAAGTCGATATCGTGCCGGGAAGTACCTAAAATTTGTTTGCGTTATCTCCGTAAGAAATGCATTGAGGAATTTAAATGTCCCTCTGGGATCGAACCAAGGACCATCAGCGAATTTTTAAAATTCGATTATGATATATTTTTATGGTATCTAACCTCATACCGAATTTCAAATTTCTATGCCATCGGGAAAGGGTCCAAAAAAAATCTTAAAAATCGCCACAATGCATTTTAAACGGCCGATTTTTGCCCCGACCTAGCATCGAACCAAGGATAATATTCGTAGATGTCTTTATGGTTTCCTTTAGATATGCACGGCATCTAGCGATCCCTTGAATTTCAAATCTCTCCTTTTCCGGGAATTGCCTCAAAAAAATTTTCGAAAATCCCCGCCATGTATTCTTATGGACAAAATCGCGACTTTGGGACCTTCTGGAATCAAACCCATGACACCGAGGTTCAATGTCGGCTTTTTCCTGGAGGTTACACGTCATGGCCATAACGTGGTAAAAGTTTCAAGTCGGTGGCACTTGTGGAACATGGTTAGACTTTTGATCCCCTATATATATATATATAACTTATAGGTATATCCGGAGAAGCGTCTATATATAATAGATATATGAATGAATCCGGAGAAGCATCTATATATAATAGATATTCATATCTATTATATATAGACGTTTCTCCGGATATACCTATATATATATAGGGGATCAAAATTCTAACCATGTTCCACAAGTGCCACCGACTTTGAACCTCGGTGTCATGGGTTCGATTCCAGAAGCCCCGAAAGTCGCGATTTTCCCCATAAGATTACATGGCGGGGATTTTCGAAAAATTTTTTGAGGCACTTCCCGGAAAAAGAGAGAGTTGAAACTCGAGGGACCGCTAGATGCCGTGCATAGCCAACGAAAATCGAAAGACATCTTCGAATATTGTCCTTGGTTCGATGCTAGGCCGGGGCAAAAATCGGCCGTTTAAAATGCATTGTGGCGATTTTGAAGATTTTGTTTGGACCCTTTTCCGATAGCATAGAAACTTGAAATTCAGTATGAGATTAGATACCATAAAAATATATCATAATCGAATTTTTCATATTCGCTGATGGTCCTTGGTTCGATCCCAGAGGGACATTTAAATTCCTCAATGCATTTCTTACGGAGATAACGGACACAAATTTTAGGTACTTCCCGGCAAGCTATAGACTTCAAACTTTGCATGATAGAAGAGCAAGACTTAACAAATCAAACTATGCATTCACAGCTATCAATGTGTCCTGGGTTCGACACCAGGTGTCTCTGCAATCAGAAGTTGATCCGATTTTAGGAATTATTTTGAAACCTTTCCCAATAATAGAGAAACTTGAAATTTGACATATAGATTGAGATGATTAATACCTTTCAGACACATATTTTTAATTTCCAAGATCGTCCTTGGTTCGAGTCCCGAGAGCCATTTACATTCGTGAAAATTAGAGCGTCTTTTGAGGCAGTTGTAGCCAATATTTCTGCTTGAATTTTCACACATAGTTAGAGATGGTGATCTTTTATTGTGTTTCATTGTAGTTTTACCAGTAAGACCCAGGTTCGATGCCAGACGATGAAATTTCAGCAAATTTAAGAAAAAATTCAATCCTTTTTTTTTTCTTATGAGGACCGTCCCGATGTGATGCCGATATGAAATTAGTATTGCCGATCTGCTTGCAGTATGCAAGCAACATTTTACTCGTATATATATATCTATTATATATAGACGCTTCTCCGGATATACCTATATATATATATATAGGGGATCAAAATTCTAACCATGTTCCAGAAGTGCCACTGCCTTGAAATTTTTACGACATATTGGCCATAACGTGCAACCTCCAGGAAAAAGCCGACATTGAACCTCGGTGTCATGGGTTCGATTCCAGAAGGCCCCAAAGTCGCGATTTTGTCCATAAGAATACATGGCGGGGATTTTCGAAAATTTTTTTGAGGCACTTCCCGGTAAAGGAGAGATTTGAAATTCAAGGGATCGCTAGATGCCGTGCATATCTAAAGGAAATTATAAAGACATCTATGAATATTATCCTTGGTTCGATGCTAGGTCGGGGCAAAAATTGGCCGTTTAAAATGCATTATGGCGATTTTTAAGATTTTTTTTGGACCCTTTTCCGATGGCATAGAAACTTGAGATTCGGTATGAGGTTAGATACCATAAAAATATATCATAATCAAATTTTACTGTGAACTTACTATGCGGCACAATAGAACATCACCATCTCTAACTATGTGTGAAAATTCAAGCAGAAAATTGGCTACAACAACCTCAAAAGACGCTCTAATGTTCACGAATGTAAATGGCTCTCGGGACTCGAACAAAGGACGATCCTGAAAATCTCAAATAAGTTTCTGAAAGTTATAAATCATCTAAATCTATATGCCAAATTTCAAGTTTCTATATCATTGGGAAAGGTTTCAAAATAATTCCTAAAAATCGGATCAACTTCTGATTGCAGAGACACCTGGTGTCAAACCCAGGATACATTGTCAGCTGTAAATGCACAGTTTGATTTGTTAAGTCTTGCTCTTTTATCATGCAAAGTTTGAACTCGATAGCATGCCGGGAAGTACCTAAAATTTGTTTCCGTTATCTCCGTAAGAAATGCATTGAGGAATTTAAATGTCCCTCTGGGATCGAACCAAGGACCATCAGCGAATATGTAAAATTCGATTATGATATATTTTTATGGTATCTAACCTCATACCGAATTTCAATTTTCTATGCTATCGGAAAAGGGTCGAAAAAAAATCTTAAAAATCACCACAATGCATTTTAAATGGCCGATTTTTGCCTTGACCTAGCATCGAACCCAGGTTATTTTCTGTAAAACTCATTTATGTTTTCGATAGATCATGACCATATATATAGGCTCCTAGATTTTCGATTCTCTACCTATCCGAGAAGTATTTTTTAAAAATTCCCGAAAATCTAAGCAATGCATTTAAACGGGAAAAATCGGAACTTTGGGGCCCTCTGGAATCGAACCCATGACACTGAGGATCAAAATCACAATTTTTCTGGCGGTTAATTGTTATGGCCAATACGCAGTAAAAATTTGAACTCAATCACACTTGTGGTTTAGGCTGTGAATTTGTATCCTATCTATCTATATACCTATCTATATACCTATCTATATATATGAATGAATCCGGAGAAGCATCTATATATAATAGATATATGAATGAATCCGGAGAAGCATCTATATATAATAGATATATATATATTATACGAGTAAAATGTTGCTTGCATACTGCAAGCAGATCGACAACACTATTTTCATGTCGGCATCATATCGGGACGGCCATCAAAAGAAAAAAATGGATTGAAATTTTTCTTAAAATTCGCTGAAATTCCATTGTATGTCATCGAACCCGGGTCTTTACTGTGAACTTACTGTGCAGCACAATAGAACATCACCATCTCTAACTATGTGTGAAAATTCAAGCAGAAATATGGGCTACAACTGCCTCAAAAGACGTTCTAATTTTCATGAATTTAAATGGCTCTCTGGATTCGAACCAAGGACGAACTTGGAAATCTAAAAAATGTTTCTGAAAGTTATTTATGATCTTCATCTATATGCCGAATTTGAAGTTCCTATATTATTGGGAAAGGTTTCAAAATAATTCCAAAAAATCGGATCAACTTCTGATTGCAGAGACACCTGGTGTCGAACCCAGGAAATATTGTATGCTGTGAATGCAAAGTTTGATTTGTAAGGACAGGCTCCTCTTTCATGCAAGGTTTGAAGTCGATAGCATGCCGGGAAGTACCTTAATTTTGTTTCCGTTATCTCCGTAAGAAATGCATTGGGAAATGAAAATGGCCCTCTGGGATCGAAACAAGGACCATCAGCGAACATGTAAAATTTGATTATGAAATATATTTGTGATATCTATCCACGTGCTGAGTTTCAAGATTCCATGTTATCGGGAAAGGATCCATAAAAAATCTTCAAAATCGCCGCAATGCATTTTAAACGGCCGATTTTTGCCCCGACCTAAAATCGAACCAAGGATAATATTCGGAGATGTCTTTATGGTTTTATTTAGATATTCTTGGCATCTAGCGATCCTTTGAATTTCAACTCTCTACTTTCCCGGGAAGTGCACCAAAAAAAATTTCGAAAATCCCCGCCATGTATCCTTATGGAGAAAATCGGGACTTTGGGGACTTCTGGAATCGAACCCATGACACCGAGGTTGAATGTCGGCTTTTTCCTGGAGGTTACACGTTATGGCCAATACGTGGTAAAAATTTCAAGTCGTTGGTACTTGTGGAACATGGTTAAACTTTTGATCCCCTATATATATCTATTATATATAGACGTTTCTCCGGATATACCTATACGAGTAAAATGTTGCTTGCATACTGCAAGCAGATCGACAACACTAATTTCATGTCGGCATCATATCGGAACGGCCCTCAAAAGAAAAAAAAGGGTTTGAAAATATTCTTAAAATTTGCTGCAATTTAATCGCCTGGCATCGAACTTACGCCTTCCCGGTAAACCTACTATGCAGCACAACAGAAAAATACCATCTTTTACTATGTGTGAAAATTCAAGCGGAAATATTGGCTGCAACTGCCTCAAACGAAGACCTACTTTTCACGAATGTTAATAGCTCTCTGGATTCGAACCAAGGACGATCTTGGAAATCTAAAACATGTTCATGAAAGTTATTTATGATCTCTATCTATTTGCCGAATTTCAAGTTTCTATATTAGCATTAGCATTAGCTATATTAGCATGCATACTGCAAGCAGATCGACAACAATAATTTCATGTCGGCATCATATCGGGATGGCCCTCAAAAGAAAAAAAAAGGTATTGAAAATATTCTTAAAATTCGCTGCAATTTAATTGTCTGGCATCGAACCCAGGTCTTCCTGGTAAGCTTACTATGTAGCACAACAGAAAATCACCGTATCTTACTATGTGTGAAAATTCAAGCAGAAATATTGGGTACAACTGCCTCAAACGACGTTCTACTTTTCAGGAATGTAAATGGCGCTCTGGATTCGAACCAAGGACGATCTTGGAAATCTAAAACATCTTCATGAAAGTTATTTATGATCTCTATCTATTTGCCGAATTTCAAGTTTCTATATTATTGGGATAGGGCTCAAAATAATTATTAAAAATCGGATCAACTACTGATATAAGAGACGCCTGGTGTCGAACCCAGGAAATATATTTACGCTGTGAATGCACAGTATGATTTTAAAGGACTTGATCTTATTTTGTGCAAAGTTTGAAATCGGTGTCATGCCGGGAAGTACCTAAAATTTGTCTCCGTTATCTCCTTAAGAAATGCATTGAGGAATGTAAATGGACCTCTGGGATCGAACCAAGGACCATCAGCGAATACAAAAAATTTGATTATGAAATATATTTATGATCTCCAACTTCATGCCGAATTTCAAGTTTCCATGCCATCGTGAAAGGGTCCAAAAAAAATCATAAAAATCGCCACAATGCATTTTAAACGGCCGATTTTTGCCTCGACTTAGCATCGAACCCAGGATATTTTCCGTAAAACTCATTTATGCTTTCGATAGATCATGACCATATATATAGGTTCCTTGAGTTTTGATTCTCTACCTATCCCGAAAGTATTTTATAAAAAATCCCGAAAATCAAAGCAATGCATTTAAACGGGAAAAATCGGGACTTTGAGGCCCTCTGGAATCGAACCCATGACACTGAGGTTCGAAATCCCAATTTTTCTGGCAGTTGTACGCTATGGCCAATACGTGGTAAAAATTTCGAGTCAATGACGCCAGTAGTTTAGCCTGTGAATTAGTATCCTATCTGGGTATCTGGGTATATCTATTATACGAGTAAAATGTAGCTTGCATACTGCAAGCAGATCGACAACACTAATTTCATGTCGGCATCATATCGGGAAGGCCGTCAAAAGAAAAAAAAAATGGATTGAAAATATTCTGATTATTCGCTGCAATTTATTAGTCCGGCATCGAACCCGGGTCTTCCTAGTGATACTTACTATGCAGCACAATAGAAGATCACCATCTCTAACTATCTGTGAAAATTCAAGCAGACATATTATCTTAAACTGCATCAAACGACGTCCTACTTTTCCCTTATATTTCTTATGAGAGAAATGTTAATGTGGTCTGGCATCGAACCCAGGAATATTACGGTCTTCTGAAAACTCTTTTCTTAAACCAGTTTTAACCATACATCTTCCAGCCAAGCACAAACTTCCTATCATTTCGATAAGTGCATCAAAAAATAATGAAATACAAACCCTATGTATTTTAAAAGGGAGACATATTCACCGCCCGGCATCGAACCCGGGACTTTCTGGTGAAACCTCCTATGCAACATAATAGAAGATATTATTCTTTAACTATATGCGAAAATTCAAGCAGAAATATTGGCTGCAACTGCCTCAATCGAAATCTTACTTTTCCCTTATATTCCTTATGAGAGAAATGTTAATGTGCTCTGGCATCGAACCCAGGAATAGTACGGTCTTATGAAGATTTTTTTCTTAAACTAATTCTTACCTTACACTTTCCGGCTAAGCACGAACTTCGTATTATTTCGAGAAGTGCATCAAAAAAAATAATGAAAAACGGCTCCCATGTATTTTAAAGGGCAGATCTTCGCATCGTCCTAGCATCGAACCCAGGATATTTTTTGTGAAATTCATTGATGGTTTCGAAAGTCCAAGACCATAAATATAGGCACCTTGAGTTTTATTTCTCTACCTTTCCGGAAACTATTTTTTTTTAATTCCCGAAAATCACGGCAATGCATTTAAACGGGAAAAATCGGGACTTTGGGGCCCTCTTGAATCGAACCCATGACACCGAGGCTCAAAATCGCAATTTTTCTGGCGGTTACACGTTATGGCCAATATGTCGTAAAAATTTCAAGTTAATGACGCTTGTGGTTTAGGCTGTGAATTTGTATCCTATCTATATACCTATACGAGTAAAATGTAGCTTGCATACTGCAAGCAGATCGACAACACTAATTTCATATCGGCATCATATCGGGACGGACATCAAAAGAAAAAAAAAATTCAAAATATTCGTAGAATTCGCTGCAATTTAATCACCTGGCAGCGAACCCCGGTCTTCCTGGTGTACTTACTATGCAGCAAAATAGAAAATTACCATATCAAACTATGTGTGAAAATTCAAGCAAAACTATTAGGTGCAACTACCTCAAACGACGTCCTACTATTCACATACACTCCTTATTTGAGAAATTATAATGTGCTCTGGCATCGAACCCAGGAACAGCATGGTCTTATCTATTTTTTTTCTTAAACAAAGTGTTAATATACATCTTCCATCTAAGCAAGAGCTCCCTTACATATCGATAAATGCATAAAAAAATTATGAAAAGATACCCCATAGTATTATATATGGGTGATATTTTTACCGCCCGGCATCGAACCCGGGTCTTTCAGGCAATACTTTCTATGCAGCACAAAAGAAAAACACCATCTCTAACCGCGTATGCAAATTCAAGCAGAAATATTGGTTACAACTGCCTCAAATGACGTCCTACTTTTCCTTTATATTCCTTATGAGAGAAACGTTATTGTGCTCTGGCTTCGAACCCAGGAACAGTACGGTCTTATGAAAATTTTTTTCTAAATTTTATTCGTACCATACATCTTCCAGCCAAGCACGAACATCCTATCATTTCGATAAGTGCATCTAAAAAAATAATGAAAAACGGCTCCCATGTATTTTAAAGGGCAGATCTTTGCATCGTCCTAGCATCGAACCCAGGATAACCTTTGTAAAAGTCATTGATGTTTTCGAAAGTCCAAGACCATAAATATAGGCACCTTGAGTTTTACTTCTCTACCTATCCGGAAAGTATTTTTTTTAAATTCCCGAAAATCACGGCAATGCATTCAAACGGGAAAAATCGGGACTTTGGGGCCCTCTGGAATCGAACCTATGACACTGAGGATCAAAGTCTCTTTTTTCCTGGGGGTTTCACGTTATGGCCAATATGTCATAAAAATTTCAGATCAATGACGCTTGTAGTTTAGGCTGTGAATTTGTATCCTATCTATCTATATAGGTATATATATGAATGAATCCGGAGAAGCATCTATATATAATAGATATGGCTATATGGCTATATATATGAATGAATCCGGAGAAGCATCTATATATAATAGATATAGATGCTTCTCCGGATTCATTCATGTATCCATATATATATATATACGAGTAAAATGTAGCTTGCATACTGCAAGCAGATCGAGACACTAATTTCATGTCGGCATCATATCGGGAAGGCCGTCAAAAGAGAAAAAAAAGGATTGAAAACATTCTTAAAATTCACTGCAATTTAATCGTCTGGCATCGATCCCGGGTCTTTTTGGTGAAATTTCTATGCAGCGCATCAGAAGATGATCTTCTCTAAATACGTGTGAAAATTCAAGCTGAAATATTGGCTGCAACTGCCTCAAACGAAGACCTACTTTTCACGAATGTTAATAGCTCTCTGGAATCGAACCAAGGACGATCTAAGACATATAAAATATGTTTTCGAAATGTATCTATAAGTTCTATATATATATATACCGAATTTCAAGTTTTAATATTATTTGTAAGGGATTTAAATAAATTCTTAAAAATCGGATAATTTACTGATTGTAGAGACGCCTGGTGTCGAACCCTGGACGTATTGGAAACTGTAAATGCAAAAAATGACTTGCTAGGACTTGATCTAATTTCATACAAAGTTTGAAGTCGATATCATACCGGGAAGTACCTAAAATGTGTTTCCGTTATCCCCATAAGAAATGCACTGTGGAGTGCAAATGGCCCTCTGGGATCGAACCAAGGACCATCAGCGAATATGTAAAATTTAATTATTAAATATATATATGATCTCCAACTCCATGGCGAATTTCAGGCTTCGATGCCATCGGGAAATGGTCCAAAAAAAATCTTAAAAATCGCCACAATGCATTTTAAACGGCCGATTTTTACCCCGACCTAGCATCGAACCCAGGATATTTTCCGTAAAACTCATTTATGTTTTCGATAGATCATGAATATATATGTAAGCTCCTTGAGTTTTGATTCTCTACCTATCCGGGAAGTATTTTTTTTTAATTCCCGAAAATCAAAGCAATACATTTAAACGGGAAAAATCGGGACTTTGGGGCCCTCCGGAATCGAACCCATGACACTGAGGTTCAAAATCGCAATTTTTCTGGAGGTTACACGTTATGGCCAATATGTCGTAAAAATTTCAACTCAATCACTCTTGTGGTTTAGGCTGTGAGTTTGTATCCTCTCTATATATCTATTATATATAGATGCTTCTCCGGATTCATTCATGTATCCGGAGAAGCATCGGGGACTCCAAAGTCCCGATTTTTCCCGTTTAAATGCATTGCCGTGATTTTCGGGAATTTTTAAAAAATATTTCCCGGATAGGTAGAGAATCAAAACTCATGGAGCCTATATATATGGTCGATATAATGCCGTTATGAAATTAGTGTTGTCGATCTGCTTGCAGTATGCAAGCTTCATTTTACTCGTATATGAATGAATCCGGAGAAGCATCTATATATAATAGATAGAGAGGATACAAACTCACAGGCCAAACCACAAGCGTCATTGACTTGAAATGTTTACGACATATTGGCCATAGAGTGTAACCGCAGGAAAAATTGCGATTTTGAACCTCAGTGTCATGGGTTCGATTCCAGAGGGCCCCAAAGTCTCGATTTTTCCCGTTTAAATGCATTGCTTTGATTTTCGGGAATTAAAAAAAAATACTTCCCGTATAGGTAGAGAATTAAAACTCAAGGAGCCTATATATATGACCATGATCTATCGAAAACATAAAACACTTTTACGGAAAATATCCTGGGTTCGATGCTAGGTCGATGCAAATATCGGCCATTTGAAATACATTGAGGTAGATTTTCATCAATTTTTTTCATGCACTTATCGAAATGATAGGAAGTTCTCGCTTATATGGAAGATGTATATTAAGCATAGTTTCATGAAAAAAATGTAGATAAGACCCCACTGTTCCTGGGTTCGATGCCAGAGCACATAAAAGTTTCTCTCATAAGGAATATAAGGGAAAAGTAGTACGTCATTTGAGGCAGTTGAACATAATATTTCTGCTTGAATTTTTTCACATGGTTAAAGGATGTGATCTTCTTTAGTGTTGCATAGAAAGTATTACCAGAATGACCCGGGTTCGAAGCCAGATGGTAAATATATCCCCCATTTAAAATGCATTGAGTTAGTTTTCATTATTTATTTTGATGTATTAATCGAAATAATAGGAAAATCTTGCTTTGCTAGAAGACGTATCTTAAGACTCGGTTTAAGAAAAAAATTAGATATTACCATGCTGTACCTGGGCTCGATGCCAGAGCACATTAAAATTTCTCTCATAAGGAATATATGGGAAAAGTAGGACGTCCTTTAGGGCAGTTGAAGACAACATTTCTGCTTGAATTTTCACACATAGTTTGAGGTGGTGATTTGCTGTTGTACTGCATTGGACGTATCACCAGAAAGACTCGGGTTCGATGCCAGACGATTAAATTGCGAATTTTAAGAATATTTTTAATCTTTTTTTTTCTTTTTAGGACCGTCCCGATATGATGCCCATATGAAATAAGTGCTGTCGATCTGCTTGCAGTATGCAAGCTACATTTTACTCGTATAGCTATATAGCTATATAGCTATATAGATAGGATACAAATTCACAGGCTAAACCACAAGCATCATTGACTTGAAATTTTTATGACATATTGGCCATAACGTAAAACCCCCAGGAAAAAAGCGACTTTGATCCTCAGTGTCATAGGTTCGATTCCAGAGGGCCCCAAAGTCCCGATTTTTCCTGTTTAAATGCATGGCCGTGATTTTCGGGAATTTAAAAAAAATAGTTTCCGGAAAGGTAGAGAAATAAAACTTAAGGTGCCTATATTTATAGTCTTGGACGTTCGAAAACATCAATGACTTTCACAAAAAATATCCTGAGTTCGATGCTAGGACGATGCAAAGATCTGCCCTTTAAAATACATGGGAGCTGTTTTTCATTATTTTTTTTGATGCACTTCTCGAGATAATAGGAAGTTCCTGCTTAGCCGGAAAGTGTAAGGTAAGAATTAGTTTAAGGAAAAAATTTTCAAAACACCGTACTATTCCTGGGTTCGATGCCAGAGCACATTAACATTTCTCTCATAAGGAATATAAGGGAAAAGTAAGACTTCGATTGAGGCAGTTGCAGCCAATATTTCTGCTTGAATTTTCGCACATAGTTAAAGAATAATATCTTCCATTATCTTGCATAGGAAGTTTCACCAGAAAGTCCCGGGTTCGATGCCGGGCGGTAAATATGTCTCCAGTTTAAAATGCATACGGTTTGTATTTCATTATTTTTTTGATGCACTTATAAAAACGATAGGAAGTTTGTGCATGACTGGAAGATGTATGGTTAAAACTGGTTTAAGAAAACAGTTTTCAGAAGACCGTAATATTCCTGGGTTCGATGCCAGACCACATTATCATTTCTCTCATAAGAAATATAAGGAAAAAGTAGGACGTCGTTTGATGCAGTTTCAGATAATATTTCTGCTTGAATTTTTACAGATGGTTAGAGATGGTGATCTTCTATTGTGCTGCATAGTAAGTATCACTAGGAAGACCCGGGTTCGATGCCGGACGAATAAATTGCAGCGAATAATCAGAATATTTTCAATCCAATTTTTTTTATTTTGACGGCCTCCCGATATGATGCACACATGAAATTAGTTTTGTCGATCTGCTTGCAGTATGCAAGCTACATTTTACTCGTATATATATATAGATGCTTCTCCGGATTCATTCATGTATCTATTATATATAGATGCTTCTCCGGATTCATTCATATATATAGCTATATAGCTATATAGATAGGATACAAATTCACAGGCTAAACCAAGTAGAGTAGAGAATCAAGGATAAGTAGAGAATCAAAACTCATGGAGCCTATATATATGGTCATGATCTATCGAAAACATAAATGAGTTTTACGGAAAATATCCTGGGTTCGATGCTAGGTTGAGGCAAAAATCGGCCGTTTAAAATGCATTGTGGCGATTTTTAAGATTTTTTTTGGACCCTTTCCCGATGGCATGGAAACTTGAAATTCGGCATGAGGTTGGAGATCATACATATATTTCATAATCAAATTTTATGTATTCGCTGACGGTCCTTGGTTCGATCCCAGAGGGCCATTTACATTCCTCCATGCATTTCTTATGGAGATAACAGTAAAAAGTTTTAGGTACTTCCCGGCATGAAATCAACTTCAAAATTTGTATGAAATAAGATCAAGTCCTCATAAATCAAACTGTGCATTCACAGCTACCAATATTTCCTGGGTTCGCCACCTGGCGTCTCTACAATCAGTAAATTAACCGATATTTAAGAATTAATTTAAACCCCTTCACAATAATATTAGAACGTGAAATTTGGCATATAGATAGAGAACATAGATACATTTCAAAAACGTGCTTTAAAGTTCCTAGATCGTCCTTGGTTCGACTCCAGAGAGCCATTTACTTTATTGAAAAGTAGGACGTCGTTTGAGGCAGTTGGAGCCAATATATCTGCTTGAATTTTCACACATAGTAAGAGATGGTGTTTTTTTGTTGTGCTGCTTAGTAAGTTCACCATTAACACCCAGGTTCGATGCCAGACGATTAAATTGCAGCGAATTTTAAGAATATTTTCCATCCTTTTTTTTTTTTTTGACGGCCTTCTAGAAAAATTGCGATTTTGAACCTCAGTGTCATGGGTTCGATTCCAGAGGGCCCTAAAGTCCCGATTTTTTCCTTTTAAATGCATTGCTTGGATTTTCGGGAATTAAAAAAAAATACTTCCCGGATAGGTAGAGAATCAAAACTCAAGGAGCCTATATATATGAACATGATCTACCGAAAACATAAACGAATTTTACGGAGAATATCCTGGGTTCGATGCTAGGTCGGGGCAAAAATCGGCCGTTTAAAATGCATTGTGGCGATTTTTAAGAATTTTTTTGGACCCCTTCCCGAATGCATGGAAACTTGAAATTTGGCATGGGGTTAGAAATCATAAATATATTTCATAATCAAATTTTACATATTCGCTGATGGTCCTTGGTTCGATCCCAGAGGGCCATTCGCACTCCACAATGCATTACTTATGGGGATAACGGAAACACATTTTAGGTACTTCCCGGTATGATATCCACTTCAAACTACGTATGAAATTAGATCAAGTCCTAGCAAGTCATTTTGTGCATTCACAGCTTCCAATACGTCCAGGTTTCGACACCAGGCGTCTCTACAATCAGTTACTGATCCGATTTTTAAGAATTATTTTGAACCCCTTCCCAATAATATTAAAACCTGAAATTCGGCATATATATAGAACTTATAGATACATTTCGAAAACATATTTTATTTTTCCTAGATCGTCCTTGGTTCGAATCCAGAGAGCTATTAACATTCGTGAAAAGTAGGTCTTCGTTTGAGGCAGTTGCAGCCAATATTTCTGCTTGAATTTTCACACGTATTTAGAGAAGATGATCTTCTGATGTGCTGCATAGAAATTTCACCAAAAAGACCCGGGTTCGATGCCAGACGATGAAATTCCAGCGAATTTTAAGAAAAAATTAAATCCTTTTTTTTTTCTTTTGAGGACCGTCCCGATATAATGCCGATATGAAATTAGTGTTGTCGATCTGCTTGCAGTATGCAAGCAACATTTTACTCGTATATATGAATGAATCCGGAGAAGCATCTATATATAATAGATAGAGAGGATACAAACTCACAGGCCAAACCACAAGCGTCATTGACTTGAAATGTTTACGACATATTGGCCATAGAGTGTAACCGCAGGAAAAATTGCGATTTTGAGCCTCAGTGTCATGGGTTCTATTCCAGAGGGCCCCAAAGTCTCGATTTTTCCCGTTTAAATGCATTGCTTTGATTTTCGGGAATTAAAAAAAAATACTTTCCGGATAGTTAGAGAATCAAAACTCAAGGAGCCCATATATGGTCATGATCTATCGAAAACATAAATGAGTTTTACGGAAAATATCCTGGGTTCGATGCTAGGTCGGGGCAAAAATCCGCCGTTTAAAACGCATTGTGGCGATTTTTAAGATTTTTTTTGGACCTCTTCTCGATGGCATGGAAGCATGAAATTCAGCATGTAGTTAGAAGTCATGAACATAATTCATCATATAATTTTTCATATTCGCTGATGATCATTGGTTCGATCCACAGGGCGAGTCTAACGTTGGGAAAGTGAAGCCAAAAAAACGCAACGCAACCAACGCAAACGAACTTTTCACCAGCTCCCCTTTAACTACCTGTATTTTTGGGGTTTTATTTTCCTCTCATACGGGACTCAGGAGCTTGTCTATCCTATGACATGGAGGCAGATAGTTTAAATGAACCTTTTACTTAACGATCATGTTCTATTTTTTTCTTTAAGTCCTCTTGATTCCTTTCATTATGGAAAATAAAACATGCCTGCAATGTAAACTTCTCGGATGCCGCTGTCGTCTGCTACAGCGATATAAAATACGAATCATCTGCCAAACTTCCGCAAACTGTATTAAAACCTCGTTGATTATTATAATGTTAATTTTATGTATATTATAATGCATTAATCCGACTTAGTTTTTAATCGATCAATACCAAGTATGGCATAAAAATTCCATAATAATCGTTTACCGCAATGAGATAAAGCTACTCTATCATACATTATAATAGCTCATTAGGGTAATTAGAGATTTTCCGCTTGTGCAAATGTTTGTTCTAATTCATAATTGGGGCTCAATGCAGTAAAAGTTGTCAAAATGACGAATCTGTTCTTACTGCCAAATGCACTGCAATTGGTCATATTGACGGCAGAAACAAGCCCATGCTTATTTACCTATTAAACCTTTAGAAACGCGAAAATAACAAAATTACTTCGTGTTACACATTGCTCAAACTACGTTTTGTATTCCAAAACGTTCGAATCACTCAATCAAACCTTGATAACTCTGTATCAAAGCCGCAAAATCACGAAAAAACAATGTATTAGTATAGGGAGGTACGAAAAGTTCTCACCAGCATGGCGAAATGCGCAATTTGCCGTTTTACCCCTGGCTTCACTTTTGGTCGCTAGAGGGAGATAGGATATACTACCCCTGTGGTTCGATCCCAGAGGGCCATTTACATCACCCGGAAGAAGGTTAAATTGGCGAACTCGTCCCTCGTGAGGTCAGAGTTAGTACTCGCTATTTGATAGAGATGGCGGTAGGGGCGGTAGTGTTTTCCTGAATTCAAAAAATGCTATAACAAAGATAAGATAATAAATAAATGGTTAAACATTTTCTCCATCGTTATAAAATTTCAGAAAACTGTAATAATATTTTTAGTTTTCAATAAATGCTGTGAAACGAAATCACAACTTAAATGCATAACGCCCTGCGGCGAAGATAACGCAATTATTTGTTATTGCGAGTAATGGCGAGTAAGAAGAGTGCGGCGAAAAAATGTTTAGTGAGGATATGCAGCAATAATTCGAATGAAAACCCAAAATTAAAATTCCATAGATTTCCGAGAACGAATGAAAGGTATGTATTTATAATATTTCGAGAGTGTTGTTGTATTGATGTTGTCTTCCTGAAGCTAGATTTTCGATGTATGGAAATGTTAGAAAACATATTTTTTGTTTACAAAACTTCATGGATGGAAAATTAAAATTGATGGTATGACTTTGTTTTCTATTAAACTATTAGGTCTTTATCTTGGAGGGAATTATATGGAAATCCATCTTTCTCTGCCTTGCCCGCTGAAAAGCTTGGATATAGTTGGCTCTTTGTTTGTTTGGGCACTTGCGCGAAAATGACAACACCAATACTAATGAAACTTTCGATGTCTCCTTGCTGACTATTGATAATGGCGTCATTGAGGTTAGTGTTCATCTCACATGATTCTAGTTCATTTCTCCCCTTTTTGTTACCAACAAATATATAAATGAGAATTTTTCGTTCAGGTTGTTGATAGGTTCAGAAATGGTGATACTCTTAGGCGGTGAGAACTTTGATCAGACAATGATGGATTACCTCATCAAGTTGTACAAACATAAATGATGATGTAAACAATGATTGTTAAACAGGATGAAAAAAGGATGTTGATGAGATACTTCTTGTTGGAGGTTAGACTCAAATCCCTAAGGTTCAGCAATTGGTTCATGAGCATTTTGGAGGAAAGGAACCATCTTGTTGAGTCAATCAAAATGAGTTGCAGCTGTCAAGGTTAGCATTTGATTAGACTAATCCCTTTGTGCATGTATCTCAAATTTTATACGTGATGCTCACTCAAGTTACTTTAACAGGCTAGTGTACTCTCTGATAAACAAGGCACAGATGCAATTGTTCTCCTTAATATAAATCAATTAACTTTGGGTAATGAAACTGTTGATGGAGTTATGACTAAATTCATCCCACGCTACACCAACGAAGCAGTCTCTGGTTTTCTCCACTGATATGACTACCAACATACCCTTACTATCCAGGTAAATTCATTGTATTTCATGGATAAATACCCTACAGTTAAGCTGCATTATATTGTAACCCCAACCTGTTTTAATCTGTTGCAAATAAGTAATGATTTTGATTTTTTGATTTCATCATACCGTTGCTTTCCATAAAACAGCTGTAATTTTAAAGGCATATGGATACTTATTAGCTATTTTGGGATGGATCTCTTCTTTTTAATTTAGAATAATTTGAAACAAGTAGGTTTTATGGGAAATAATTCTGTAAAGCTTTGAATGATTATCGAAAAGAAGTTAACTGACAACCTAAGAAGCATTTTCCTGAATAATATGCTTAATAGTTATACTTCATTCATGATATATAGGTCTTCGAAGATGATTATCCCATGACTGAAGACTGATGATATTGAAAGAATGATTATAGCTGCAGAGGAATTTGCTGATGAAGATAGGAAATTGAAGTACTGCATGGAGGTAAGGAATGAAGGTGAATCTAATGCATACTTTCTCAATCAGCAGCTCAGTGACAAAGACAAACTTGTTGCTCCTGGAAAAGTGAGAATAACTATTTGGTTTTGATGAAGCTTTTATGTTTTGGGTATGCTTTACATTAGAAAGCTGATTTTATTTAATTGCATCTCTAAAATGTTTTACATCAAAATAGTCAACCTTTTCATATCTACCGCCAACTTTTATATCTCTGAGAGTAGTGAAATTTCCTAACAGCCCATTGGTTCCATAGTAATGGTGATTTATAAAGTAGAGAAGTCACTTTACTTTAAAAATTTATGAAGCAGAGTTACAGCAAGTTAAAGCATGTAATAATAATTATTACCAAATACTTTTGCTAAGTTTAGCAGAATATATCTTGTGATGAGGAAAGTCCCAATTCCACAAGAAATTTTTATTAAAAAACTTTGGCAATCCCTTTCAACTAAGGTCTAGTCATCATCTAGTAACATACAAGAAGTAAATATGATGAAGCAAAATAAATATTCTTAAAAAGATGAATTATTAAATGATGAACTTGAGAAGATTACACTTTTTGTTTGGTTTTAATTTTAATTTTGGCCTGTAAATTCCAGTTGCAGATAATGCAGTAATGGAGGAGGTAATAGATGCTGTCATAAATTGACTGGACGAAAATCAAGATGCAGATATAGAAGAATATGTATGAATGGCAATGAAGGAACTGTGCATACAAGTAAGAAGGGTTCAAGGAGGGCTTTCAAACGAAGAATTAACGTTTTTGCAATAGTGATATACAAATGTCTGACTCAAGAACAGAGACATTTTCCGTTTCACTTCCTCCCTATGAGTTTCACAGTTTATTAAAGAAAAATCTACAGACTGTAGGTTAGCACATTTTAGTTACTGAAATACCTTTTCCTTATGTGCTACACTGGGCATTATACAATATTAGTAGCATGGGCTATAGCAGCAACCATTTCCTCTGATGGTAATGGGAAATGACCTCACTCATCAGGACCATCATTGAAGGATGTTAGAGTAGGGCAGTTGGAGAAAGCAAGAAAGTAATGCCTCACATTTATGATTCCCAAAGTACTGTATATTCCAGGGTATAAGTCGACCTTTAAAAGCCTAAACAAATCTCTCATAAACCAGGGGTCAACTTATACGCCGAACATAAAATTTAACCCTTTACAACTGAGGGGTAAATAAGTGAAACTGCCTCCTTAACAATTGTTACACACACACTCTTTCAACTCACCACAATTATTTCCTACTGAAACTATTTTTTGACAAGTCTAATTAACATAGCTATTATATAAAACAAATTTCATCACGAAATACAATTGTGGTCGAAAGTATGTTATCTAATGACATGTTTTTGTAATAAAATAGTTAAATTAATAAACCAATTTCATATCTTTAGAATAAATTTGACGCATATTTATTCTTCACAATTTATAATAATTTCTTCACAAGTATTTTTATACAAAAATTTAACATGTATTTTAATGTTTTCTTTTTACAAAGAAAGATCAATAAGCACATCATGGTTTTTTGTTTATATAATCGTTATGGTCTGACTTAGCATTAGGAGTTAATAGAAGTTGTTTTAGCAGTGTCGTGATTTGATATTACCACGCTATATCACAATTATTTCTATAATAAATTATTAAAACTATTGTGTTTGTTTCATAATCCATTTTTATTTGTAAAGCCTGAGTGATACTAACAAAAGGAACTTGCGTAATAGTTAAGCATAGGCGAGAAGTTGGCATGGCAACTGAAAGAAACAATTCTAGCATCTTAATCTTATGCGATAAATATTCGTTAAGCTATCGTATATATTTATGGATGCCGTAGTTTTTCTTCCTATAAAATAGAGCTGGTGAAGAGGTGTTGCCTTATTTTTTGGGTAGATATATATGCTGAACATAGGCTAAAACCTGAAATCCACCTCAAAATGTCAGGGGTCGACTTATACGCCTGCATATATAGTACATGTTGAAGGCGATACCTCCATCCATAAGAGTTCCCAAAATACATGAGTCGTGTCTTACGACCTTTGAGAATGGAGGCATTGCCTTTGAAAAGTACTTTTGGTATCATAAATTTGAGGCATTAGTTTCTTGCTATCTCCATCTAACTGGAAGCAAGAGGAGGAATGCCAACAAAATTGGAGATTTTAAACCTCTAATTCATTAACAGACGTATTCCAAAACTTCTTTCTTTATATCTCCACTCATAATTATCTCCAATATGAAGACATTTGGTAATTTGGTTGTGTTCTGAAAATCTATTTATTGTACTCTTGAAAATTTTCTCGTCATTTAAGGTTCTGTTGTATAGATTGTACGATACAATGTGATCTTACTTTGCATTTTAAAAACATAATTGTGAAGATATTCATATTTTGTTATTTTTTATTTACATGCTATTTATTTAAAGATCCAGAAAGCCTTCATGGATGATTTATATTGTGGTTAAAAGCAAGAGGAAATTTCCTCTGATCACCAATGTAAAAGGTGTTTCATACAATGTTTTTTTAAGTAGATTAACGTATTTGAGCTTTCAATTGTTAACATTTTTTTCTTATCAAGTATTTAAACAATGCACAGTTAACTTTTCAGTCGTAATGGTAATATATACTGAGTAAAGCCCATCATGCACGGTACAATCTAAAATAAAATATTGTGAAACATGGCCGCCGTCTTCTTCCTGATTGGCTGATTTTTGAGAATCTCTCAGATTTTCGAACATGTTCTATTCTAAAATTATTGCGAATCGGCCATTTTCACAATTTAGACTATCCTGTCACCTAGGTGTCAGGAAGATGAACTCGTTGAGTTTGAGGATGTCAAGGATAATGTATCAGGCTTTCCCATTGGCCACAGTCGATTTCCGCCACTTGCAACACTGTCTGACGCGCTCTTTTAACTTCCCCATTGCCTTGTTTACCTTTCGAAATTGCTGCTTTCTAGATTTCTTGAGGGGAAAAAGTTCTTTTAAAAACTCATACCCGTTTACTGTAGTAGTTACTAGATTAGTTACTTTAGTTTAGTTTAGTTTTATACGCTATTTAAAGGTTAATCTACATATTAATAGGTGAAGAGAAAACTTTGGATTCCTTTTTAAGGATATTTCGCGAACGGTGGAGTTTGAGATTTGGCATAGTTAAAGTTTATATGGAGAAAGAATGCAGAAAGCTAAAATCTATGTCCAAATATCCTTGGTTTGACTCTGGACCAGTATAATCGTCTCTCATAAGAAATGCACACAAAGTTCATTTTGATCGATATCAGGCATTTATTATTTTGAAGAATTGGATAAAAAATAATGGTAGTACCAAATCGAGATCAATACCAAAAGAAATAAAATTGAATAAAGATTCTTATTTTGGTCGTAGAATATCACATTCGAGTCGAAATTGAGAGCATGCAGACAAAAATGGTGAAAATTGTGTGGGCATAAACAATTCCCTAACGACAAAGGTGACTCTGCTCTCATATGAATCAATGCGAAAGATAGGCTCATAAGAAATGTATTGAGAAGAAGAGCTGAAATTTTATGGCAATAAAACGATACGTAAACTTTTGAAGTTGAATTGATTGAAGCTATATATTTTTATGAATAATATCACCTTCTAAAATGTGGATTAATATTTTGGCTTTGTAGATAAAACTTCAAACGATGTATGTTTACGTTCTAAAAACAGGGAAAATTTTACCGTCAACATCAATCGAAAGGCAGCAATATGTACAAACGCGATTTGGTTCTAGCAACCAAATAAACAAATACTCTATTATAATAGTTAACAAGCACTATTTGTGTAAATGGAAAATACACGTATCTTCACAAAAATGAAATGATTTCCAAATGCAATATATCTTACCTCTATGAATATCAAGTCTAATTTATATTAGCATTAATTTGATTCAATGATAACATGAAAAATTAAGAGTGACATTGAATTGAATCAAACAATAATTTAAACTACATGCCGTAATTGTGTTTCTTTTATTGTTACTAACATTTAATTTTAAATTCCATTGGTATTGCAGTGAATTAAGGCAAACAACACCCAACCTAATGGCTTGTTTGTACACGCTCGCAGCTGACGTAATAGAACAAACTTGAAAAACATTATAAGCAATAGAGATAGAGCTATAATGATTGATTAAAGATCCTTAAAATTGTGGTATTTTCTTTGTTTGTGGATTATTCCAGGATGGTTTGTTCGAGGAGTCAGACCGAGAGATTCATTTCCATTGTAAGTGAGCGATTTTTGCATCTATTTAGATATGTGAAACTGTTTCTATCCCGTTTTGTTTTAGGTGGCCAACCACCACACAATTAACATTATGTTCTATGAAAAATCTCCTTTGTTCAGCCCTTCCCTGCGTACTTAAGCCGAGATCCTTCCCTTTCATTCTAGCGAGAATCAGGTTTCGCAGATCCGCCATGTTGGATTTAAAAAACAGAATATTTTATTTTAGATTGTATCGTTTATTAGGGCTCTCGGAGATGAAGTGAAAAATCAAATATTGTCGACAATATTTTATTTTAGATTGTACTGTGTATGACGGGCTTAATAATATTTTATGCATTTTTGTGTGTATTAAAGTATTCAAGCTTTAAAATGTTAACATTTTTCCTTATCACGTATTTAATCAGTGTAATATTTAACTTTTTCGCCGTAATTATGAGAAAAACTATCGTAGAGCTATAACGGCATAAAATATAGCCTAGCGAGGGAACGAACGTAAAGGGCCCGCTAGGCTACCGCCCGTGTAATTTAGTACGCGCCATTCGTAATAGATGGCAACACGGTGCGACAAAAATCCCATTCTCAATACCGTTAAGGTGCATCCCCTTGATTTACATTCCTCAATACATTTCTTACGGAGATAACGGAAACAAACTTTAGGTACTTCCAGGTATGATATCGACTTTAAACTTTGCATAAAATAAGATTAAGTTCTTACAAATCAAACTGCATTTACAGCTACCAATGTTTCCTGGGTTCGACACCAGGCGTCTCATCAATCAGTAACTGATCCAATTTTCAATAATTATTTTGAACCCTTTCCCTTTAAAATTAAAACTTGAAATTCGATACATGGATAGAAATAATAGTTAAATTTTGAATACATGTTTTAGATTTCCTAGATCGTCCTTGGTTCGATTCCAGATAGCCATTTACATTCATGAAAAGTAGAACGTCTTTTGAGGAGTTGTAGCCAATATTTCGGCTTGAATTTTCACACATAGTTAGAGGAGGTGATCTTCTATTGTGCTGCCCCATGCTACCAATCTTTGTGATGTTGAGTGGATTGTGGGGGTGGTAGAGTTGTTTTTATTTAAGCCCGTCATACACGGTACAATCTAAAATAAAATATTGTGTGTCATGGCCGCCTTCTTCTTCCTGATTGGCTGATTTTTGAGAATCTCTCAGATTTTCGAACTTGTTCTATTCCAAAAATATTGTGAATAGACCTCTGGACACCTATTGAGATATTGACATTGGTGAATACTAGGGAGAAAAACTTTACTAACACCCAAAGAAATTTGTACGAAAGATTTTTTGTTTTCAAAATACAAGCATTTGAAAATTTCACAATTTCACTTCAGTCAAAACGTAATTCGCACCACCACCATCTTGGATGATGTCAGGTACCACATCCATGCTTTTGGTACGTCCCGATTTTTCCCATTTATTAGCATTGCTTTGATTTTCGGGAATTAAAAAAAATACTTCCAGGATAGGTAGAGAATCAAAACTCAAGGAACCTATACATATGGTTAGGATCTATCGAAAATATACATGATTTTTACAGGAAATATTCTGGGTTCGACGCTAGGACGATTCAACAATTTGCCCTTTAAAATAAATTGAGGTAGTTTTTCATTATTTTTTTGATGCACTTATGGAAATGATAGGAAGTTCTCGCTATGCTAAAAGATGTATATTAAGATTTAGTTTAAGAAAAAAATTAGATACGGCGATACTGTTCCTAGGTTCGATGCTAGAGCACATTAAAATTTCTTTCATAAGGAATATATGTGAAAAGTAGGACGTCGTTTGAGGCAGTTGCAGCCAATATTTCTGCTTGAATTTTCATACATAGTTAGAAATGATGATCTTCTATTGTGCTGCACTGAAAGTATTACCATTAAAACCCGAGTTCGATGCCGGGCGGTAAATATATCTCCCATATAAAACACATAGGGGTAGCTTTTCATTATTTTTTTATGCATTTATCGAAATGATAGGAAGTTCTTACTTAGGTAGAAGATGTATATTCAGAATTCGTTAAGAAAAAAATTTAGATAAGACCATGTTTTTCTTGGGTTCGATGCCAGAGCACATTGAATTTTCTCACATAAGGAATATAATGGAAAAGTAGGACGTCGTTTGAGGCAGTTGCAGCCAATAGTTCTGCTTGAATTTTCATACATAGTTAGAAATGATGATCTTCTATTGTGCTGCACAGAAAGTATTACCATTAAGACCCGAGTTCGATGCCAGCCGGTAAATATATCCCCCATATAAAATACATAGGGGTAGCTTTTCATTACTTTTTTATGCATTTTTCGAAATGATAGGAGGTTCTTGCTTAGGTAGAAGATGTATATTAAGACTCCATTTAAGAAAAAAAAATAGATAAGACCATGGTTTTCCTTGGTTCGATGCCAGAGCACATTAAATTTTCTTACATAAGGAATATAAGGGAAAAGTAGGACGTCGTTTAAGGCAGTTGCAGCAAATATTTCTGTTTGAGTTTTCACACATAGTTAGAGATTGTGAACTGCTGTTTTGCTGCATAATAAGTATCACCAGGAAGACCCGGGATCGATGCTGGTCGGATAAAATGCAGCGAATTAAAGAATATTTTCATATTATTTTTTCTATTAAGGACCGTCTCGATATGGTGCCGACTTGAAATTAGTGTTATGGATATGCTTGCAGTATGCAAGCAACATTTTACTCGTATCTATTATAGACGATCGGTGTGGATGATGAAGTGTCGACGGAAGGATGATCTGTCGCAAAAATTATCCGTTTGCGTCTGTGAAGATCATTTTGACGTAAGCAAACACGATGAATATAACAATATTTGCTACACTACGCCAAATACCATTAAATGCAACTTAGCATTCGTTCTTAGATATTGCTTTATGTGCACGAGGGCAGAAATATGTATGTTTTGTATATATTGCATTGTTGATAGCTGAATACGTCTTTATTAACTAAAGACGTATTTTGCATCCTTAGTTAATAAATGGTCGATAAGAACATATTAAATTTGCGTAGTTAAAATGCGAAATTATTACGTTCGATTCATGTTTTTTGAGAGGCAGGTGTATGCTCAGTCGTGTACACTTCTTTGAAGCGCACCATATATTTGATGTCATCGTAGCGTTATGTAGGTTTAATTATTTAGATCCTATTTATAAATTGATAAATATTTATAATGCCTAAGATTCATACAATAAATATAATTCTTCCTTTTTTGTATGCTTAATTACTGATGTCCACAGTAGTTAAACGCAAACATAAAATAACGAATGGACCGTACCGCTAAAGGTACTAAAGGGCCGCGCGGATGTGGTAGCTGACGTCACATTTACGTCAGCCAATGGAAATACGTATTGAGGTGGGGGTGTCTGCTGAGCAAAATTGTTTCCTTTTCTTGCGATTATAAAAAAATACATGGCAAATTATTACCTGAAATATACCTTTTACGTATGTATTTCCCCTTTTTGATATTTTAGAATATGTTTGAAGGCTAATTAAAAGTGAGTCCAGAGGTCTATTGGCCATTTTCACAATTTAGACTATCCTGACACCTAGGTGTCAGGAAGATGAACTCGAGGAGTTTGAGGATGTCAAGGATGATGTATCAGGCTTTCCCATTGGCCACAGTCGATTTCCGCCACTTGCAACACTGTCTGACGCGCTCTTTTAACTTCCCCATTGCCTTGTTTACATTTTGAATTGCTGCTTTCTAAATTTCTTGAGAGGAAAAAGTTCTTTTAAAAACTCATACCCGTTTACTTTAGAAGTTACTAGATTAGTTACTTTAGTTTAGTTTAGTTTTATACGTTATTTAAGAGTATCTACATATTAATACGTGAAGAGAAAACTTTGGATCCCTTTTTAAGGATATTGCGCGAACGGAGGAGTTTGAGATTTGGCATAGTTAAAGTTTATATGGAGAAAGAATGCAGAAAGCTAAAATCTATGTCCAAATATCCTTGGTTTGACTCTGGACCAGTATAATCGTCTCTCATAAGAAATACACACAAAGTTAATTTTGATCGATATCAGGCATTTTTTATTTTGAAGAATTAGATCAGAAATATTGGTCGTACCAAATCAAGATTAATACCAAAAGAAAGAAAATTGAATAAAGATTCTTGTTTTGGTCGTAGAATATCGCATTCGAGTCGAAATTGAGAGAATTCAGACAGAAATGGTGAAAATTCTTTGGGCATAAACAATTCCCTAACGACAAAGGTGATTGTTGGACTCTCATACGAATCAATGCGAAAGATAGGCTCATAAGAAATTAATTGAGAAGAAGAGCCGAAATTTTATGGCAATAAAACCATACGTTAACTTTTGAAATTGAATTGATTGAAGCTATATATTTTTATGAATAATATCACCTTCTATAATGCAGATTAACATTTTCGGCTTTGTAGATAAAACTTCAAACGATGTATGTTTACGTTCTAAAAACAGGGAAAATTTTGTCGTCGAAATCATCTGAAAGGCAGCAATATATACAAACGTGATTCCTGCAACCAAACAAACGAATACTCTATTATAATAGTTAACAAGCACTATTTGTGTCAATGGAAAATACGCGTATCTTCACAAAAATGAAATAAATTCCAAATGCAATATATCTTATACCTCATGAATATCAAGTCTCATTTATATTAGCATTAATTTGATTCAATAATAACATGAACAATTAAAGTTACATTGAATTGAAACAAACAATAAATTAAACTACAAGCCGTAATTGTGTTTCTTTTATTGTTACTAACATTTAAATTTAAATACCATTGGTATTGCAGGGAATTAAGGCAAACAACACGCAACCTAATGGCTTGTTTATACACGCTCGCAGCTGACGTAATAGAACAAACTTCAAAAACATATTAAGCAATAATCATAGAGTTATAATCATTGATTAAAGATCCTTAAAATTGTGGTATTTTCTTTGTTTGTGGATTATTCCAGGATGGTTTGTTCGAGGAATCAGACCGAGAGATTCATTTCCATTGTAAGTGAGCGAGTTTTGTATCTATTTACATATGTGGAACTGTTTCTATCCCGTTTTGTTTTAGGTAGCCAACTACCACACAATTAGCATTATATTCTATGAAAAATCTCCTTTGTTCAGCCCTTCCCTGCGTACTTAAGCCGAGATCCTTCCCTTTCATTCTAGCGAGAATCAGGTTTCGCAGATCTGCCATGTTGGATTTAAAAAACAGAATATTTTATTTTAGATTGTATCGTTTATGAGGGCTCTCGGAGATGAAGTGAAAAATCAAATATTGTCGACAATATTTTATTTTAGATTGTACCGTGTATGACGGGCTTTACTAACATCATACACGGTACAATCTAAAATAAAATATTGTGAAACATGGCCGCCGTCTTCTTCCTGATTGGCTGATTTTTGAGAATCTCTCAGATTTTCGAACATGTTCTATTCTAAAGGCTGCCATAAACGGGCAAATTTTTTCGAAAATATTTGGTAACATGGCCGACCCTCTTTCCTGATTGGTTGAAAATAGAACATGTTCTATTTTGAAAATATTTTCAGTCGGCCATGTTACCAAATATTTGACTATTCTGCCACCTTGTCGTCAGCATGGAGAACTTGTTGAATTTGTATAAATTCATAGTAATGTATCGAGCATTCCCATTGGCCACTGTCGACTTCCGTCTAGAATACACCAATGGGGAAGGATAGGGATGCTGTCATCTGCTTTGTTTACCTTTGGAGGTGTTTGTTGCTTTCCAGCTTTCAGTTTAGCTCTCGATCCAAATCACACGGACAAGTTTGCGAAAAGTAAAATCGACTAATGGATATGTAATCAACGGTATGTAGATATGAAAACCGCTTATGATAATAAATGAAATCAATCGAGATTGACCATCATCGCAAAAGGAGATACTGAAAATGAGCACTATCGATGGAATAAAACTTTTTACTACCTATTGTATACTGTAAAAGTAAAACGGAGTAGACGTAATACTGGCAAAAGAACTATTTAATGCATATTATTCTTACTAGTAAGTTTACACAGTTTAACCTTTGAAAATTGTTCACGAGAATCGTACTCACGTGTGACAAGAATTAAGAATATTTTTATCACATTTTGGACCATTTATATTTACTAGTGATAGCCCAGTGGTCAAAATTCAACCGTAATTCATTGAATTTTTAAGTCTGAACTTTACTGAGGTTCTTTCGTCAAAGAGTATACCTATATAATCATTGCTTATATTTTTTCATTATTTTTACGTCAGCTGTGAGCGTGTACAAATACGTAATTTGGGTGTGTTGTTAGCCTTGATTCCCGTCGATACCTACGAAATTTAAAATTTTAATGTAAGTAACAATAAAAAAGACAATTACAGTTTCTAGCTTCATTAATTTTTTATACAATTCATTGTCAGTTTTAATTTTGTAGATTGATTTCCAAAAGACTCTGTAAAATCGCCGTAATTTTATCCCTATTACTTATGAAGCAGTTAGCATATGTTGGCATCTCAGTTAATTGCCATATTTTCAAAATGAGAAAAGATTTTCTAATGAGAAAACGCATACGCTCGGTTTCAACAATCGCCTTGGTCGTCAGGGGGACTGGTTTGTTTACTACGAAGAAATTTCACAAAATTTTCGTTCATTTTGCCCTAATTCTCGTTATTTCGACACGAATACCATATTCTACGAACAAAATGAGAGACTCTATTCAATTTACTTTCTTTTGGTACTTATCACTATTTCGTACGACCATTATTTCTGATTTAATTCTGCAAAAGAAAAAATGTCTCTAATTGATCAAAATGTACTTGGCGTGCATTTCTTATGAGAGACGATTATACTGGTCCAGAGTCGAACCAAGGATATTTGGACAAAGATTTTAGCATTCTGCACTCCTTCTGCATATAAACTTCAACTATGCCAAATCTCAAACTCCTTCGTTCGCGCAATATCCTCAAAAAGGGATCCAAAGTTTTCTCTTCACGTATTAATATATAGATGATTCCTCTACTTAAGGATTTATAAAGCATTTTTATTTCTATTCTATCATTTTAATTCTCTTGGTATGATATAAAGAAGCTTTATCCAATGATAGTTATCCATATTTCTGGATAAAGAACTTTTTCAATCACAATTTACTTAGGCAGCATTTAAATTGCGTTTAATTTCCCTGAAGCGCTCGAAAAAGGTCTCTCTCAGTATGGGCTAGAGTTAATCATTCAATAAGTTACTCATTTTGCCTGAGCAAGATACGATGGACGCGAAGGAAAGACCAAGCAAGCCCGCTATGCTCTTTTATTTTCAAAACAACCGCGCGATCTTTCGTGAATCCGGAATCGCGGATCCGCCATGTTAGCAAATAATTTTCAAAATAATTTTCGAAAAAATTTGCCCGTGTATGACGGGCTTAAGGCCGTCATACACGGTACAATCTAAAATAAAATATTGTGTGTCATGGCCGCCTTCTTCTTCCTGATTGGCTGATTTTTGAGAATCTCTCAGATTTTCGAACTTGTTCTATTCCAAAAATATTGTGAATCGGCCATTTTCACAATTTAGACTATCCTGTCACCTAGGTGTCAGGAAGTTGAACTTGGTGAGTTTGAGGATGTCATGGATGATGTATCAGGATTTCCAATTGGCCACGGTCGATTTCCGCCACTTGCAACACTGTCTGACGCGCTCTTTTAACTTCCCAATTGCCTTGTTTACCTTTTGAAATTGCTGCTTTCTAGATTTCTTGAGTGAAAAAAGTTCTTTTAAAAACTCATACCCGTTTACTTTAGAAGTTACTAGATTAGTTACTTTAGTTTAGTTTAGTTTTATACGTTATTTAAGAGTATCTACATATTAATACGTGAAGAGAAAACTTTGGATCCCTTTTTAAGGATATTGCGCGAACGGAGGAGTTTGAGATTTGGCATAGTTAAAGTTTATATGGAGAAAGAGTGCAGAGAGCTAAAATCTATGTCCAAATACCCTTAGTTTGACTCTGGACCAGTATAATCGTCTCTCATAAGAAATACACACAAAGTTCATTTTGATCGATATCAGGCATTTTTTATTTTGAAGAATTAGATCAGAAATAATGATCGTACCAAATCGAGATTAATACCAAAAGAAAGAAAATTGAATAAAGATTCTTGTTTTGGTCGTAGAATATCGCATTCGAGTCGAAATTGAGAGAATTCAGACAAAAATGGTGAAAATTCTGTGGGCATAAACAATTCCCTAACGACAAAGGTGATTGTTGGACTCAGCTCTCATACGAATCAATGCGAAAGATAGGCTCATAAGAAATGAATTGAGAAGAAGAGCCGAAATTTTATGGCAATAAAACCATACGTTAACTTTTGAAATTGAATTGATTGAAGCTATATATTTTTATGAATAATATCACCTTCTATAATGTAGATTTATATTTTCGGCTTTGTAGATAAAACTTCAAACGATGTATGTTTACGTTCTAAAAACAGGGAAAATTTTGTCGTCGAAATCATCCGAAATGCAGCAATATATACAAACGTGATTCCTGCAACCAAATAAACGAATACTCTATTATAATAGTTAACAAGCACTATTTGTGTCAACGGAAAATACGCGTATCTTCACAAAAATGAAATCAATTCCAAATGCAATATATATTATACCTCATGATTATCAAGTCTCCTTTATATTAGCATTAATTTGATTCAATAATAACATGAACAATTAAAGTAACATTGAATTGAAACAAACAATAAATTAAACTTCAAGCCGTAATTGTGTTTCTTTTATTGTTACTAACATTTAAATTTAAATTCCATTGGTATTGCAGGGAATTAAGGCAAACAACACGCAACCTAAAGCCGTGTTTGTATACGCTCGCAGCTGACGTAATAGAACAAACTTCAAAAACATTTTAAGCAATAATCATAGAGTTATAATCATTGATTAAAGATCCTTAAAATTGTGGTATTTTCTTTGTTTGTGGATTATTCCAGGATGGTTTGTTCGAGGAGTCAGACCGAGAGATTCATTTCCATTGTAAGTGAGCGATTTTTGCATCTATTTAGATATGTGAAACTGTTTCTATCCCGTTTTGTTTTAGGTGGCCAACCACCACACAATTAACATTATATTCTATGAAAAATCTCCTTTGTTCAGCCCTTCCCTGCGTATTTATGTCGAGATCCTTCCCTTTCATTCTAGCGAGAATCAGGTTTCGCAGATCCGCCATGTTGGATTTAAAAAACAGAATATTTTATTTTAGATTGTACCGTTTATGAGGGCTCTCGGAGATGAAGTGAAAAATCAAATATTGTCGACAATATTTTATTTTAGATTGTACCGTGTACGACGGGCTTTAAAATTATTGCGAATCGGCCATTTTCACAATTTAGACTATCCTGTCACCTAGGTGTCAGGAAGATGAACTCGAGGAGTTTGAGGATGTCAAGGATAATGTATCAGGCTTTCCCATTGGCCACAGTCGATTTACCCCACTTGCAACACTGTCTGACGCGCTCTTTTAACTTCCCCATTGCCTTGTTTACCTTTTGAAATTGCTGCTTTCTAGATTTCTTGTGGGGAAAAAGTTCTTTTAAAAACTCATACCCGTTTACTGTAGTAGTTACTAGATTAGTTACTTTAGTTTAGTTTAGTTTTATACGCTATTTAAGAGTTAATCTACATATTAATACGTGAAGAGAAAACTTTGGATTCCTTTTTAAGGATATTTCGCGAACGGTGGAGTTTGAGATTTGGCATAGTTAAAGTTTATATTTGGAGAAAGAATGCAGAAAGCTAAAATCTATGTCCAAATATCCTTGGTTTGACTCTGGACCAGTATAATCGTCTCTCATAAGAAATGCACACAAAGTTCATTTTGATCGATATCAGGCATTTATTATTTTGAAGAATTAGATCAAAAATAATGGTAGTACCAAATCGAGATCAATACCAAAAGAAAGAAAATTGAATAAAGATTCTTATTTTGGTCGTAGAATATCGCATTCGAGTCGGAATTGAGAGAATTCAGACAGAAATGGTGAAAATTCTGTGGGCATAAACAATTCCCTAACGACAAAGGTGATTGTTGGACTCAGCTCTCATACGAATCAATGCGAAAGATAGGCTCATAAGAAATGTATTGAGAAGAAGAGCTGAAATTTTATGCCAATAAAACGATACGTAAACTTATGAAATTGAATTGATTCAAGCTATATATTTTTATGAATAATATCACCTTCTAAAATGTGGATTAATATTTTCGGCTTTGTAGATAAAACTTCAAACGATGTATGTTTACGTTCTAAAAACAGGGAAAATTTTACCGTCAAAATCAATCGAAAGGCAGCAATATGTACGAACGCGATTTGGTTCTAGCAACCAAATAAACAAATACTCTATTATAATAGTTAACAAGCACTATTTGTGTAAATGGAAAATACACGTATCTTCACAAAATGAAATGATTTCCAAATGCAATATATCTTACCTCTATGAATATCAAGTCTAATTTATATTAGCATTAATTTGATTCAATGATAACATGAAAAATTAAGAGTGACATTGAATTGAATCAAACAATAATTTAAACTACATGCCGTAATTGTGTTTCTTTTATTGTTACTAACATTTAATTTTAAATTCCATTGGTATTGCAGTGAATTAAGGCAAACAACACCCAACCTAATGGCTTGTTTGTACACGCTCGCAGCTGACGTAATAGAACAAACTTGAAAAACATTATAAGCAATAGAGATAGAGCTATAATGATTGATTAAAGATCCTTAAAATTGTGGTATTTTCATTGTTTGTGGATTATTCCAGGATGGTTTGGTCGAGGAATCAGACCGAGAGATTCATTTCCATTGTAAGTGAGCGAGTTTTGTATCTATTTACATGTGTGAAACTGTTTCTATCCCGTTTTGTTTTAGGTGGCCAACCACCACACAATTAACATTATGTTCTATGAAAAATCTCCTTTGTTCAGCCCTTCCCTGCGTACTTAAGCCGAGATCCTTCCCTTTCATTCTAGCGAGAATCAGGTTTCGCAGATCCGCCATGTTGGATTTAAAAAACAGAATATTTTATTTTAGATTGTATCGTTTATGAGGGCTCTCGGAGATGAAGTGAAAAATCAAATATTGTCGACAATATTTTATTTTAGATTGTACCGTGTATGACGGGCTTAAAAGGTACTAATGTGGGACCGCAAGAACTTTATTTACCAAGATCTGTTTATAAAATTTCGTTTCGTACGATTCTGACCGTTGGCAGTAATTAGGTTCGACGATTTATTTTGTCTTTAGTTCTAGTGATATGAGCTGAAACTGGAATTCTTGCAGTGAAATATCATTAATGTTCCTCAATGGAGAAAGTGGCCTTCAAGTCTTATATTATTCTTGATTTGGAAACAACAACACTGCCCTGCTATGGAACTCCTAGAATTACAGAGATATCTGCAGTTGCTGTACTCAGGGAACACATATTGATGCATTGTGCTAATCTGCAGCTTCCTAGGGTTTTAAACAAGCTTACTGTATGCGTGTACCCATACAAGATAATACCACCGGAATGCGAAGCATTAACTGGTAAATATATCATAACGAAGGATTCTATGAATGGTTTATAGCATTGGTTCCCAACCTTTTTCAGCTGGTGACCCACCTTTCCTTGTAATATCTCCACCCCACGTTCCATGGTGGAGTAAAAAAACCTTATTTGTATCGTCTTCTGGGACGGATGTAGTGTTTCTGTTCTGTTCTGATCTATGTTCTGCTCCGATGCCAAAAATCAAGAACCAAGAAAACAATCATAACACAAATTGATTTGTTTCGATTTTTCTTGTCTTTTATGATGGTTTCTAATAGTTTAAGGACCGAATCGCGACCCACCTGTTGGGAACCGCTGCTTTATGACATTGCCTTTTGTCGATTACTAAATTTTATCTTTTAGAACTATTGTATATTAATGCTCGTATTAATTCTGTGGTGCAACACAGTGTTAAAACATAAAATTTAATCTCCATCATAGTAATTTAAACGCGATTCGATGATACTGAATGTTCTGAGCTAAAAGGTATTTATTATGTATTATCGTATCGCATGTTATCATTGAAATATGTTACTTACTTTTACTGACAATTTTAATTAATACTAACGTTCGTATTTATGAATATGGTTACACTAGTAGACGCTTTAATATATATTATTTCATTTCCATTTTAGTTTGGTAGTTATCTTCTCATATTTATTGTAACCTTACTACTTACTTTCCATTATGTTCTTTTCTGTTATGCAAACATTTATATTGATATATTTGTATGAAAATCTCTATTGATTTGTTTGTCTTTCAGTTCTCTCATAACCTACCTTTTCCGTAAGAATTTACGTAACTATCTGTAGGTTTTCCTCTCTCTCCTTATTGTGGGTGTTTTCCTGCTGCAGTGTATATTCATTTCTTAGTGAAACTTAGGTTTAAAACGCACAACATAGTTTCTTTTGTGTACTTCGTATCTCTTTCTTTAAAATCTTTATTACGAAGAAGATGAAAGAAGAGACTTAATGTTAACACTTAAAACAAACTTAACAAAAAAAGCAAAACCATAACAAAAATCTCTAATAAGATCACTAACTGGTGTGCCCCTGCATGAATTCAAGCCAAAAATCATAGCTTCGGTATAATTCAACTAATAGTCTCTTAATTATGTGCAGGTCTCTCGAATCATCTTCTGGAGCAGCAGAAACCATTTGACGATGGGATTTTCAACATTCTGAGTGAATTCATAGCAAGAATGCCGAAACCAGTCTGTCTTCTGGCTCATAATGGCTTCCGATTTGATTATCCCATCCTTCAATCGGAAGTTTTGAGGTTGAAAAAGGTAATTTTTTATCCTATTATTGGGAACGGATTCAGAAAATTGAATTTGTGATTATAGTTCTTCGAATGATTTACAGCAATTAATGTGATTAATCTTTATGAGAAATGTGCATTTGATAGTTGATTTTGTGTGATAATTTTACATATTTTCATTGAACCTGATTTGCTCGAAACATCTATATCTCTGATGGCCATAAAATTAGAAATTCTAAATTTCCCTTTCTCAAATTTCAGTGTTGGATTTTGTCTGTTTTAGGGCAGTGTCGCATTTAATCAAACACTAAGCCATTCTCGTTCTGGGGTGTAGATGAAGTTCATTGCATTGGTAAAGAATCGTATTTTGTCTTTTTTGATATTCATACACCCTAATAAAGCTGCTTAAAATGAATCAGCTTAAGAGGAGAAAATATCAGCTGCAACGCTCACATTCATATCCCAAAGAAGGTGAATTATTGAAGTCCCTTGTAATTGACTCAACTTTGTCTAGCTGAAACAGGGAAACCTTTTCTTTCTTTCAGACTAAAAGAAACAAAATCTTCAAATTCTTTCCAATGTTTCAACTCTCTATTTTTATTCAGTTCCCAGAAATTCCTCAGTATCTCCCCTTCCAACAGCATACCACTGATTTCACCTGCAAATTACGTAGTACCAACAGAAATTTTAAGTGCCCTTTTTCAGAGCAGCAACAGAACAGACTTTTGCAAGTCACTTTAGAAAGAGGGAATGCCATGACATTTTTAGAATGAATTTTTATGCCCTGCACAGAAAGGATGTATCTGTTTAAACAATTTTCCGTGATAATTACTGATATCCCATGTGTGGTGTAAAACCAACATTAACCGAAGGACCAATGAAATACACTACACAATATATAACACAAAACAAATTTAATATTACTTAATACCTATGAAGCTAATACATCCGAAACAGTATGAAAATATATTATCGATGAAAACCAGAGAGAAAGAGAACAACCCATGTGGTGTCAAGAGAGAGAGAGACCAATTCATGTGCTCTTTCCGAAGGCAAGAGAGAGATAGCACACACAGAAGTAAGACCGTCCAGTCTAGGAGGGGGAGTCGGCAAAGTACAGCGCCACCAAAAATAAGACCATCAAAAACCGAACACCGTGATTGATACACAAAACTGGTACTATGGCTGCATTTTGACACTCGTGGCAAAGCATTTCCATGCCTGCCTTCTGGTTACTTCCCCATTCCCTGCAGACATCCCTGGGTCATCGGGTGGTCCAAAGGCATTTTTGAAAAGTACCATTTGGCTCTCCTGCTACAGTAGTGTGAGAATCGCCTCTTTTTGCACATCATTCCTTTTTCTTTGGCTTTGCACTGATGGCATCGCAGCATCAGTGCTTTGCACTTTGTTATTCATTGTTCTCTCCTGCTGACTGTGAAGTGTGGTCAGTTATTGGATTCCGCAATGCAAGGAACATGAAACCGGCTGACATTCATTGTCAAATCTTTAAGATTAATGGTGAAAGTGATGGAATGGTAATTACAAAGTGTGTGACAATTTAATGAGGGCAAACGAATATGTATGAAGGAGAAAGGAGTGGGTGGCCTTCTGTCGTCAATCAAGGATTGGTAAAGAAAGTTAATGAACAAATTTAGCAAAATCATCGTCCACTTTACAGCCATGACCTAGCATCTTCTGAGTACCACATGTTCCTGCATATAGGCTGGTCCTTGGTGATCAGCGCTACAAAAATGATGGAGCAAAACTGCAATTAATGAACGTACATTGGTAGCAGATTTTTATGAAGCAGGGTTTCTAACGCTTGCTGCTCGATGTGATAACAACAGAAATGGGAAACTATGTAGAAAAGTAGTTCAATTACGTATTTTCTAATGAAAAAATTATTTTCGTACATTCCTGTTTTACGGCATACTTAGTTTTCAAACATGAGTCAATACTCCCCATTTTCAGTTAGATATTAAAAAGTGCACGTCATAGAGAGAAGAATCTTCTTTATTAGTGTTTTGAATAAACAAGATTTCTGAGTTATAAATTTCTACATATTTTTTTAATCTACGTTTTAAAATGTATTTAATTGATGATGATGGTTGTTACATTTTTGGTCAAAATTAAGTTTCGGTTTAATAGTAAGAAAGAGGAGCTCAAAAATTTGTATATTTGTAATCAGAAGTGGAACTATAACCTAAATGTTAGAGAGTAGGATTTTCGGAATCCATAGTTAGTATCTTATGTGATCATTTATAGATAATGCTAGAAGACTCAGGTAAGGTATATTTGCAAGTAAGGGCATATCCACCCAGGAAAGTGCAAATGTACTTGATGTGCAAAGACCCCTTTCCTTATGGTTCCTAAGAACTTTTGTAACTAAGGAGGATTTCTCCTTTGTTCCCGCAAACTTAGAATGTTCTGGCGTGCTACCCTCGTTGGTTAAGGCAGCCTCCACGATTGTGGTAGATCCCAAGTTCGATTCCCAGTTGCATTAGACTTTTTCAAGTCCATTTTACCGAGGTCATAATTTAATTAATGTATTTATATTATTGTATTTATTGGTAGTTTTAACGTGAACTTTCTTTTCTAATAAACAGACATTTCCTGACGACTTATGGTGTGCTGATTCGCTACCTGGGTTTCGGTTCCTATACTCTGGCACACAAGGATGTTTTGGTGAGCAGATGTCTGCTGAAGGACAGACGCCAGGAATTCATGGACTCTTACCTTAATTATATTTCGCTCTTTCATGCAGTACATTTTGAGATATTTCTTAAATTAATTTTAAAATCAGTTATAGTAATAGGTAGTGATTTTTATCTTTGAATCATTGAATTAGATCAATAAAACAGAATTACTTGATTTGATACAGGGTGTATGGAGGGTGGTGTATTGCTCAAGGTCATGTTAGTTTTGAAGGTATGAAATTTCCCACAAATTAAATAAGCTCAAACATTTAAAATATACTTTATTCTGCACTTCTCTACACATTTATGTATGGTTTAGATTAGTTCAATTATACATATAAAAAGCAAAATCCGTCCGTCCGTATCCTCTCAATCTCAGAAACTATTTGTCATAGAGCTATGAGACAAAGTGCATTGTATTTCTTATAAGCTGAAAGCCCCACGAAAACTATTCTCATCTCTATGAAGGCTCGGGTTCGAACCCAGGACTCCATAATACGTTTCCATAAGGAATGCACATAAAGTTTGTTTTTGTACCTTGCAGGTTTTGTTACTTTTACAGAATTAAATGAAATGAAACGAAAATTTTGTAAAATTTCGCCGTAGTAAACAACCAGTCCCCCCAAAGTCTTAGGTGATTGTTGAATCTGATACATTCATTTTCCCACAAGAACACACGAGGATTTTAAGTCCATACCCAGTTAATGGTAGGAACTAATGTCAGAGTTTATGAAGAGGAGACAATTTACTTAGATGTCAGCGAATGTAAACTGTGATATTTAAATAGCAGGAACAAAATTACGGCCATTTTGGAGATAACGAAAAAAAATATTACACCGAGGAAGGGGAAGATTTTTGAGAGAGAATTTAATTTGATTTTAAAGCAGTGCGTTTGTGTGACTCTCAAGAATTGCATACTGTTCAATGGAATCGAATTCGTAATTTTTTGGAATTTCGCTAATATTCTTAGGTTAAAATTTTATACTGATTAGTATTTATTAAAAAAATTGGGGTGTTGATAAGTTACATTTTAGAGTTTACTAGTTTAGATTATAAAATTAAAAATAATTTGCAGTCAGTTTCCACAAAGTAAAATTCTATTTACTGCAGAGTTGTTTCCATATTTATAGTATTGTTGTTTTTCTAAGAATTTTCTGTGTCTGGAAGCAGCTTCTTTGTTACAAGTTTTGATTTTCTGTCGCTAAGGGGTACCAAATGTAATTACTAATGAAATATTTATTTATTAAATTAGTGTTGACTGAGTCGAACTTTCATCTCAAATAACTTTTTTCCTGCAATGTAATCTTTTACAGTATGTTATACTTCTAAGAGAAATCGTTTTCTTTATACAGATTTGAAGGTCGCTAATACACCAAAATCATCTGATCCTGAGCTAGAAGCTCTATTTGCAGAGGACGAAGAATGTGAGTTGGCATTGAGCAAAGCGGTTGATTCAATTGAGATTGCACTTTCTCAGGCTAAACAAAGCCGAAAGGGTGAAACGGTTCCCATCAGCAAATTACAATGTGACGAATTAAAAGAAATCGTTGAGGTGGTTTCTCTTGCAAGCTCTCCTAGAGACTTTAAAGATATGCAGAAAATCAATGAAACAACACCAAAGAGAAAATTTCATCCAGCAAACAAGAAGCGCCCAAGAAATAGTGACAGCGTAGCTAATGTTTCAGATTCTGTAAATCATCTGTCAAAGTGTAGAAGAAATGGACCGGTAAAAAACTTGGCTTACAATTTCAGTGGTGTAATTGGACCAAAATCCTTTAAATTGGGCGATATTTATGAATTTCTATGTGATGCAAAGCCCTTGCACGCACACAATGCAGAAGATGATGTACTTATGCTTCTGCATTGCATTGTTGCAGACAGAAGTCCGTTTCTTGCGTGGGTTGACCAAAATGCAATTCTTTTTAACAGTGTGAAGAAACTGTGGTGATGAATAGGAAAATTTGAATCTAGTTCATGGTGCTGTGATTGTATTAGTTCTTTTCATTGGGGAAATGACTCTCATGATGAATCTCATTTTAATTCTTTTTATATTGAAATGGTTTGAATTCCTCTCTCCAATGGCCTCCTGAGAATAGAACGAAACTGAATTTGTGGAATCTGAAAACAGGAAATATCTGACGATAATTTTCTGCCATCTTTCTTTAAATCACGAAGGTATGCAAAACATACTCGAAAAAGTTATTTCTGTGCAGAAGATTAAGCGCATTAACTTATTAATGAATTGGTTATTTTTATAAACTTATAATCATTCTCCTTTGGTCAAACATGATGGATAACCATAATTTTTTTATTATTTTATAACTTTATTGGTTTCACCCAGAAAATGCCCACAAGATGGTCATTGAAAATTGTACACAAATTTTTCTGCCATTCTAGAAACATCTTGAATTTATATTTCCTTTATTAGCACAAAAATTTTACTCTGCATGTTTTTGCAACTTTTCTAATCATTTGCCTTGTAAAGCATTCAATGAGGTTCTTTGTAAGTTGGCGCTTATTTGGTACCACAACTTGCTTATTCTGGCTAATGGAAAGTCATATGAAATTTCAAGAGAAAATAAATGTAAAAAAAATTGTGGGTGACTTGGATTCAAACCAAAATATTCTTCTTTCTGGGTGGAAGGTCTTATTCCTATTCAAATTTTTATAATATCTATTGATTCTGAGTAGTTTTTACTTTTATATCTTTATTGACAGCAATTACACTGACTCGTGCATGAATTTATTCTTTTTAAGTTTTTAACTTAGCTGGCATCCGTATATACAAGTTTACCTAACTAAAATGTTAAATAGATCATGTACAGATTGAAGCTGTAAAACTGAATAATTATACATTGTTCTTTTGTTTGTTTATTTTTATACATTGTAATTAATAAATTTTAATAAATTTAATTATTTAAAATTTACCATTTAATGACTGTTGGTGAAGCAATACCTGATTTCCAAATATAACTGCTGGTGGTGGATTATTTTTCCCTGTATCGTATATTTTGTTATTGCTGCTGAATGTTATCCTTAAAATTTTATTAAATCTATTAAAATTCCACAATCTTGTGAAAGAATTTTAGGCTGGATATGATAAATATGGTATAGGTATGGTAATATAGACATAGGTATGGTATGACATTATTCTATAACATTGTATTAAGTTGCAACAGGTACATATGCTTGCACAGCCATATACTGCAACTACACCATTCATTACACCACCGCAACTTCACATGATGGCTGATATAAAAATGCTGGCCGAAAATACGAAAGTGGATTTCTTTGTGCAAACTTAGACACTTAGCATAGTTACTACTGAATAAATTCCATAAACAGCCATGCAAGTAAATTACTTCGATTTCTGCTCATTAAAATTATACTGGGGGTTGAAGATGACCAAATTTTGCAGAAAATGCCAGTCATAGATATTTTGCAAAATTCTTTGAATTCAAACCAATGTTGATCCCATTAGAGGAAATTGATTGAATAAACACAACGTCATGTCACAAACCTGTACTTTGTCCCTCATAACACTTGATTATAATGACCACAGTTGAGTATTTGAATAATGAATGTAACAAAATGGCAAACATAAGAATTTTAGCATCTGTTATATTTTGAAGGTGCTTTTTGGCTGCAAATTCTTAGTCAAAATCACAAGCACTATTTACCAGTTGGTAGCCTTTATTGTGTGGGTGCCAAATACCAATTCCTAAGTATCACTGGTTTGATCTCCCATAAGAATCTGCTCAAAGATATTATCATAGCTTTCTTTTACATTTTCATGGTTCAACAATGTTCCTCCCAAACACACAAATATGTGTGTGAGTGCCATTACTTCTCGGCGTACAGGATGAAAAGGCCACAGACTGCTTACACCAAGGGAAATTTTATTGCACTATTCCTGAAATCTGCTCTGATAAACTGGAGTAATACGGCAATCCCCGACTTCAAAATGGAGAATAATTTATTGCCAGTTTCACTTAATTTTTACTCATGATGCAGGAAATTTAATTGCATGAAATATTAAAATCTTTTGTTAAATATTATTTGGGTGATATATGAAATAAAACATAAGTATTTCCAACACTAAGTGCAGTACAAAAACACACCAAGTTACAGTGACATTTGTTGTTTAGATTATTTTTGGAAAAACCCTCTTGGTTAGCGTTTATAATTTCTCTTTCCTCTTTATTTGCCATTTCTTTGTCCCTTGCTGCTAATTGTTAGAGTTAGTACATTAGAAGTCAGTAATGAACCTTAAATTTGATTTTTTTTGCCCACTATTAAAAATATACCATATTAGCACTACGCAGTGGCGCAGCGAGGGGGGGTTCAAACTCACCCCCCCCAAGAGTCAAGTCCTATGACTAGCTCTGTGCTTTTTTTCTGCTGAAGAGTACAAAATCCAATCATCACACAAGTCTTAGAGATACATTACTAGTCTTGTGTTTACTTGATAAATTCAGTAAAAGCTTTGCATACCCGTAAATATGGCTCCGATTTCAGCTAAGGAGATGTTTTCGGTAGCAGAGTAGGCCAAGAGCCGACATCGATATCAATGGGACGCTATGATACTAGTTTTTTGCACACAATGTTTAATGCGTGCACTTCTTAAGCCTATCCTTTAGTTAGATGACTAACACCATAAGATAAGATTCCCAAGTGAAAAATTTAAAAGTGCTGATTCGTTTACTCCTTGCAAAAATACAAGGAAACATTCAAGAAGTAATTCGAAACTTACACCCTGAAAACAAAGATTAAGATTACGTTAGAGAGACAAACAGCTTGATAAAACGCTCAGTTAGATCTTTTACATGACTGTTTTAAAGGTGTGAATGCAAAGCTTGGCTCGTGAGTGGTGCTTTTGAGAAATTTACAGTGAACAGTTCAAAGGAGAGTTTAGTTTGGATTTCATAAGGTACAGATGGACATCCGAAATCATCTTCACAGTCTGCTAATAGTGCGAGGCTGCTATTGGAAAAAAATGTAAGTTAATGTCTATGTGGTGTTTTGTGAAATAACCATTATTAGATGCATAAATTAGGATTGTCTTATTTTAGGGCTGTTATCGGAGGGCACATCTCAAGATGAGTTTAGCAACAATTACAAAGATAATTGTTCCTTTATTAAGCATTCTGGATGATAAAAAGTAGGCACAGTAGACTTCATTACTGGGATGATGAAAAATGTACTGATCTTTATTTTATGAGTGCCTCTTAATTTTATGTATATTTACAAAAATTATTCGATAACTGAATTTCCATAGAAATTTGAAAAAGCATTTGAGCAATAAAAGATACCAGTAAAAATTAATTTGTGATGATATCATTAATAATATACCATTTTGGAAGCAAATCAGTCAGCTGAAAGGTATTGTGTGCGTAAGTTATGCACACATTTATCGGAACTGTGACTTTTTGTCTTGAAATAAATTTGATAAACTGTTAAAAAATGTGACTTAAATTCTTCAGCTTCCTTTTTGATGTAGCCAATTTTTTCTTGTGCTGTCAACCACATGGTCATGCAATGCCCATTCAAAATTTCAATTCATGGAAAACTTTTGTTTTCTTTGAACACTCAGTGCATAAGACTAGGTTTTTCATTAGCTCTCTGCTGGTTAAACCATCTATTACTTACAATTAGTCTAAATAATTGTAAGTTGATGCCTTCATTTTCTTCACCTTGTTATGTATGACTTTCAATCTGCAAGTTTGATTATAATATCAACTATAATCTAGAGTCTATTGTATTCTTTAGTGCAGCCAAATTTTTAATGTTCGGCATGTGATGCATTCAGTTGAATACTTAGCTAATACATAAATAACGATGTCAGGCTTAATTGTAAGCCTACCAGAAAATTTGATCTGATATAAATGATTTTTTGTTTCTTATATAAAAGTTGTGGATTAAGCTATATATACTTCATATTTTTATACATTGATGGTGTTTTCTTGGCAGGCTACATTTCAATTAAATTCCAAAATCTGCTTATGATATAGTCTAATAACGAAAGATATTCAAATAAACATGGGAATGCAAATGTGGGGGACCTAATTAGTGGATGTTAAGTTTTATATCACTTGCCAAATGACCGTAACTTATTTTTTCCTTCCCACGCTTTGCAACCTATTGGAAGAAGTTTATATCTACAACGCTAAAAAACTTCAGCATAGAAAAAAATGTGTTTTTAGTAGATACTGGTCGTATCCAAACAACACTCATGATAAGTTTCCAATTGTTTGCCTATGTAAACTACTATCTTGGAAAGTGTAATAAGTTGGCCACATAAGCGTTAAACTCCTCTGGTTTTCAATACATTTTGTTTTTCAGAGAATTGACATATAAAGTAGTAAGTAACAGTCATGAACATACTAACCCCTGTAAGGTAGGCATTTTTTGTTTTCTCTGCATCCTTTGACCCCCTCCATTGGCAAATCCTGGCTGTGCCACTGGCACTACATAATTCCACTGACATGTTCATTGATCACTGATTGAAATTAATATGTTCACTAACAAAATAACGAGTGATTAGAAACTCGTGGAAGGCTTTGGGGCATTAACACATTGTCAGGACGCATAAGCAAAACCTGCTTCATTAAATAATCACTATCACACAACTGCTTCAGGTCCACTAATTTGCCGTTATGCCCGTTTCTATTAGCAATCTGCAAAATCACTGGCAGATCCAGGGGGGGCTATGGGGGCTGTAGCCCCCCCCAGAAGTCACAGTAAAAAAAATGTATCATCGTTCATACTATTGAGATGTGAAGAAAATATTGTTTATCTACAATGATAGATAAAAATAAGCATAATTCAAATATGTATATTGAGTTTAATTTTACAAAATTTCTTACAAAAATCGATAAATAGGAAATGAATCTTTAATCCCAACTCTCAAGCCCCTCCCACAGCTCGATCCTAGATCCGCCACTGTGCATAATAGTTCTTTCTTGAACTGGGAGGGGGATGTGGGTAAGATCATCGAATGGAAGGCTTGTGGGAATGATGATGGGAAGACTGGTTGGAGATCGGTCTTTGGTAGATTGCAAAGGTTGGAATATTGTCCTCTGGGGAGATCCAGGAAAGTCAGGGCTGTCAGCATTCCATAGTAAACTTTAAACTTGTGGAGGGAGTTCAGGTACACTCCTTGTACAGTTGTATAACATTTTGCTGAATTCGCATTAACATATAGAAGGTGTGGTCTAGTAAAAGTTTTCTCAATATGGATTTTGATATTATTAATAACTACCACAAAGTTACGCCTGATTCCGTTTCGTTTTCAGTGGCACCTAACTTAGCAAGTACTGACATATTTCAATACAAGTCACCATGGGTTGCCAAGGATCTATGTTTATGAAATTTTATTTACAGTTGTTTAGATTAAAAAAATTAGATTTAAAACAATTAAGAGGATATGCGTAAAAACAAATGACTTAGATTTTTGTGGGACACCCTATAGTACGGTCATTATGAAGACTATTTGATGTAATTTAGTATTTAATGCAGTTGTTTTGACTGAATAGGCTGCATGGTCATGAAAAATCTAATTTAGCCTTGATAATTTCACTAGTGTAGCTGAATTAGATATTTTCATACTCAGACCAATAAAGGGATTGGATGTCTCTACCATTAATAAAGAAAAATAAAGTTATTAAGAAAATTAATAATAAAAACACTGAAAATTGTGAAAACCTGTTTTTATTGTTAAACAGTGACATTCTGATAGAGAAAAAAATGGAGGTCATGCAGTTTCAGATGGGAGACTACTTCTTCAGAAATGGTCAACGGTAACAAGTAACGAGAGTTGTGCTCCAAGGAAGGATTGCTTTGGGTTCCCAAATAAACTTTTTTATAGATACTCCAATTATCCTACTGAAGATAAAACAGTATTGCTTGATGAAAATTCATTTTTTTTGGGTATAAAAACTGAGAGAATCTCCTTTCAGTTTACATTAGGTATGTCAGTAACATCCCAGTTGAGTGAAGGCAGACCAAGAATTTGACAAGCTGTCCCTTTTCAGACTTTAAGAAATGTATTATGGTATCATTTCTAAAGAAAGGATCCGTAATTAATTGCCATCAGTGCAGAATCATAAGTCTAACAGCTCATATTTCCAAGACCTCCCTTATTAATAAAAATATAACACACTTTGTTACTTTCACTATTTATCGACAAAGCAAAACTGGTTTTGGCCATTAGGCCATCCTCCTCTCCCCATTTCACTCCCCTCTTACACACTCAATTCTCATGCCTTATCCTTTGTTATAGATATGACATACAGTAGATGTCCATTATAACGAGTGCCATGTTTCTATATTTGTTTTGCAGGTGGCATATCTCGTAATAGAAGACGTCTCACGAGTTTCACTATCCCCTTTGTCCCTCACATCTAATTATCCCCTTATATCTTGTTTCTTTTCGGCGATGACCCCTCTAGTCAGCAGTTTGAATCGAGTTTCCATTTTATTGACATCCACCTGTGGGATTTGTTTTAATTGGAAACTTGACACCAAATCATCTAATGTGAGGGAGTATAAGAGATAAAAGCAGAGCTGTTTCAGAATTCCAGGGTAACCTCTCCCTCGTGCCACTGTCATTAGTTATGAAGCGTATGAATGAAAAATATCTTGAGAAAGAAATCTGATATGAATTAGGGGTGCCTTTATTAATTATTGTAGGTAAAGTTCTTATAACTTCTGTTAAGGTCAATTTATTCTTACTTTCAATGTTTCTGAAAAAGTGAATTTATGGTTAAGTTCAGCATTTCGGGAAATAATTAATGCGAATATACTGGAAGCACGAAATTTTCAGGCTAAAACTTTACTAAAGGATGCACGTACGTACAAGTGTACATGTACCCGCAAGTGGCCATCAATTGTAATATTCATGGGCGTACCCAGCTTTTGGCCTAGGGGGGGCAAATCAGAAATGCAGAAGGGCCTAGGGGGGGGGGGGGAAATCAGAAATGCAAATAAAAAATTCAACATAAATATAAATTTACATGTTCCATTTTTTGTGGCGTCTAAAAATAGACGTATTTCTCGGAAATTATTTGCAGGTGCAACTTCTAAATGCCCATGGAAAATTCGATTCCTTCCATGTAATGCGTTTTTTTACGCACTCGATGTAGGTCAAACGGATATGGTCCAGATGTCTGCATGTGAATCGAAACAAACTTAACAATACATTTTACTTTATCTACAATTTCATATTCTATTCGTATACTATTTCACATAATTAGCCACCTAAATGTAAGGGAACTAGATCGAAGGGTCCAGGGGTGGCTGTCCAGGGGGGGGCAGCTGCCTAGACTAGAGGAACTAATTGTGTGATTCGCATCAGTCCGCCATCATACATTGTTGAGTGATTGCGTTGTGAATTTTCGAGTAGTGGTAAATCTAATTTTGGAGAATATTTGTGGCAACGTAAGTACTGATTTAGATAACAATATCATAATTTTTATATTATAATCGAGTAGTGTACTTATTAAGCTTTAGTTTAATGTATATTAATAGCAAGTTCAATGATTCCGTTTTGAGTTTGAAGGTGTTCAAGCAAGTCATGCACTTTGGGTAGCCCCGGTAGGTCACATTGGGGTAATGGCGGTAGGGCACCGGCGCTCCCCGACTCTGTTTCTAATGTTTGTTTTTAGCAAATTTAATGTACGCTTTCAACAACTGATAATGTGTCAATTTTTTTAAATGCTAAGTAAATGGGAGAGAAAGACTGGAAGAGGAAATTGGTCAGAGGAATCTACGAAGTTAGCATTAAAATTTATAGAAGAAGGGAATTCAATAAAATCTTCTAGCAAGAGGTATGGTATACTGTTCAGCACTCTTCAAGAGCGGAAGATAAGGATAAAGATTCAAAACCACACTTAACATTCACAACTGAGCAAGAACAGGCATCAGCAGAGAGGATCAAAACTCTAGCCAATGTCTTTTATGATCTTACTGCAACTGATGTACGAAAAGTAACATATGAGTACGCAGTTAAAAATGAAATCCCCTCAGCTGGCAAAGATTGGCTGTATGGGTTACTGAAAAGAAACCCATCTGTAAGTGTTCGTAAGCCCGAAGCTACGAGCATAAATCAAATAATGGGATTTGATAAAGAAGAAGTCACCAAATTTTATGACAATCTTGAATCAACTGTCAAAAAGCCAGTTCACACCTGACCGAATCTTCAATGCAGACGAGACTGGAATAACAAGACCCTGGCAAAATACTTGCAACAAAAGGAAAAATACAAGTTGGCTCTGTAACCAGTTGGGAGAGGGGGAAGCTAGTAACTGTTATGTGTGCAATGAGTGCTTCTGGCATCTTTATTCCTCCACTCTTCATTTATCCTAAGAAAAGAAAGAGCCCGCTGTTAACGAAAGATGGTTCGCCTTGTGCCATATACGAATGTTCGAATAAAGGGTGGACTAATGAGGACATATTCGTGAAATGGCTTCAGCATTTCATTGAACATGCAAAGACAACCAAGGAAAGGCCTGTAATTCTGATTCTTGATTCACAACAGTCACACAACGCTTGAGTCATTTGAATTGTGGAAGACAAATGGAGTGATAATGATATTATTGCCACCCCACTGATCTTACCGGCTCCAACCTTTAGATGTCACTTTTCACTCCACATTAACCCTTTGCGTGCCGCCACCTGGCGTCGGTCCATGTCGCTCACGTAGTGCCGCCTTTGGTGTCGGGGCTTCTTTCGCTTGGAATAGATCCTCTAGCGACCGGCACGTAGTGGCTCACTCAGTTGGCTCTCTAAGGCATCGGAATACACATTTTTTTTGGTCGCTAATTGATTTTTGGGTTTTCATCAATTTTTCTTTTTCGTGTGAATTGTGTGAACTTTTCCTATTTATATCATCTTTGTGACATAGTATTTACAACTGCTTTTTGTAGCATTTCCTTTTATGAATTAAAATTAGACTCCTGTATATTTATGAAGGTTGAGAAATAAATCTTCTTGGAATTGGAAACCCAGAATAATGGCAAAAAGATTAAAAAACTCGAACAGCTACCGCGTATGTTTATTTACATGATGTTTTAAATATATCTCTAAACTTATATTAATTGAGTTATGTAATTCAAGCCAATGCATAATATTTTGGCTATGAAAATTAAAGAAGTTTAATTTTAACAGAAAGTGTTTGCTAAATTTTCCGCTCACTTTTCGCCAGTTTGCAAGTTCTGTTTATGATTAAATATGACTATTACGATTTTGGTTCTGTTAGATTTCGCTAAGTAGATAATAAAATTCCCACCAAGACTTGTAGGAAGTCTATTATCATAATATTCTAATACTTATTATAATCTAAGAAAACCTTTCCCATATAAAGGAAATTCTACTTTACTGTAAGATTAATTGGTTCGTATTTTTTAAACTTTTATGGCACCTCTTTATTTATATGCCTTCTGAAACCTGTGGTTTTGGAAATGCTCTTTGTATTTTCTTTTTTCTCACTTTGCAAATTTGCACTTAAAATAGTATACTCCATTGAACTTTCACGGCTGATTTTTTTAACTCGTTATTATGGAAAACCACAAAAATTTGTAATTTGTTCATAGGTGACCGTTATATTTATCTGGAGGTGAGAATATGTTGTTCAATCTGGAAAAAAAGATTTAGCTGCTTCTTTTTTCAGTGAAGAAGATCTAAAAATGCGAATATAAGGTAGGCGCGTGTCTCAGGATATGGATAATCCTCCCAGGCTTGGTTTATGACTCGACCGATGTCACCCCTTGAATTTGGATGGGTAAGAGAGGCCACCCTATTGTTTCATTTTTAGCTGTAAATTTTATTACCCTGTTACTGAGGGATTTCTTTGCTTTCATTTGCGGCTCTACGCTAGCAGATGTGGGAAGCCCAATGGTATTTTCCAAAAACCCTGCAATTTCTGAAAGAAAGCGGCTCTTCTCAGATATCTTCACATACATACTTCTCGCACGTTCCTTGCAGCTGGTCTACAATAAACTCCCTCCATTTCTAAATATTTCTACGTGTATATTTTTGGGCTGTCTGCCTTCAGTTTGACTAAACATTTCAAACAAGAATCATCTCTGGTAGATTTTGGCGCGCTGTTGATTTCTATTATACGGTGTTTTAGTTTTCTATATTTGTATTTAGAGAATACAAACGGCAGCTGGTTAATCAACCTCGGTTATTGGAGAACTTCAGTATCTTCAAAAAGGTAAGATATATATATTTGCTATTTTTTATTTTAATTATTTTATTTTATTATTTGATAATATCCTACGTTGATTATAGTGAAATCGTAGAATTCAATTAATTTCTATTCATTCAGTTCTAACTCTTATAAAAAATTCTAGTTTTACAAATTAACATTTAATTATCATAATTATGTTCAGTGAAAATGGATGAAATGCCGGGAATGTCAGGGCCATCCCAACCTAGGAAGAAATCAAAAATATCTACAAGTGGAATTGTTGCTGAGGAGGAGAGAATATCAGATCTTCTGGAGGAGTTGACATCTGAAGAATCCAGCAGTGGTGAAGATGACCTCCAACAAAGCAGTGACGACTCATCCTCAGACGATGAAGAAGGCGATACTGAAGTGACAGAAGGCGTTGTATGGGTGGACGAGTCGCCTCTTTTTCAAGACATCCCTTTCATAGGAAATCCAGGGCTGAGGATTGATACTGACGGTAACAAACCAATTGATTTCTTCAATTTAATTTTCACAAGTGATTTCTTCGAACTGATTGTGGAGGAAACAAATAAGAATGCAGAAGCAGTGTTTTTGGAAGGTGTTTCCGATCAATCAAGGATCACAAAATGGAAAGAGTTACACATAGCAGGATTCAAAGTATTTCTGGGACTGCTATTTCATACAGAGACGATTAGAATGAACAGACTGCAAGACTACTGGAAAACCCATAGATTATTCAATTTCTCGTGCTTTAAGAATTTCATGAGTAGGAATAGGTTTATGCTCATAATGAGAGTGCTTCATTTTTCTACAAATGTTTTAGAAGGTCAATCTGCACCCACAGATCATTTATCTAAAATTAAGCCATTAATAATTTTTTTTAATGATCGCATGAATCAAATTTGTTTCCCCGCAAGAGAAATGTCAATTGACGAAGGAATGATCCTTTGGAAGGGTCGTTTAGTTTTCAAGCAGTTTATTAGGGGAAAACGGCACAAATATGGCATCAAACTTTACATGCTTGCTGAGTCAACCAGATTTGTTCATAAAATAATTGTTTATACCGGCTCTCAAGATATGGAAGTTGGGGGAAAGGGTCATGCGTCGAATGTTGTGTTGAGTTTGCTAGATGGAAAGCTATACAAGGGACACTCGATTTACATGGACAATTTTTACAACAGCGTAGAGTTAACATTGAATCTTTTGGCTAAGGAGACACATTTGACAGGCACATAAGGAAAAAATAGAAGAGAGAATCCAAAATCCATGATTGGAGCGAAACTAAGAAAAGGGGAGATTAGGTCACAGTACATTCGCGGAAAGAGCGTGTGTATCTAAGTGGAAAGACCGAAGAGAAGTGCTTGTAATTTCATCCGAATTCCCTGAAAAAATGATGGAAGTGTAGAAGAGAAATGGTGGAATGACTAAAAAACCTCAACCCGTCATAAGTTATAATAAGTAAATGGGAGGTATTGATCACAGTGATCAAATAATGGCCTACTACCCTTGCAAGAGAAAAACAACACGATGGTACAAGAAAGTGGGGATTCATATCTTCCAACAAATGCTGTTGAATAGCTATTTTCTCTTCTGCAAATATTCGGGAAAGAAAATGAGCTTGTACGATAACAGACTAGAGATTATAGATGTATTGGTTGACTCTGACAAGCCAGAAAACATTCAAAAGTCAATGGCGAAGAAATATCACAAGCCTGAAAAAATTTCTCAAAAATCGGAAGGAGAAAAGAAAAGAACTATGAGAAAACGATGCCAGTGGTGTTCAACTTCAAAAAAAGTGCGGAAAGATACAATATACCACTGCGTTGAATGTCCTGGATCCGCAGGGTTATGTTTACATCCTTGCTTTTATGAACATCACAAATGATATACTTGTATAGAAAAATATATTTCGATTGTATTATTTCTCATTTAATGTTATATCTATTATATATAGACACTTCTCCGGATATCTATTATATATAGATGCTTCTCCGGATTCATTCATATATCATATATCTATTATATATAGATGCTTCTCCGGATTCATTCATGTATCCATATATATATTCATATATATATACGAGTAAAATGTTGCTTGCATACTGCAAGCAGATCGACAACACTATTTTCATGTCGGCATCATATCCGGACGGCCATCAAAAGAAAAAAAAAGATTGAAATTTTTCTTAAAATTTGCCTAAATTCCATCGTCCGGCATCGAACCCGGGTCTTTACTGTGAACTTACTATGCAGCACAATAGAACATCACCATCTCTAACGATGTGTGAAAATTCAAGCAGAAATATGGGCTACAACTGCCTCAAAAGACGTTCTAATTTTTACGAATTTAAATGGCTCTCTGGATTCGAACCAAGGACGATCTTGGAAATCTAAAAAATGTTTCAGAATTTTATTTATAATGTTTATCTATATGCCGAATTTGAAGTTTCTATATTATTGGCAAAGGTTTCAAAATAATTCCTAAAATCGGATTAACTTCCGATTGCAGAGACACCTGGTGTCGAACCCAGGACTCTTTGATAGCTGTGAATGCACTGTTTGATTTGTCTGGACTTGATCTTTGTACATGCAAAGTTTGAAGTTGATATCGTGCCGGGAAGTACCTAAAATTTGTTTCCGTTATCTCCGTAAGAAAAGCATTGGGAAGTGCAAATGGTCCTCTGGGATCGAACCAAGGACCATAAGCTAATATGTAAAATTCGATTATGAAATAAATTCATGATATCTATCGACGTGCCGAGTTTCAATAATCCATGTTATCGGGAAAGGATCCAAAAAAAATCTTAAAAATCGCCGCAATGCATTTTAAACGGCCGATTTTTGCCCCGGCCTAGCATCGAACCAAGGACAATATTCGAAGATGTCTTTCCGATTTTCGTTGGCTATGCACGACATTTAGCGGTCCCTCGAGTTTCAACTCTCTGCTATTCCGGGAAGTGCCTCAAAAAAATTTTCGAAAATCCCCGCCATGTAATCTTATGGGGAAAATCGCGACTTTGGGGCCCTCTGGAATCGAACCCATGACACTGAGGTTCAAAATCGCAATTTTTCTGGAGGTTATACGTTATGGCCAATTTGTCGTAAAAATTTCAAGCCATTGACGCTAGTGGTTTAGCCTGTGACTTTGTATCCTCTCTATATATATATATATATATATGAATATATGATACGAGTGCAATGTAGCTTGCATACTGCAAGCAGATCGGCAATATTATTTTATTTCGGTATCATATCGAGACGGTCCTCAAAAGAAAAAAAAAAGGATTGAAAATATTCTTAAAATTCGCTTCAATTTTAGCGTCTTGCATCGAACCCGGGTCTTCCTGGTGAACTTACTAAGTGGCACAATAGAAGATAACTATATCTAACTATGTGTGAAAATTCAAGCAGAAATATTTGCTACAACTGCTTCAAACGACGTTCTACTTTTCACGAATACAAATGGCTCTCTGGATTCGAACCAAGGACGATCGTGGGAATCTAAAACATGTTCCTGAAATGTATCAATAATCTCTATCTGTATGCTGAATTTCAAGTTTCTATATAATTGGGATATGGTTCCAAAAAATTCTGAAAAATCGGATCATTTACTGATTGTAGAGACGCCTGGTGGTGAAACCAGGAAACATTGGTAGCTGTGAATTCACAGTTTGATTAGTAATGACTTGATCTAATCTTATGCAAAGTTTCATGTGGATATAATATCGGGAAGCACCTAAAATGTGTTTCCGTAATCTCCATAAGAAATGCATTGAGGAATGTAAATGGCTCTCTGGGATCAAACCAAGGACCATAAGAGAATATGAAAAATTTGATTATGAAATATAATTATGATATCTAACGCCATGCCGAATTTCAAGTTTCTATGCCATCGGAAAAGGGTTCAAAAAAAATCTTAAAAATCGCCGCAATGCATTTTAAACGGCCGATTTTTTCCCCGACCTAGCATCGAACCAAGGATAATATTCGTAGATGTCTTTATGGTTTCCTTTTGATATGCGCGGCATCTAGCGATCCCTCGAGTTTCAACTCTCTCCTTTTCCGGGAAGTGCCTCAAAAAATTTTTCGAAAATCCCCGCCATGTAATCTTAAGGGGAAAATCGCGACTTTGGGGCCTTCTGGAATCGAACCCATGACACTCAGGTTCAAAATTACATTTTTTCTGGTGGTTACACGTTATGGCCAATACGTCGTAAAAATTTCAAGTCAATGACGGTTTTGGTGTAGCCTGTGAATTTGTATCCTATCTGGGTATATATATGAATGAATCCGGAGAAGCATCTATATATATCTATTATATATAGATGCTTCTCCGGATTCATTCATGTATCCATATATATATATATATATATAGAGAGGATACAAACTCACAGCCTAAACCACAAGAGTGATTGAGCTGAAATTTTTACGACATATTGGCCATAACGTATAACCTCCAGAAAAATTGCGATTTTGATCCTCAGTGTCATGGGTTCGATTCCAGGGGGCTCCAAAGTCCCGATTTTTCCCGTTTAAATGCATTGCTTTGATTTTCGGGAATTAAAACAAAATACTTCCCGGATAGGTAGAGAATCGAAACTCTAGGAGCCTTTATATATGGTCATGATCTATCGAAAACATAAATGAGTTTTACGGAAAATAACCTGGGTTCGATGCTAGGTCGATGCAAAAATCTGCCCTTTAAAATGTATTGCAGCGATTTTTAAGATTTTTTTTGGACCCTTTCCCGATGGCATGGAAACTTGAAATTCGATGTGGGGTTAGATATCATAAATATATTTCATAATCGATTATAATGTTTTCTCTGATGTTCCTTGGTTCGATCCCAGAGGGCCATTTACATTCCTCAATGCATTTCTTATGGAGATAACGGAAACAAGTTTAAGGTACTTCCCTGCATACTATCGACTGAAAACTTAGCATGATGGAAGAACCAGTCTAAACAAATCAAACTATGCATTCATAGCTATCAATGTGTCCTGGGTTCGACACCAGGTGTCTCTGCAATCAGAAGTTGATCCGAATTTTATGAATTATTTTGAAACCTTTCCCAATAATATAGAAACTTGAAATTTGGCATATAGATTGGGATCAATAATAACTTTCAGAAACATTTTTTAAATTTCCAAGATCGTCCTTGGTTCGAGTCCCGAGAGCCATTTACAATCGTGAACATTAGAGCGTCTTTTGAGGCAGTTGTAGCCAATATTTCTGCTTGAATTTTCACACATAGTTAGAGATGGTGATCTTCTATTGTTTGTCATAGTAGGTTTTCAGTAAGACCCGGGTTCGATGCCAGACGATGACATTTCAGCGAATTTTAAGAAAAAATTAAATCCTTTTTTTTTCTTTTGAGGACCGTCCCGATATAATGCCGATATGAAATTAGTGTTGTCGATCTGCTTGCAGTATGCAAGCTACATTTTACTCGTAATAGATATAGATGCTTCTCCGGATTCATTCATATCTATTATATATAGACGCTTCTCCGGATATACCTATAAGTTATATATAGGGGATCAAAAGTCTAACCATGTTCCACAAGTGCCACCGACTTGAAATTTTTTCCACGTTATGGCCATGACGTGTAACCTCGAGGAAAAAGCCGACATTGAACCTCGGTGTCATGGGTTCGATTCCAGAAGGCCCCAAAGTCGCGATTTTGTCCATAAGAATACATGGCGGGGATTTTCGAAAATTGTTTTGAGGCACTTCCCGGAAAAGGAGATATTTGAAATTCAAGGGATCGCTAGATGCCGTGCATATCTAAAGGAAACCCTAAAGACATCTACGAATATTATTCTTGGTTCGATGCTAGGTCGGGGCAAAAATCGGCCGTTTAAAATGCATTGTGGCAATTTTTAAGATGTTTTTTGGACCCTTTTCCGATGGCATAGAAACTTGAAATTCGGTATGAGGTTAGATACCATAAAAATATATCATAATCAAATTTTACATATTCGCTGATGGTCCTTGGCTCGATCCCAGAGGGACATTTAAATTCCTCAATGCATTTCTTACGGAGATAACGGAAACAAATTTTAGGTACTTCCCGGAACGATATCGACTTCAAACTTTGCATATAGAAAGATCAAGTCCATAAAAAACAAACAGTGCATTTACAACTATTAATGGGTCCTGGGTTCGACACCAGGTGTCTCTGCAACTAAAAGTTGATCCGATTTTTAGGAATTATTTTGAAACCTTTGCCAATAATATAGAAACAGCAAATTCGGCATATAGATAGAGATCATAAATAACTTTCAGAAACATTTTTTAGATTTCCATGATCGTCCTTGGTTTGAATCCAGAGAGCCATTTAAATTCGCGAAAATTAGAACGTCTTTTGAGGCAGTTGTAGCCCATATTTCTGCTTGAATTTTCACACATAGTTAGAGATGGTGATGTTATATTGAGCTGCATAGTAAGTTCACAGTAAAGACCCGGGTTCGATGCCAGACGATGGAATTTCAGCGAATTTTAAGAAAAATTTCAATCCATTTTTTTCTTTTGATGGCCGTCCCGATATGATGTCGACATGAAAATAGTGTTGTCGATCTGCTTGCAGTATGCAAGCAACATTTTACTCGTATGATATATGAATGAATCCGGAGAAGCATCTATATATAATAGATATATAGAGAGGATACAAACTCACAGGCCAAACCACAAGGGTCATTGACTTGAAATTTTTACGACATATTGGCCATAGAGTGTAACCGCCAGAAAAATTGCGATTTTGCACCTCAGTGTCATGGGTTCGATTCCAGAGGGCCCCAAAGTCCCGATTTTTTCCGTTTAAATGCATTGCTTTGATTTTCGGGAATTTTTAAAAAATACTTCCGGGATAGGTAGAGAATCGAAAATCTAGGAGCCTTTATATATGGTCATGATCTATCGAAAACATAAATGAGTTTTACTGAAAATATCCTGGGTTCGATGCTAGGTGGAGGCAAAAATCGGCCGTTTAAAATGTATTGTGGCGATTTTTAAGATTTTTTTTGGACCCCTTCCCGATGGCATGGAAACTTGAAATTCGGCATGGAGTTGGAGATTATAAATATATTTCATAATCAAATTTTACATATTCGCTGATGGTCCTTGGTTCGATCCCAGGGCGCCATTTAAATTTCTCAATGCATTTCTTATGGAGATAACGGAAACAAATTTTAGGTACTTCCCGGCATGCTATCGACTTAAAACTTAGCGTGATAGAAGAACCAGTCTTAACAAATCAAACTATGCATTCATAGCTATCAATGTGTCCTGGGTTCGACACCAGGTGTCTCTGCAATCAGAAGTTGATCCAATTTTTAGGAATTATTTTAAAACCTTTCCCAATAATATAGAAACTTGAAATTTGGCATATGGATTGAGATCATTAATAAATTTCAGAAACATTTTTTTAAATTTCCAAGATCGTCCTTGGTTCGAGTCCCGAGAGCCATTTACATTCGTGAACATTAGAGCGTCTTTTGAGGCAGTTGTAGCCAATATTTCTGCTTGAATTTTCACACATAGTTAGAGATGGTGACCTTTTATTGTGCTACATAGTAAGTTCACCAGTAAGATCCGGGTTCGAAGCCAAACGATGAAATTTCAGCGAATTTTAAGAAAAATTTCAATCCTTTTTTTTTCTTCTGAGGATATTCCCGATATGATGCCGATATGAAATTAGTACTGCCGATCTGCTTGCAGTATGCAAGCTACATTTTACTCGTATATATATATATATACGAGTAAAATGTTGCTTGCATACTGCAAGCAGATCGACAACACTAATTTCATATCGGGACGGACATCAAAAGAAAAAAAAAATTCAAAATATTCGTAGAATTCGCTGCAATTTAATCGCCTGGCAGCGAACCCCGGTCTTCCTGGTGTACTTACTATGCAGCAAAATAGAAGATTACCATATCAAACTATGTGTGAAAATTCAAGCAAAACTATTAGGTGCAACTACCTCAAACGACGTCCTACTATTCACATACACTCCTTATTTGAGAAATTATAATGTCCTCTGGCATCGAACCCAGGAACAGCATGGTCTTATCTATTTTTTTTCTTAAACAAAGTGTTAATATACATCTTCCATCTAAGCAAGAGCTCCCTTACATATCGATAAATGCATAAAAAAATTATGAAAAGATACCCCATAGTATTATATATGGGGGATATTTTTACCGCCCGGCATCGAACCCGGGTCTTTCAGGCAATACTTTCTATGCAGCACAACAGAAAAACACCATCTCTAACCGCGTATGTAAATTCAAGCAGAAATATTGGTTACAACTGCCTCAAATGACATCCTACTTTTCCTTTATATTCCTTATGAGAGAAACGTTATTGTGCTCTGGCTTCGAACCCAGGAATAGTACGGTCTTATGAAAATTTTTTTCTAAAACTTATTCGTACCATACATCTTCCAACCAAGCACGAACATCCTATCATTTCGATAAGTGCATCTAAAAAAATAATGAAAAACAGCTCCCATGTATTTTAAAGGGCAGATCTTTGCATCGTCCTAGCATCGAACCCAGGATAACTTTTGTAAAAGTGATTGATGTTTTCGAAAGTCCAAGACCATAAATATAGGCACCTTGAGTTTTACTTCTCTACCTATCCGGAAAGTATTTTTTTTTAATTCCCGAAAATCACGGCAATGCATTCAAACGGGAAAAATCGGGACTTTGGGGCCCTCTGGAATCGAACCTATGACACAGAGGATCAAAGTCTCTTTTTTCCTGGGGGTTTCACGTTATGGCCAATATGTCATAAAAATTTCAGATCAATGACGCTTGTAGTTTAGGCTGTGAATTTGTATCCTATCTATCTATCTATCTATATAGGTATACGAGTAAAATGTAGCTTGCATACTGCAAGCAGATAGACAACACTAATTTCATGTCGGTATCATATCGGGAAGGCCGTCAAAAGAAAAAAAAATGGATTGAAAATATTCTGATTATTCGCTGCAATTTATTCGTCCGGCATCGAACCCAGGTCTTCCAGGTGATACTTACTATGCAGCACAATAGAAAATCAACATCTCTAACTATCTGTGAAAATTCAAGCAGAAATATTATCTGCAACTGCATCAAACGACGTCCTACTTTTCCCTTATATTTCTTATGAGAGAAATGTTAATGTGGTCTGGCATCGAACCCAGGAATATTACGGTCTTCTGAAAACTGTTTTCTTTAACCAGTTTTAACCATACATCTTCCAGCCAAGCACGAACTTCCTATCATTTCGATAAGTGCATCAAAAAAATAATGAAATACTAACCCTATGTATTTTAAACGGGAGACATATTTACCGCCCGGCATCGAACCCGGGTCTTTCTGGTGAAACTTCCTATGCAACATAATAGAAGATATTATTCTTTAACTATGTGCGAAAATTCAAGCAGAAATATTGGCTGCAACTGCCTCAATCGAAGTCTTACTTTTCCCTTATATTCCTTATGAGAGAAACGTTATTGTGCTCTGGCATCGAACCCAGGAACAGTACGGTCTTATGAAAATTTTTTTCTAAAACTTATTCGTACCATACATCTTCCAGCCAAGCACAAACATCCTATCATTTCGATAAGTGCATCTAAAAAAATAATGAAAAACGGCTCCCATGTATTTTAAAGGGCAGATCTTTGCATCGTCCTAGCATCGAACCCAGGATAATTTTTGTGAAAGTAATTGATGTTTTCGAAAGTCCAAGACCATAAATATAGGCACCTTGAGTTTTACTTCTCTACCTATCCGGAAAGTATTTTTTTTTAATTCCCGAAAATCACGGCAATGCATTCAAACGGGAAAAATCGGGACTTTGGGGCCCTCTGGAATCGAACCTATGACACTGAGGATCAAAGTCTCTTTTTTCCTGGGGGTTTCACGTTATGGCCAATATGTCATAAAAATTTCAGATCAATGACGCTTGTAGTTTAGGCTGTGAATTTGTATCCTATCTATCTATATAGGTATATATATGAATGAATCCGGAGAAGCATCTATATATAATAGATACGAGTAAAATGTTGCTTGCATACTGCAAGCAGATCGACAACACTAATTTCATATCGGCATCATATCGGGACGGACATCAAAAGAAAAAAAAAATTCAAAATATTCGTAGAATTCGCTGCAATTTAATCGCCTGGCAGCGATCCCCGGTCTTCCTGGTGTACTTACTATGCAGCAAAATAGAAGATTACCATATCAAACTATGTGTGAAAATTCAAGCAAAACTATTAGGTGCAACTACCTCAAACGACGTCCTACTATTCACATACACTCCTTATTTGAGAAATTATAATGTGCTCTGGCATCGAACCCAGGAACAGCATGGTCTTATCTATTTTTTTTCTTAAACAAAGTGTTAATATACATCTTCCATCCAAGCAAGAGCTCCCTTACATATCGATAAATGCATTAAAAAAATATGAAAAGATACCCCATAGTATTATATATGGGGGATATTTTTACCGCCCGGCATGGAACCCGGGTCTTTCAGGCAATACTTTCTATGCAGCACAAAAGAAAAACACCATCTCTAACCGCGTATGCAAATTCAAGCAGAAATATTGGTTACAACTGCCTCAAATGACGTCCTACTTTTCCTTTATATTCCTTATGAGAGAAACGTTATTGTGCACTGGCTTCGAACCCAGGAACAGTACGGTCTTATGAAAATTGTTTTCTAAAACTTATTCGTACCATACATCTTCCAGCCAAGCATGAACATCCTATCATTTCAATAAGTGCATCTAAAAAAATAATGAAAAACGGCTCCCATGTATTTTAAAGGGCAGATCTTTGCATCGTCCTAGCATCGAACCCAGGATAACTTTTGTAAAAGTCATTGATGTTTTCGAAAGTCCAAGACCATAAATATAGGCACCTTGAGTTTTACTTCTCTACCTATCCGGAAAGTATTTTTTTTTAATTCCCGAAAATCACGGCAATGCATTCAAACGGGAAAAATCGGGACTTTGGGGCCCTCTGGAATCGAACCTATGACACAGAGGATCAAAGTCTCTTTTTTCCTGGGGGTTTCACGTTATGGCCAATATGTCATAAAAATTTCAGATCAATGACGCTTGTAGTTTAGGCTGTGAATTTGTATCCTATCTATCTATCTATCTCTATAGGTATATATATGAATGAATCCGGAGAAGCATCTATATATAATAGATATGAATGAATCCGGAGAAGCATCCATATATAATAGATATACGAGTAAAATGTAGCTTGCATACTGCAAGCAGATCGACAACAACAATTTAATGTCGGCAACCTTTCGGGACGGTCTTAAAAAGAAAAAAAAAATTAAAATAATCTTAAAATTCGCTGCAATTTTAATCGTCTGGCATCGAACCCGGGTCTTCCTGGCTAACCTATTAAGCGGCACAACAGAAGATCACCATCACTAACTATGTGTAAAAATTCAAGCAGAAATATTGGCTGAAACTCTCTCAAACGACGTTCTACTTTTCACGAAAGTAAATGCTTCTCGGGACTCGAACCAAGGACGATCGTGGAAATTAAAAACATGTTTCTGAAAGGTATTTATGATCTCAATCTATATGCTGAATTTCAAGTTTCTATTTTATTTGGAAAGGTTTCAAAATAATTCCTAAAAATCGGATAACTTTTGATTGTAGAGACGCCTGGTGGCGAAATCAGGAAACATTGGTAGCTGTGAATTCACAGTTTGATTAGTTATGACTTGATCTTACCTTAAGCAAAGTTTCAAGTAGATATAATATCGGGAAGCACCTAAAATGTGTTTCCGTAATCTCCATAAGAAATACATTGAGGAATGTAAATGGCCCTCTGAGATCGAACCAAGGACCATAAGGGAATACGTAAAATTTGATTATGATATATAATTATGATATCTAACGCCATGCTGAATTTCGAGTTTCTATGCCATCGGAAAAGGTTTCAAAAAAAATTTTAAAAATCGCCAAAATGCATTTTAAACGGCCGATTTTTGCCTCGACCTAGCATCGAACCCAGGGTATTTTCCGTAGAACTCATTTACGTTTTCGATAGATCATGACCATATATATAGGCTCCTTGAGTTTTGATTCTCTACCTATCCGGAAAGTATTTTTTTTAAATTCCCGAAAATAAAAGCAATGCATTTAAACGGGAAAAATCGGGATTTTGGAGCCCTCTGGAATCGAACCCATGACACTGAGGTTCAAAATCGATTTTTCTGGAGGTTACACGTGATGGCCAATACGCCGTAAACATTTCAGCTCAATCACTCTTGTGGTTTAGGCTGTGAGTTTGTATCCTCTCTATATATATATCTATTATATATAGATGCTTCTCCGGATTCATTCATATATCTATTATATATAGACGCTTCTCCGGATATACTTATATATACGAGTAAAATGTAGCTTGCATACTGCAAGCAGATCGAAGACACTAATTTCATGTCAGCATCATACCAGGACGGTCCCGGAAAGGAAAAAAGGTTTGAAAAATCACCATCTCTTACTATGTGTGAAAATTCAAGCAGATATATTGGCTCCAACTGCCTCAAACGACGTCCTACTTTTCAATAATGTAAATGGCTCTCTGGATTCGAACCAAGCACGATCTAAGAAATTTAAAACAGGTTTTTGAAATGTATCTATGTTTTCTATCTATATGCCTAATTTCATGTTTTTATATTATTGTGAAGGGGTTTAAATTAATTCTTAAAAATCGGATAAATTACTGATTCTAGAGACGAATGGTGTCGAACCCAGGAAATATTGGTAGCTGTGAATGCACAGTATGACTTATTAGGACTTCATCTTATTTCATACAAATTTTGAAGTCGATATCATGCCGGGAAGTACCTAAAACTTTTTACTGTTATCTCCATAAGAAATGCATGGAGGAATGTTAATGGCCCTCTGGGATCGAACCAAGGACAATCAGCGAATATGTAAAATTTGATTATGAAATATATGTATGATCTCCAACCTCATGCCGAATTTCAAGTTTCCTTGTCATCGGGAAAGGGTCCAAAAAAAATCTTATAAGTCGCCACAATGCATTTTAAACGGCCGATTTTTGCCTCGACCTAGCATCGAACCCAGGATATTTTCCGTGAAACTCATTGATGTTTTCGATAGATCATGACCATATATATAGGCTCCATGAGTTTTGATTCTCTACCTATCCGGGAAGTATTTTTTTAAAAATCCCGAAAATCACGGCAATGCATATAAACGGGAAAAATCGGGACTTTGGGGCCCTCTGGAATCGAACCAATGACACTGAGGTTCAAAATCGCAATTTTTCTGGAGGTTACACGTTATGGTCAATATGTCGTAAAAATTTCAGGTCAATGACGATTGTGGTTTAGCCTGTGAATTTGTATCCTCGCTATCTATTATATATAGATGCTTCTCCGGATTCATTCATGTATCCATATATATATACGAGTAAAATGTAGCTTGCATACTGCAAGCAGATAGGCAATACTAATTTCATATCGGCATCACATCAGGACGGTCCTCATAAGAAAAAAAAAAGGATTTAATTTTTTCTTAAAATTCGCTGAAATTTCATCGTCTGGAATCGAACCCGGGTCTAACTGGAAAACCTACTATGAAACACAATAGAAGATCACCATCTCTAACTATGTGTGAAAATTCAAGCAGAAATATTCGCTACAACTGCCTCAAAAGACGCTCTAATGTTCACGAATGTAAATGGCTCTCGGGACTCGAACCAAGGACGATCCTGGAAATTTAAAAAATGTTTCTGAAAGTTATGATTGATCTCAATCTATATGCCAAATTTCAAGTTTCTATATTATTAGGAAAGGTTTCAAAATAATTCCTAAAAATCGGATCAACTTCTGATTGCAGAGACACCTGGTGTCGAACCCAGGACACATTGATAGCTATGAATGCATAGTTGGATTTGTTAAGACTGGTTCTTCTATCATGCTAAGTTTTAAGCCGATAGCATGCCAGGAAGTACCTAAAAATTGTTTCCGTTATCCCCATAAGAAATGCATTGTGGAGTGCAAATGGCCCTCTGGGATCGAACCAAGGACCATAAGGGAATATGTAAAATTTTATTATGAAATATAATTATGATATCTAACGCCATGCCGAATTTCAAGTTTCTATGCCATCGGAAAAGGGTTCAAAAAAAATCTTAAAAATCGCCGCAATGCATTTTAAACGGCCGATTTTTGCCCCGACCTAGCATCGAACCAAGGATAATATTCGTAGATGTCTTTATGGTTTCCTTTATATATGCACGGCATCTAGTGATCCCTTGAATTTCAAATCTTTCCTTTTCCGGGAAGTGCCTCAAAAAAATTTTCGAAAATCCCCGCCATGTATCCTTATGGGGAAAATCGCGACTTTGGGGCCTTCTGGAATCGAACCCATGACGCCGAGGTTCAAAGTCGGCTTTTTCCTGGAGGTTACACGTCATGGCCATAACGTCGTAAAAATTTCAGCTCAATCACTCTTGTGGTTTAGGCTGTGAGTTTGTATCCTCTCTCTATATATATATATATATATATATATATATATATATATGGATACATGAATGAATCCGGAGAAGCATCTATATATAATAGATATACGAGTAAAATGTTGCTTGCATACTGCAAGCAGATCGGCAACACTATTTTCATGTCGGCATCATATCCGGACGACCATCAAAAGAAAAAAAAGGGATTGAAATTTTTCTTAAAATTCACTGAAATTCCATCGTCTGGCATCGAACCCGGGTCTTACTGGTGAACTAACTATGCAGCACAATAGAAGATCATCATCTCTAACCATGTGTGAAAATTCAAGCAGAAATATGGGCTACAACTGCCTCAAAAGACGTTCTAATTTTCACGAAATTAAATGGCTCTCTGGATTCGAACCAAGGACGATTTTGGAAATCTAAAAAATGTTTTTGAAAGTTATTTATAATCTCTATCTATATGCCGAATTTGAAGTTTCTATATTATTGGCAAAGGTTTCAAAATAATTCCTAAAAATCGGATCAACTTCTGATTGCAGAGACACCTGGTGTCGAACCCAGGACACTTTGATAGCTGTGAATGCACTGTTTGATTTGTATGGACTTGATCTTTCTACTTGCAAAGTTTGAAGTCGATATCGTGCCGGTAAGTACCTAAAATTTGTTTCCGTTATCTCCGTAAGAAAAGCATTGAGAAGTGCAAATGGTCCTCTGGGATCGAACCAAGGACCATAAGCTAATATGTAAAATTCGATTATAAAATAAATTCATGATATCTATCGACGTGCCGAGTTTCAAGTATCCATGTTATCGGGAAAGGATCCAAAAAAAATCTTCAAAATCGCCGCAATGCATTTTAAACGGCCGATTTTTGCCCCGGCCTAGCATCGAACCAAGGACAATATTCGAAGATGTCTTTCCAATTTTCGTTGGCTATGCACGGCATTTAGCGGTCCCTCGAGTTTCAACTCTCTGCTTTTCGGGAAGTGCCTCAAAAAAATTTTCGAAAATCCCCGCCATGTAATCTTATGGGGAAAATCGCGACTTTGGGGCCTTCTGGAATCGAACCCATGGCACCGAGGTTCAATGTCGGCTTTTTCCTGGAGGGTACACGTTATGGCCAATATGTCGTAAAAATTTCAAGTCAATGTCGCTTTTGGTTTAGCCTGTGAATTTGTATCCTATCTGGGTATCTGGGTATCTGGGTATCTATTATATATAGATGCTTCTTCGGATTCATTCATATCTATTATATACGAGTAAAATGTAGCTTGCATACTGCAAGCAGATCGACAACACTAATTTTATATCGGCATCATATCGGGTCGGTCCTTAATAGAAAAAAAAAAGGATTGAAATATTTCTTCAAATTCGCTGAAATTTCATCGTCTGGCAATGAACCCGGGTCTCTCTGGTGAATTTACTATGCAGCACAATAGAAGATCACCGATTCTAACTATGTGTGAAAATTCAAGCAGAAATATTTGGCTACAACTGCCTCAAAAGACGTTTTAATTTTCACGAATGTAAATGGCTCTCTGGATTCGAACCAAGGACGATCTTGGAAATCTAAAATATGTTTCTAAAAGTTATTTATGATCTCTATCTATATGCCAAATTTCAAGTTTCTATATTGTTGGGAAAGGTTTGAAAATAATTCCTAAAAATCGGATCAATTTCTGAATGCAGAGACACCTGGTGTCGAAGCCAGGAGATACTGTAAGCTGTGAATGCAAAGTTTGATTTGTAACGACTGGCTTTTCTATCATGCTAAGTTTGATGTCGATAGCATGCCGGGAAGTACCTTAATTTTGTTTCCGTTATCTCCGTAAGAAATGCATTGAGAAGTGCAAATGGCCCTCTGGGATCGAACCAAGGACCATCAGCGAGTTCTAAAATTTTATTATAAAATATATTTATGTTATATATATACGTGCCAAGTTTCAAGTTTCCAAGTCATATGTAAGTAATTAAAAAAAATCTTAAAGATCGCTATGTAAATTAAACGGGAGAATATTTGCCCTAGCCTAGGGTCGAACCAAGGATAATCTTTGTAGATGTCTTTGTGGTTTCCTTTAGATATACACGGCATCTAGCGATCCCTCGAATTTCAACTCTCTCCTTTTCCGGGAAGTGCCTCAAAAAAATTTTCGAAAATCCCCGCCATGTAATCTTATGTGGAAAATCGCGACTTTGGGGCCTTCTGGAATCGAACCCATGACACCGAGGTTCAAAGTCGGCTTTTTCCTGGAGGTTACACGTCATGGCCATAACGTCGTAAAATTTTCAAGTCGGTGGCACTTGTGGAACATGGTTAGAATTTTGATCCCCTATGAATGTATATATATATAGGTATATCCGGAGAAGCGTCTATATATCTATTACGAGTAAAATGTAGCTTGCATACTGCAAGCAGATCGACAACACTAATTTCATATCGGCATCATATACCGGGACGGACATCAAAAGAAAAAAAAAATTCAAAATATTCGTAGAATTCGCTGCAATTTAATCGCCTGGCAGCGAACCCCGGTCTTCCTGGTGTACTTACTATGCAGCAAAATAGAAAATTACTATATCAAACTATGTGTGAAAATTCAAGCAAAACTATTAGGTGCAACTACCTCAAACGACGTCCTACTATTCACATACACTCCTTATTTGAGAAATTATAATGTGCTCTGGCATCGAACCCAGGAACAGCATGGTCTTATCTATTTTTTTTCTTAAACAAAGTGTTAATATACATCTTCCATCTAAGCAAGAGCTCCCTTACATATCGATAAATGCATAAAAAAATTATGAAAAGATACCCCATAGTATTATATATGGGTGATATTTTTACTGCCCGGCATCGAACCCGGGTCTTTCAGGCAATACTTTCTATGCAGCACAAAAGAAAAACACCATCTCTAACCGCGTATGCAAATTCAAGCAGAAATATTGGTTACAACTGCCTCAAATGACGTCCTACTTTTCCTTTACATTCCTTATGAGAGAAACGTTATTGTGCTCTGGCTTCGAACCCAGGAACAGTACGGTCTTATGAAAATTTTTTTCTAAAACTTATTCGTACCATACATCTTCCAGCCAAGCACGAACATCCTATCATTTCGATAAGTGCATCTAAAAAAATAATGAAAAGCGGCTCCCATGTATTTTAAAGGGCAGATCTTTGCATCGTCCTAGCATCGAACCCAGGATAACTTTTGTAAAAGTCATTGATGTTTTCGAAAGTCCAAGACCATAAATATAGGCACCTTGAGTTTTACTTCTCTACCTATCCAGAAAGTATTTTTTTTAATTCCCGAAAATCACGGCAATGCATTCAAACGGGAAAAATCGGGACTTTGGGGCCCTCTGGAATCGAACCTATGACACTGAGGATCAAAGTCTCTTTTTTCCTGGGGGTTTCACGTTATGGCCAATATGTCATAAAAATTTCAGATCAATGACGCTTGTAGTTTAGGCTGTGAATTTGTATCCTATCTATCTATATAGGTATATATATGAATGAATCCGGAGAAGCATCTATATATATATCTATTATATATAGATGCTTCTCCGGATTCATTCATGTATCCATATATATATATATATATATAGAGAGGATACAAACTCACAGCCTAAACCCCTAAAGTGATTGTGCTGAAATTTTTACGGCGTATTGGCCATAACGTGCAACCACCAGAAAAATTGCGATTTTGATCCTAAGTGTCATGGGTTCGATTCCAGAGGGCCCCAAAGTCCCGATTTTTCCCGTTTAAATGCATTGATTTGATTTTCGGGAATTTTTAAAAAATACTTGCCGGATAGGTAGAGACTTGAAACTCAAGGAGCCGATACATATGGTCATGATCTATCGAAACCATAAATGAGTTTTACTAAAAATATGCTGGGTTCGATGCTAGGTCGAGGCAAATATCGGCCGTTTAAAATGCATTGTGGCGATTTTTAAGATTCTTTTTGGACCTCTTCCCGATGGCATGGAAACTTGAAATTCGGCATGGAGTTAGAGATCATAAATTTATTTCATAATCCAATTTTACTTATTTGCTGATGGTCCTTGGTTCGGTACCGGGGAGCCATTTGCATTCCGCAATGCATTTCTTATGGAGATAACAGAAAAAAGTTTTAGGTACTTCCCGATATGATATCGACTTTAAACTTAGCATGAAATAATATGAAGTCCTAATAAGTCATACCGTGCATTCACAGCTACCAATATTTCTTGGGTTCGACACCAGGCGTCTCTAAAATCAGTAAATTATCCGATTTTTAAGAATTAATTTAAACCCCTTCCCAATAATACTAAAACATGAATTTAGATATATAGAGAGAGAACATACAAAGATTTCCAAAACATGTTCTAATATTTCCTAGATCGTCCTTGGTTCGAATCCAGAGAGCCATTTACATAATTGAAAAGTAGGACGTCGTTTGAGGCAGTAAGAGCCAATATTTTTGGTTGAATTATCACACATAGTAAGAGATGGTGATATTCCTTTGTGCTGCATAGTAGGTTCACCAGGAAGGCCTTGGTTCAATGCGAGACGATTAAATTGCAGCGAATTTTAAGAATATTTTCAATCCCATTCTTTTTCTTTGTAGGGCCGTCCCGATATAATGCCGATTATAAATTATTGTTGTCGATCTGCTTGCAGTATGCAAGCTACATTTTACTCGTAATAGATATAGATGCTTCTCCGGATTCATTCATATATATACCTATATAGATAGATAGGATACAAATTCACAGCCTAAACTACAAGCGTCATTGATCTGAAATTTTTATGACATATTGGCCATAACGTGAAACCCCCAGGAAAAAAGAGGCTTTGATCCTCAGTGTCATAGGTTCGATTCCAGAGGGCCCCAAAGTCCCGATTTTTCCCGTTTGAATGCATTGCCGTGATTTTCGGGAATTTAAAAAAAATACTTTCCGGATAGGTAGAGAAGTAAAACTCAAGGTGCCTATATTTATGGTCTTGGACTTTCGAAAACATCAATGACTTTTACAAAAGTTATCCTGGGTTCGATGCTAGGACGATGCAAAGATCTGCCCTTTAAAATACATGGGAGCCGTTTTTCATTATTTTTTTAGATGCACTTATCGAAATGATAGGATGTTCGTGCTTGGCTGGAAGATGTATGGTACGAATAAGTTTTAGAAAAAAATTTTCATAAGACCGTGCTGTTCCTGGGTTCGAAGCCAGAGCACAATAACGTTTCTCTCATAAGGAATATAAAGGAAAAGTAGGACGTCATTTGAGGCGGTTGTAACCAATATTTCTGCTTGAATTTGCATACGCGGTTAGAGATGGTGTTTTTCTTTTGTGCTGCATAGAAAGTATTGCCTGAAAGACCCGGGTTCGATGCCGGGCGGTAAAAATATCCCCCATATATAATACTATGGGGTATCTTTTCATAATTTTTTTATGCATTTATTGATATGTAAGGGAGCTCTTGCTTAGATGGAAGATGTATATTAACACTTTGTTTAAGAAAAAAAATAGATAAGACCATGCTGTTCCTGGGTTCGATGCCAGAGCACATTATAATTTCTCAAATAAGGAGTGCATGTGAATAGTAGGACGTCGTTTGAGGTAGTTGCACCAAATAGTTTTGCATGAATTTTCACACATAGTTTGATATGGTAATCTTCTATTTTGCTGCATAGTAAGTACAACAGGAAGACCGGGGTTCGCTGCCAGGCGATTAAATTGCAGCGAATTCTACGAATATTTTGAATTTTTTTTTCTTTTAATGTCCGTCCCGATATGATGCCGATATGAAATAAGTGTTGTCGATCTGCTTGCAGTATGCAAGCAACATTTTACTCGTATACCTATATAGATAGATAGGATACAAATTCACAGCCTAAACTACAAGCGTCATTGATCTGAAATTTTTATGACATATTGGCCATAACGTGAAACCCCCAGGAAAAAAGAGACTTTGATCCTCAGTGTCATAGGTTCGATTCCAGAGGGCCCCAAAGTCCCGATTTTTCCCGTTTGAATGCATTGCCGTGATTTTCGGGAATTAAAAAAAAATACTTTCTGGATAGGTAGAGAAGTAAAACTCAAGGTGCCTATATTTATGGTCTTGGACTTTCGAAAACATCAATGACTTTTACAAAAGTTATCCTGGGTTCGATGCTAGGACGATGCAAAGATCTGCCCTTTAAAATACATGGGAGCCGTTTTTCATTATTTTTTTAGATGCACTTATCGAAATGATAGGATGTTCGTGCTTGGCTGGAAGATGTATGGTACGAATAAGTTTTAGAAAAAAATTTTCATAAGACCGTACTGTTCCTGGGTTCGAAGCCAGAGCACAATAACGTTTCTCTCATAAGGAATATAAAGGAAAAGTAGGACGTCATTTGAGGCGGTTGTAACCAATATTTCTGCTTGAATTTGCATACGCGGTTAGAGATGGTGTTTTTCTGTTGTGCTGCATAGAAAGTATTGCCTGAAAGACCCGGGTTCGATGCCGGGCGGTAAAAATATCCCCCATATATAATACTATGGGGTATCTTTTCATAATTTTTTTATGCATTTATCGATATGTAAGGGAGCTCTTGCTTAGATGGAAGATGTATATTAACACTTTGTTTAAGAAAAAAAATAGATAAGACCATGCTGTTCCTGGGTTCGATGCCAGAGCACATTATAATTTCTCAAATAAGGAGTGTATGTGAATAGTAGGACGTCGTTTGAGGTAGTTGCACCTAATAGTTTTGCTTGAATTTTCACACATAGTTTGATATAGTAATTTTCTATTTTGCTGCATAGTAAGTACACCAGGAAGACCGGGGTTCGCTGCCAGGTGATTAAATTGCAGCGAATTCTACGAATATTTTGAATTTTTTTTTTCTTTTGATGTCCGTCCCGGTATATGATTCCGATATGAAATTAGTGTTGTCGATCTGCTTGCAGTATGCAAGCTACATTTTACTCGTATATATATATATATAGAGAGAGGATACAAAGTCACAGGCTAGACCACTAGCGTCAATGGCTTGAAATTTTTACGACATATTGGCCATAACGTGTAACCTCCAGAAAAATTGCGATTCTGAACCTCAGTGTCATTGGTTCGATTCCAGAGGGCCCCAAAGTCCCGATTTTTCCCGTTTAAATGCATTGCCTTGATTTTCGGGAATTTTTAAAAAATACTTCCCGGATAGGTAGAGAATCAAAACTCATGGAGCCTATATATATGGTCATGATCTATCGAAAACATAAATGAGTTTCACGGAAAATATCCTGGGTTCGATGCTAGGTCGAGGCAAAAAATCGGCCGTTTAAAATGCATTGTGGCCATTTTTTAAGATTTTTTTTTGGACCCCTTCCCGATGGCATGGAAACTTGAAATTCGGCATGGAATTGGAGAACATAAATATATTTCATAATTCAAATTTTACATATTCGCTGATGGTCCTTGGTTCGATCCCAGAGTTGCCATTTACATTCCTCCATGCATTTCTTATGGAGATAACAGTAAAACGTTTTAGGTACTTCCTGGCATAATATCGACTTAAGTAATTTGTTTGAAATAAGATGAAGTCCTAATAAGTCATATTGTGCAATCACAGCTACCAATATTTCCTGGGTTCGTCACCAGGCGTCTCTACAATCAGTAAATTATCCGATTTTTAAGAATTATTTTAAACCCCTTCACAATAATATTAAAACATGAAATTAGGCATACAGATAGAGAACATAGATATATTTCAAAAACGTGTTTTAAATTTCCTAGATCGTCCTTTGGTTCGAATCCAAAGAGCCATTTAATTTATTGAAAAGTAGGACGTCGTTTGAGGGCAGTTGGAGCCAATATATCTGCTTGAATTTTCACACATAGTAGGAGATGGTGATTTTCTGTTGTGCTGCATAGTAAGTTCACCATTAAGACCCAGGTTCGATGCCAGACGATTTAATTGCAGCGAATTTTAAGAATATTTTATCCTTTTTTTTCTTTTTATGGCCGTCCCGATATGATGCCAATATGAAATTAGTATTGCCGATCTGCTTGCAGTATGCAAGCTACATTTTACTCGTATCATATATTCATATATATATACGAGTAAAATGTTGCTTGCATACTGCAAGCAGATCGACAACACTATTTTCATGTCGGCATCATATCGGGACGGCCATCAAAAGAAAAAAATGGATTGAAATTTTTTCTTAAAATTCGCTGAAATTCCATCGTCTGGCATAACACCGGGTCTTTAATGTTGCACTTACTATGCAGCACAATGGAATATCGCAATCTCTAACTATGTGTGAAAATTAAGCTAGAAATATGGGCTACAACTGCCTCAAAAGACGTTCTAATTTTCACGAATTTAAATGGCTCTCTGGATTCGAACCAAGGACGATCTTTGGAATCTAAAAAATGTTTCTGAAAGTTATATATGATCTCTATCTACATGCCAAATTTCAAGTTTCTATATTGTTGGGAAAGGGTTCAAAATAATTATTGAAAATCGGATCAGTTACTGATTGTAGAGACGCCTGGTGTCGAACCCAGGACTCTTTGATAGCTGTGAATGCACTGTTTGATTTGTATGGACTTGATCTTTGTACATGCAAAGTTTGAAGTTGATATCGTGCCGGGAAGTACCTAAAAATTTGTTTCCGTTATCTCCGTAAGAAAAGCATTGGGAAGTGCAAATGGTCCTCTGGGATCGAACCAAGGACCATAAGCTAATATGTAAGATTCGATTATGAAATAAATTCATGATATCTATCGACGTGCCGAGTTTCAATAATCCATGTTATCGGGAAAGGATCCAAAAAAAATCTTAAAAATCGCCGCAATGCATTTTAAAACGGCCGATTTTTGCCCCGGCCTAGCATCGAACCAAGGACAATATTCGAAGATGTCTTTCCGATTTTCGTTGGCTATGCACGGCATTTAGCGGTCCCTCGAGTTTCAACTCTCTGCTTTTCCGGGAAGTGCCTCAAAAAAATTTTCGAAAATCCCCGCCATGTAATCTTATGGGGAAAATCGCGACTTTGGGGCCCTCTGGAATCGAACCAATGACACTGAGGTTCAAAATCGCAATTTTTCTGGAGGTTATACGTTATGGCCAATATGTCGTAAAAATTTCAAGCCATTGACGCTAGTGGTTTAGCCTGTGACTTTGTATCCTCTCTATATATATATATATACGAATATCTATCTATTATACGAGTAAAATGTAGCTTGCATACTGCAAGCAGATCGACAACACTAATTTCATATCGGCATCATATCGGGACGGAAATCAAAAGAAAAAAAAATTCAAAATATTCGTAGAATTCGCTGCAATTTAATCACCTGGCAGCGAACCCCGTTCTTCCTGGTGTACTTGCTATGCAGCAAAATAGAAAATTACCATATCAAACTATGTGTGAAAATTCAAGCAAATACTATTAGGTGCAACTACCTCAAACGACGTCCTACTATTCACATTACACTCCTATTTGAGAAATTATAATGTGCTCTGGCATCGAACCCAGGAACAGCAATGGTCTTATCTATTTTTTTTCTTAAACAAAGTGTTAATATACATCTTCCATCTAAGCAAGAGCTCCCTTACATATCGATAAATGCATAAAAAAATTATGAAAAGATACCCCATAGTATTATATATGGGTGATATTTTTACCGCCCGGCATCGAACCCGGGTCTTTCAGGCAATACTTTCTATGCAGCACAAAAAGAAAAAACACCATCTCTAACCGCGTATTGCAAATTCAAGCAGAAATATTGGTTACACAACTGCCTCAAATGACGTCCTACTTTTCCTTTATATTCCTTATGAGAAGAAACGTTATTGTGCTCTGGCTTCGAACCCAGGAACAGTACGGTCTTATGAAAATTTTTTTCTAAAACTTATTCGTACCATACATCTTCCAGCCAAGCACGAACATCCTATCATTTCGATAAGTGCATCTAAAAAAATAAATGAAAAACGGCTCCCATGTATTTTAAAGGGCAGATATTTGCATCGTCCTAGCATCGAACCCAGGATAACTTTTGTAAAAGTCATTGATGTTTTCGAAAGTCCAAGACCATAAATATAGGCACCTTGAGTTTTACTTCTCTACCTATCCAGAAAGTATTTTTTTTTAATTCCCGAAAATCACGGCAATGCATTCTAACGGGAAAAATCGGGACTTTGGGGCCCTCTGGAATCGAACCTATGACACTTGAGGATCAAAGTCTCTTTTTTCCTGGGGGTTTCACGTTTATGGCGAATATGTCATAAAAAATTTCAGATCAATGGACGCTTGTAGTTTTAGGCTGTGAATTTGTATCCTATCTATCTATATAGGTATATATAGAATGAATCCGGAGAAGCATCTATATATAATAGATAGATGCTTCTCCGGATTCATTCATATATCTATTATATATAGATGCTTCTCCGGATTCATTCATATATCTATTATATATAGATGCTTCTCCGGATTCATTCATATATCTATTATATATAGATGCTTCTCCGGATTCATTCATATATCTATTATATATAGATGCTTCTCCGGATTCATTCATATATATACCTATATAGATAGATAGGATACAAATTCACAGCCTAAACTACAAGCGTCATTGATCTGAAATTTTTATGACATATTGGCCATAACGTGAAACCCCCCAGGAAAAAAGAGACTTTGATCCTCTGTGTCATAGGTTCGATTCCAGAGGGCCCCAAAGTCCCGATTTTTTCCCCGTTTGAATGCATTGCCGTGATTTTCGGGAATTAAAAAAAAATACTTTCCGGATAGGTAGAGAAGTAAAACTCAAGGTGCCTATATTTATGGTCTTGGACTTTCGAAAACATCAATGACTTTTACAAAAGTTATCCTGGGTTCGATGCTAGGGACGATGCAAAGATCTGCCCTTTAAAATACATGGGAGCCGTTTTTTCATTATTTTTTTTAGATGCACTTATCGAAATGATAGGATGTTCGTGCTTGGC